>CAWUFW010010300.1:0-10000 GCA_963921515.1 Calotriton arnoldi
GTTCATGGAATACTAGTCTAAATGTGTTTGGATAGTGTAGGGGTCGTGCTGGGGGAGTATTTTAGGGTTTAGGGTAGTGCAGTGGTGTTCGGGTAGTGTAGGGGGTCATGCTGGGGGTAGTGTTCTAGGGTTTAGGGCAGTGCAGTGGTGTTCGGGCAGTGTAGGGGGTCGTGCTGGGGGTGGTGTTTTAGGGTTTAGGGCAGTGCAGTGGTGTTCGGGCAGTGTAGGGGGTCGTGCTGGGGTGGTGTTTCAGGGTTTAGGGCAGTGCAGTGGTGTTCGGGCAGTGTAGGGGTCGTGCAGGGGGTGGTGTTTCAGGGTTTAGGGCAGTGCAGTGGTGTTCTGGCAGTGTAGGGGGTCGTGCAGGGGTGGTGTTTCAGGGTTTAGGGCAGTGGTGTTCGGGCAGTGTAGGGGGTCATGCTGGGGGTGGTGTTTCAGGGTTTGGGGCAGTGCAGTGGTGTTCAAGCAGTAAAGGGGGTCATGCTGGGGGTGGTGTTTCAGGGTTTAGGGCAGTGCAGTGGTGTTCGGGCAGTATAGGGGGCGGTGCAGGGGGTGGTGTTTCAGGGTTTAGGGCAGTGCAGTGGTGTTCGGGCAGTGTAGGGGGTGGTGCAGGGGGTGGTGTTTCAGGGTTTAGTGCAGTGGTGTTCGGGCAGTGTAGGGGGTCGTGCAGGGGTGGTGTTTCAGGGTTTAGGGCAGTGCAGTGGTGTTCGGGCAGTGTAGGGGGCGGTGCAGGGGGTGGTGTTTCAGGGTTTAGGGCAGTACAGTGGTGTTTGGGCATTGTAGGGGGTGGTGCTGGGGCTGGTGTTTCAGGGTTTAGGGCAGTGCAGTGGTGTTCGGGCAGTGTAGGGGGTCTTGCTGGGGCTTGTGTTTCAGAGTCTAGGGCAAAGCAGTGGTGTTCGGGCAGTGTAGGGGGTCTTCCTGGGGCTGGTGTTTCAGGGTTTAGGGCAGTGCAGTGGTGTTCGGGCAGTGTAGGGGGTCGTGCTGGGGCTAGTGTTTCAGGGTTTAGGGCAGAGCAATGGTGCTCAGGCAGTGTTGGGGGTTGTGCTGGGGGTGATGTTTCAGGGTTTATGGCAGTGCAGTGGTGTTAGGGCAGTGTAGGGGTCGTGCTGGGGGTGGTGTTTCAGGGTTTAGGGCAGTGCAGTGGTGTTCCGGCAGTGTAGGGGGTCGTGCTGGGGGTGGTGTTTCAGGGTTTAGTGCAGTGGTGTTCGGGCAGTGTAGGGGTCGTGCTGGGGTGGTGTTTCAGGGTTTATTGCAGTGCAGTGGTGTTCGGGCAGTGTAGGGTGTCGTGCTGAGGGGTGGTGTTTCAGGGTTTAGGGCAGTGCAGTAGTGTTTGGGCAGTGTAGGGGGTCGTGCTGGGGGAGTGTTTTAGGGTTTAGGGCAGCGCAGTCGTGTTCGGGTAGTGTAGGGGTCGTGCTGGGGGAGTATTTTAGGGTTTAGGGTAGTGCAGTGGTGTTCGGGTAGTGTAGGGGGTCATGCTGGGGGTAGTGTTCTAGGGTTTAGGGCAGTGCAGTGGTGTTCGGGCAGTTTAGGGGGTCATGCTGGGGGTGGTGTTTCAGGGTTTGGGGCAGTGCAGTGGTGTTCAAGCAGTAAAGGGGGTCATGCTGGGGGTGGTGTTTTAGGGTTTAGGGCAGTGCAGTGGTGTTTGGGCAGTGTAGGGGGTCGTGCTGGGGGTGGTGTTTCAGGGTTTAGGGCAGTGCAGTGGTGTTCGGGCAGTGTAGGGGGTCGTGCAGGGGGTGGTGTTTCAGGGTTTAGGGCAGTGCAGTGGTGTTCGGGCAGTGTAGGGGGTCGTGCAGGGGTGGTGTTTCAGGGTTTAGGGCAGTGGTGTTCGGGCAGTGTAGGGGGTCATGCTGGGGGTGGTGTTTCAGGGTTTAGGGCAGTGCAGTGGTGTTCGGGCAGTGTAGGGGGTCGTGCAGGGGTGGTGTTTCAGGGTTTAGGGCAGTGGTGTTCGGGCAGTGTAGGGGGTCATGCTGGGGGTGGTGTTTCAGGGTTTGGGGCAGTGCAGTGGTGTTCGAGCAGTAAAGGGGGTCATGCTGGGGGTGGTGTTTCAGGGTTTAGGGCAGTGCAGTGGTGTTCGGGCAGTGTAGGGGGTCGTGCTGGGGCTGGTGTTTCAGGGTTTAGGGTAGAGCAGTGGTGTTCGGGCAGTGTAGGGGGTCATGCTGGGGCTGGTGTTTCAGGGTTTAGGGCAGTGCAGTGGTGTTCGGGCAGTGTAGGGGTCTTGCTGGGGCTGGTGTTTCAGAGTCTAGGGCAATGCAGTGGTGTTCGGGCAGTGTAGGGGGTCTTCCTGGGGCTGGTGTTTCAGGGTGTAGGGCAGTGCAGTGGTGTTCGGGCAGTGTAGGGGGTCGTGCTGGGGGTGGTGTTTCAGGGTTTAGGGCAGTGCAGTGGTGTTCGGGCAGTGTAGGGGTCGTGCTGGGGCTAGTGTTTCAGGGTTTAGGGCAGAGCAATGGTGCTCAGGCAGTGTTGGGGGTTGTGCTGGGGGTGATGTTTCAGGGTTTATGGCAGTGCAGTGGTGTTAGGGCAGTGTAGGGGGTCGTGCTGGGGTGGTGTTTCAGGGTTTAGGGCAGTGCAGTGGTGTTCCGGCAGTGTAGGGGGTCGTGCTGGGGTGGTGTTTCAGGGTTTAGGGCAGTGCAGTGGTGTTCGGGCAGTGTAGGGTGTCGTGCTGAGGGGTGGTGTTTCAGGGTTTAGGGCAGTGCAGTAGTGTTTGGGCAGTGTAGGGGGTCGTGCTGGGGGGAGTGTTTTAGGGTTTAGGGCAGTGCAGTCGTGTTCGGGTAGTGTAGGGGGTCATGCTGGGGGTAGTGTTCTAGGGTTTAGGGCAGTGCAGTGGTGTTCGGGCAGTGTAGGGGGTCATGCTGGGGGTGGTGTTTCAGGGTTTAGGGCAGTGCAGTGGTGTTCGGTCAGTGTAGGGGGTCGTGCTGGGGGTGGTGTTTCAGGGTTTAGGGCAGTGCAGTGGTGTTCGGGCAGTGTAGGGGGTCGTGCAGGGGTGGTGTTTCAGGGTTTAGGGCAGTGCAGTGGTGTTCGGGCAGTGTAGGGGGTCGTGCAGGGGTGGTGTTTCAGGGTTTAGGGCAGTGGTGTTCGGGCAGTGTAGGGGGTCATGCTGGGGGTGATGTTTCAGGGTTTGGGGCAGTGCAGTGGTGTTCGAGCAGTAAAGGGGGTCATGCTGGGGGTGGTGTTTCGGGGTTTAGGGCAGTGCAGTGGTGTTCGGGCAGTGTAGGGGCGGTGTTTCAGGGTTTAGGTCAGTGCAGTGGTGTTCGGGCAGTGTAGGGGGTGGTGCAGGGGGTGGTGTGTCAGGGTTTAGGGCAGTGCAGTGGTGTTTGGGCAGTGTAGGGGGTCGTGCAGGGGGTGGTGTTTCAGGGTTTAGGGCAGTGCAGTGGTGTTTGGGCAGTGTAGGGGGCGGTGCAGGGGGTGGTGTTTTAGGGTTTAGGGAAGTACAGTGGTGTTCGGGCATTGTAGGGGGTGGTGCTGGGGCTGGTGTTTCAGGGTTTAGGGCAGTGCAGTGGTGTTCGGGCAGTGTAGGGGCTCGTGCTGGGGCTGGTGTTTCAGGGTTTAGGGCAGTGCGCAGTGGTGTTCGGGCAGTGTAGGGGGTCATGCTGGGGCTGGTGTTTCAGGGTTTAGGGCAGTGCAGTGGTGTTCGGGCAGTGTAGGGGTCTTGCTGGGGCTGGTGTTTCAGAGTCTAGGGCAATGCAGTGGTGTTCGGGCAGTGTAGGGGGTCTTGCTGGGGCTGGTGTTTCAGAGTCTAGGGCAAGGCAGTGGTGTTCGGGCAGTGTAGGGGGTCTTGCTGGGGCTGGTGTTTCAGGGTTTAGGGCAGTGCAGTGGTGTTCGGGCAGTGTAGGGGGTCGTGCTGGGGGTGGTGTTTCAGGGTTTAGGGCAGTGCAGTGGTCTTCGGGCAGTGTAGGGGGTCGTGCTGGGGGTGGTGTTTCAGGGTTTAGTGCAGTGGTGTTCGGGCAGTGTAGGGGGTCGTGCTGAGGTGGTGTTTCAGGGTTTAGGGCAGTGCAGTGGTGTTCGGGCAGTGTAGGGGGTCGTGCTGGGGGTGGTGTTTCAGGGTTTAGGGCAGTGCAGTGGTGTTCGGGCAGTGTAGGGGGTCGTGCTGGGGCTGGTGTTTCAGGGTTTAGGGCAGTGCAGTGGTGTTCGGGCAGTGTAGGGGGTCATGCTGGGGCTGGTGTTTCAGGGTTTAGGGCAGTGCAGTGGTGTTCCGGCAGTGTAGGGGGTAGTGCAGGGGGTGGTGTTTCAGGGTTTAGTGCAGTGGTGTTCGGGCAGTGTAGGGGGTCGTGCTGAGGTGGTGTTTCAGGGTTTAGGGCAGTGCAGTGGTGTTCGGGCAGTGTAGGGGGTCATGCTGGGGCTGGTGTTTCAGGGTTTAGGGCGGTGCAGTGGTGTTCGTGCAGTGTAGGGGGTTGTGCTGGGGGTGGTGTTTCAGGGTTTAGGGCAGTGCAGTAGTGTTCGTGCAGTGTAGGGGGTCGTGCAGGGGGTGGTGTTTCAGGGTTTAGGGCAGTGCAGTGGTGTTCTGGCAGTGTAGGGGGTCATGCTGGGGGTGGGGTTTCAGGGTTTAGGGCAGTACAGTGGGCTTCGGGCAGTGTAGGTGGTCGTGCAGGGGGTGGTGTTTCAGGGTTTAGGGCAGTGCAGTGGTGTTCGGGCAGTGTAGGGGTCATGCTGGGGCTGGTGTTTCAGGGTTTAGGGCAGTGCAGTGGTGTTCGGGCAGTGTAGGGGGTCTTGCTGGGGGTGGTGTTTCAGGGTTTAGGGCAGTGGTGTTCGGGCAGTGTAGGGGGTCTTACTGGGGGTGATGTTTCAGGGTTTAGGGCAGTGCAGTGGTGTTCGGGCAGTGTAGGGGTCTTGCTGGGGGTAGTGTTTCAGGGTTTAGGGCAGTGCAGTAGTGTTCGAGCAGTGTAGGGGGTTGTGCAGGGGGTGGTGTTTCAGGGTTTAGGGCAGTGGTGTTCGGGCAGTGTAGGGGGTCACGCTGGGGGTGGTGTTTCAGGGTTTAGGGCAGTTCAGTGGTGTTCGGGCAGTGTAGGGGGTCATGCACGGGGTGGTGTTTCAGGGTTTAGGGCAGTGCAGTGGTGTTCGGGCAGTGTAGGGTGTTGTGCTGGGGCTGGTGTTTCAGGGTTCAGGGCAGTGCAGTGGTGTTCAGGCAGTGTAGGGGTTGTGCAGGGGGTGGTGTTTCAGGGTTTAGTGCAGTGGTGTTCGGGCAGTGTAGGGGGTCGTGCTGGGGCTGGTGTTTCAGGGTTTAGTGCAGTGGTGTTCGGGCAGTGTAGGGGCTCGTGCTGGGGCTGGTGTTTCAGGGTTTAGGGCAGTGCAGTGGTGTTCCGTCAGTGTAGGGGGTTGTGCAGGGGGTGGTGTTTCAGGGTTTAGTGCAGTGGTGTTCGGGCAGTGTAGGGGGTCGTGCTGGGGTGGTGTTTCAGGGTTTAGGGCAGTGCAGTGGTGTTCGGGCAGTGTAGGGGGTCGTGCTGGGGGTGGTGTTTCAGGGTTTAGGGCAGTGCAGTGGTGTTCGGGCAGTGTAGGGGGTCGTGCTGGGGCTGGTGTTTCAGGGTTTAGGGCAGTGCAGTGGTGTTCGGGCAGTGTAGGGGGTCGTGCTGGGGCTGGTGTTTCAGGGTTTTGGGCAGAGCAGTGGTGTTCGGGCAGTGTAGGGGGTCGTGCTGGGGGTGGTGTTTCAGGGTTTAGGGCAGTGCAGTGGTGTTCGGGCAGTGTAGGGGGTCTTGCTGGGGGTGGTGTTTCAGGGTTTAGGGCAGTGCAGAGGTGTTCGGGCAGTGTAGGGGGTCTTGCTGGGGGTGGTGTTTCAGGGTTTAGGGCAGTGGTGTTCGGGCAGTGTAGGGGGTCTTGCTGGGGGTGATGTTTCAGGGTTTAGGGCAGTGCAGTGGTGTTCGGGCAGTGTAGGGGGTCTTGCTGGGGGTAATGTTTCAGGGTTTAGGGCGGTGCAGTGGTGTTCGTGCAGTGTAGGGGTTGTGCTGGGGGTGGTGTTTCAGGGTTTAGGGCAGTAGTGTTCGTGCAGTGTAGGGGGTCGTGCAGGGGGTGGTGTTTCAGGGTTTAGGGCAGTGCAGTGGTGTTCTGGCAGTGTAGGGGGTCATGCTGGGGGTGGGGTTTCAGGGTTTAGGGCAGTACAGTGGGCTTCGGGCAGTGTAGGTGGTCGTGCAGGGGTGGTGTTTCAGGGTTTAGGGCAGTGCAGTGGTGTTCGGGCAGTGTAGGGGGTCGTGCTGGGGCTGGTGTTTCAGGGTTTAGGGGCAGTGGTGTTCGGGCAGTGTAGGGGGTCTTGCTGGGGGTGGTGTTTCAGGGTTTAGGGCAGTGGTGTTCGGGCAGTGTAGGGGGTCTTACTGGGGTTGATGTTTCAGGGTTTAGGGCAGTGCAGTGGTGTTCGGGCAGTGTAGGGGTCTTGCTGGGGGTAGTGTTTCAGGGTTTAGGGCAGTGCAGTGGTGTTCGTGCAGTATAGGGGTCGTGCTGGGGATGGTGTTTCTGGGTTTAGGGCAGTGCAGTAGTGTTCGAGCAGTGTAGGGGTTGTGCAGGGGGTGGTGTTTCAGGGTTTAGGGCAGTGCAGTGGTGTTCGGGCAGTGTAGGGGGTCACGCTGGGGGTGGTGTTTCAGGGTTTAGGGCAGTTCAGTGGTGTTCGGGCAGTGTAGGGGGTCATGCACGGGTGGTGTTTCAGGGTTTAGGGCAGTGCAGTGGTGTTCGGGCAGTGTAGGGTGTTGTGCTGGGGCTGGTGTTTCAGGGTTCAGGGCAGTGCAGTGGTGTTCAGGCAGTGTAGGGGGTCGTGCTGGGGCTGGTGTTTCAGGCTGTTCAGTGCAGTGGTGTTCGGGCAGTGTAGGGGTCTTGCTGGGGCTGGTGTTTCAGAGTCTAGGGCAATGCAGTGGTGTTCGGGCAGTGTAGGGGGTCGTGCTGGGGTGGTGTTTCAGGGTTTAGGGCAGTGCAGTGGTGTTCGGGCAGTGTAGGGGGTCGTGCTGGGGGTGGTGTTTCAGGGTTTAGGGCAGTGCAGTGGTGTTCGGGCAGTGTAGGGGGTCGTGCTGGGGCTGGTGTTTCAGGGTTTAGGGCAGTGCAGTGGTGTTCGGGCAGTGTAGGGGGTCGTGCTGGGGCTGGTGTTTCAGGGTTTTGGGCAGAGCAGTGGTGTTCAGGCAGTGTAGGGGGTCATGCTGGGGGTGGTGTTTCAGGGTTTAGGGCAGTGCAGTGGTGTTCGGGCAGTGTAGGGGGTCTTGCTGGGGGTGGTGTTTCAGGGTTTAGGGCAGTGCAGAGGTGTTCGGGCAGTGTAGGGGGTCTTGCTGGGGGTGGTGTTTCAGGGTTTAGGGCAGTGGTGTTCGGGCAGTGTAGGGGTCTTGCTGGGGGTGATGTTTCAGGGTTTAGGGCAGTGCAGTGGTGTTCGGGCAGTGTAGGGGGTCTTGCTGGGGGTAGTGTTTCAGGGTTTAGGGCGGTGCAGTGGTGTTCGTGGCAGTGTAGGGGGTTGTGCTGGGGGTGGTGTTTCAGGGTTTAGGGCAGTGCAGTGGTGTTCTGGCAGTGTAGGGGGTCATGCTGGGGGTGAGTGTTTCAGGGTTCAGGGCAGTGCAGTGGTGTTCAGGCAGTGTAGGGGGTCGTGCTGAGGCTGGTGTTTCACGGTTTAGGGCAGTGCAGTGGTGTTCGGGCAGTGTATGGGGTCGTGCTGGGGCTGGTGTTTCAGGGTTTAGGGCAGTGCAGTGGTGTTCGGGCAGTGTAGGCGGTCGTGCTGGGGCTGGTGTTTCAGGGTTTAGGGCAGTGCAGTGGTGCTCAGGCAGTGTAGGGGGTCGTGCTGGGGGTGATGTTTCAGGGTTTAGGGCAGTGCAGTGGTGTTCGGGCAGTGTAGGGGTCGTGCTGGGGCTGGTGTTTCAGGGTTTTGGGCAGAGCAGTGGTGTTCGGGCAGTGTAGGGGGTCATGCTGGGGGTAGTGTTTCAGGGTTTAGGGCAGTGCAGTGGTGTTCGGGCAGTGTAGGGGGTCATGCTGGGGGTGGTGTTTCAGGGTTTAGGTCAGTGGTGTTCGGGCAGTGTAGGGGTCTTGCTGGGGGTGATGTTTCAGGGTTTAGGGCAGTGCAGTGGTGTTCGGGCAGTGTAGGGGGTCTTGCTGGGGGTGGTGTTTCAGGGTTTAGGGCAGTGGTGTTCGGGCAGTGTAGGGGGTCTTGCTGGGGGTGATGTTTCAGGGTTTAGGGCAGTGCAGTGGTGTTCGGGCAGTGTAGGGGGTCTTGCTGGGGGTAGTGTTTCAGGGTTTAGGGCGGTGCAGTGGTGTTCGTGCAGTGTAGGGGGTCGTGCTGGGGGTGGTGTTTCAGGGTTTAGGGCAGTGCAGTAGTGTTCGGGCAGTGTAGGGGGTCGTGCAGGGGTGGTGTTTCAGGGTTTAGGGCAGTGCAGTGGTGTTCTGGCAGTGTAGGGGGTCATGCTGGGGGTGGGGTTTCAGGGTTTAGGGCAGTACAGTGGTGTTCGGGCAGTGTAGGTGGTCGTGCAGGGGGTGGTGTTTCAGGGTTTAGGGCAGTGCAGATGTGTTAGGGCAGTGTAGGGAGTCGTGCTGGGGCTGGTGTTTCAGGGTTTAGGGCAGTGCAGTGGTGTTCGGGCAGTGTAGGGGGTCTTGCTGGGGGTGGTGTTTCAGGGTTTAGGGCAGTGGTGTTCGGCAGTGTAGGGGGTCTTGCTGGAGGTGATGTTTCAGGGTTTAGGGCAGTGCAGTGGTGTTCGGGCAGTGTAGGGGGTCTTGCTGGGGGTAGTGTTTCAGGGTTTAGGGCAGTGCAGTGGTGTTCGTGCAGTATAGGGGGTTGTGCTGGGGATGGTGTTTCTGGGTTTAGGGCAGTGCAGTAGTGTTCGAGCAGTGTAGGGGGTTGTGCAGGGGGTGGTGTTTCAGGGTTTAGGGCAGTGCAGTGGTGTTCAGGCAGTGTAGGGGGTCGCGCTGGGGGTGGTGTTTCAGGGTTTAGGGCAGTTCAGTGGTGTTCGGGCAGTGTAGGTGGTCATGCACGGGGTGGTGTTTCAGGGTTTAGGGCAGTGCAGTGGTGTTCGGGCAGTGTAGGGTGTTGTGCTGGGGCTGGTGTTTCAGGGTTCAGTGCAGTGGTGTTCAGGCAGTGTAGGGGGTCGTGATGAGGCTGGTGTTTCACGGTTTAGGGCAGTGCAGTGGTGTTCGGGCAGTATAGGGGGTCGTGCTGGGGCTGGTGTTTCAGGGTTTAGGGCAGTGCAGTGGTGTTCGGGCAGTGTAGGCGGTCGTGCTGGGGCTGGTGTTTCAGGGTTTAGGGCAGTGCAGTGGTGTTCGGGCAGTGTAGGGGGTTGTGCTGGGGCTGGTGTTTCAGGGTTTGCAGTGCAGTGGTGCTCGGGCAGTGTAGGGGGTCGTGCTGGGGGTGATGTTTCAGGGTTTAGGGTAGTGCAGTGGTGTTCGGGCAGTGTAGGGGGTCGTGCAGGGGCTGGTGTTTCAAGGTTTAGGGCAGTGCAGTGGTGTTCGGGCAGTGTAGGGGGTCGTGCTGGGGCTGGTGTTTCAGGGTTTTGGGCAGAGCAGTGGTGTTTGGGCAGTGTAGGGGGTCATGCTGGGGGTAGTGTTTCAGGGTTTAGGGCAGTGCAGTGGTGTTCGGGCAGTGTAGGGGGTCGTGCTGGGGGTGGTGTTTCAGGGTTTAGGTCAGTGGTGTTCGGGCAGTGTAGGGGTCTTGCTGGGGGTGATGTTTCAGGGTTTAGGGCAGTGCAGTGGTGTTCGGGCAGTGTAGGGGGTCTTGCTGGGGGTGGTGTTTCAGGGTTTAGGGCAGTGCAGTGGTGTTCGGGCAGTGTAGGGGGTCGTGAAGGGGGTGGTGTTTCAGGGTTTAGGGCAGAGCAGTGGTGTTTGGGCAGTGTAGGGGGTCGTGCTAGGGGTGGTGTTTCAGGGTTTAGGGCAGTGCAGTGGTGTTCGGGCAGTGTAGGGGGTCATGCAGGGGCTGGTGTTTCAGGGTTTAGGGCAGTGCAGTGGTGTTCGGGCAGTGTAGGGGGTCGTGCTGGGGGTAGTGTTTTAGGGTTTAGGGTAGTGCAGTGGTGCTTGTGTAGTGTAGGGGGTCGAGCTGAGGGTAGTGTTTTAGGGTTTAGGGTAGTGCAGTGGT
>CAWUFW010010303.1:0-90000 GCA_963921515.1 Calotriton arnoldi
GTCGTTAGAAAGGAAAAAATGGCATTCCGTTGCTGGGCTGGATCGAGTCTGGCAAGCCCCAGGGTGAAAGGAGCTCTCGGAGCAGAAAATTTGCTGTTGCTTTGGCATCACAGTGGACACATGGTCCAGCTTCGAACCATCATGAGGATGGGCAGACCACCACAATGATGTATCGATAATTTTGGCATCTATCAATAATGTCAACACCGTCAATGTGGAGTTCTTTAAAGGGGCCTTTTGGTTTCAGAATTGTGGAGGCAACAGTTTTCATAGTTGGGTTTTGTGAGTATTCTTGACAGATGAGGCATTTGTTAACAAAAAGCTGTATTAGCTTGTGGGCATTGGGGACGAACCAGTCAGTTTGTATGGTCGTGGACATATCTCGTGAAACATTGGTGGAAAGGTGTAGCTGGCCTAGCGCCACCTGTAATAAGGCCTGTGGCATGACAGGTTTGCCAGTCATTGTTTGTTTGTAGATAAAATCTTAGGGATCATGTTGTACTCCTCTCTTCTTCCATAGCTCTTTCTCTTGATCTGGTGCACTTTCCTGTATTTCTCTGAGGTGTAATTGTGCAATGTGGTCATGTTGTTGTGGATCATCAATAGTGTATGGAAGTGAGAAATCAGGTGTGTGTTTCTCTGCACCTTTTTCGCTCTGCTGTTCTGTTTTTGGTATATTCTTTTCAAGGAGGATGGGGGCGTGCTGACATTCTAGTGGTATGGCAGGCAGGGGCCCCCTGGCAGCGGCTTTAGCTGCCCAGTCTACCAGAGCGTTGCCTCTGGAGACAAAGGGGCCGATTCCGATCTGGGTCGGAAAGCTCTCCGACCGAGCCGGATCCGGAGAGATTTCCGACCAAGCCGGACTCCCCAGTCAGACCGGGCGAGTACGATGCAGCCGTATGCTGCCCGACTCGGTCGGTCGGACTCCATTGAAGTCAATGGGAGCCGGTCGGACAACGCGTACACGGGCTCCCATTGACTGAATGGGCACGTCGCGAAAAGGGGGGGCCCCCTACAGTGGGTACGCGTCGGTGGGACTCGCACCGTACATGCATGTGTAGGGGGGTGTTCGACTTGTGCGGCTACACATGCAGGGGGGTCCGACACGGACCCCCCAAGTCAGGCTCCGGGTGCTTTTGCGAGCCAGACGCTCCGACTCGATCCGGCCGTCCGACGCGTGCATCGTACTCGCTCGGTCGGGAAACGTCTCCATTGCGTGGTGCGAGCCGTGTCCGTACGAGTCGGTCGGAGCGGTTAGGACCCGGGAACGAGTCGGTCGGCGATTTCGCGTGCGCTGGCATCGTACTTGCTCGCTGGGACGACTGTACAAATCGGTCAGAAAAAAGGCCTCCGAATCGGATCCGGTAAAGCCGAATCCGATTCGGAGCCCTACCGGCCGAGATCGGAATCGGCCCCAAAGTCTTGCCCATTTGTGTGAGCTGCACATTTGACTACGGCCACCTCATCTGGTAGTGCCAGTGCATTAATTAGTTCCTCAAGCAAGTGTCTGTGCATGACAGGTGTGCCATCAGATTTGAGAAAGCCCCGCCGTTTCCAGCATAGGATGCTGGAATGTATTGTTGTTGTGACATATGCAGAGTCTGAATAAACAGTGGTGCGTTCGGCCGCCCCACTCTTCAAGGCGGCAATCAATGCCTCTAGTTCTGCCGCTTGGGCTGAGTAGTGCGAGGGTAATGTAATCTGCTGTACAATGTCTAGGGAGTCAGAGGAGTCATTTTGCTGTGCAGCTCCTGTATACCTGATCCCTGTTTCTTGATCAATGATAGAAGACCCAACAACAAAGTATATTGTACTGTCTGGCAATGGGTCCTCTTTTGTTGCTCCTGACTCATCTGGTGAGTATGTAGCACAATCATGAGGGTCATCATCTATGGTGGCAATGGGGTGGGCGAAGAATGTTGCAGGGTTCACAGTGTGGCATTTAACAACCTTCAGGAATGGCAACGATTGTATAACTTCATAGCCTGATACTCTTTGTGTAGTAAGAGTGGTCTTAGCTTTCTGTATTATTGCAAAGACCACATGCTCAGTGTACAGTGTTAACGGGAAACCCATGACTACGAGGGTGCTTTTCTCAACAGCGAACGCTGCTGCTGCTAGGGCTTGTTTGCATGGGTAGTGTCCTTTCATTACAGAATCTAACATGCCACTGAAGTAGGCAATGGGCTTCTGGCCCATGGGGTATTTTTGGGTAAGGACTGCTATCATGACCTGGCCATCGCAAAGAGTGAATAGGTAAAATTCTTTAGTGTAGTCAGGGGACCCTAACACTGGTGCATTTGTAGTTTCATCCTTTAGTTGTGTGAAGGCTGTCCTCATTTCAGGTGTCCAATCTAGCTTATCACATCTGTCCTGGGACATTTTAACAGCTTTCAGCAGTGGGGCAGTGATAGTGGAAAAATTAAAAGACCCACTGACGAACATAGTTTACTAACCGAGGAATTTCTGCATGAGCTTGACTGTCTGTGGCTCAGGGGTGCATTTTATTGCCTCAATTCTATCTGGGGTGACTCTTCGTCCTGATGCTGAGAGCAATAGGCCAAGGTAGTGTACTTCTTTCTGGTAGTATTGAAGCTTCTCTTTGTCTACCTTGCATCCCTTTTGTGCTAATGTTGTCAATAGGGCGATGGTGTCTTTTCTGCATTGTTGCTTTGTGGGACTGCAGATCAATATGTCGTCGACATACTGCAGTTGTGTGCTATCACATTGGAAATTGGACAAATCAGCTTTTACAACTCTGTTAAAAACACTGGGGGACTCACAATACCCTTGTGGTAGTCGTGTGTAATTCATTTGAGTACCGCGAAAACTTGAAGTGGTCAAATAGTGGCTATCCGGATGTAGTGGGACACTGAAAAAAGCATTTTTCAAGTCAATGACGGAGAAGTACTCAGTGCCTGGGGGAATATTTGTGAGAATCACCGAAGGGTCTGTGACGATCGGGAATTCTGGTATCACGATGGTATTGAGGGGGCGTAGGTCATTAACTAAACGCCATTGATTAGTCTTTGCTTTGCGCACAGGAAATAGACAGGTGTTGCATGGAGATGTGCAGGGGAACATGACTCCCGGATCCAGTAATGCTTGTATGGTGGAGGCAATGCCCTCCTCTGCTTCTTTGGAAAAGGGGGGGTACTGGCTCACTCTGGGCAGGATGGCGTACTGCTTGAGTGTTATTCTGAATGGGGTAGCAGAGTGAATGAGGCCTACATCATTTGGGCCAGTTGTCCAAATGTTGCTAGGTACTTGAACTAGGTCAGCGTCACGTATGGAGTCAAATTGTTTGCCAGGAGTGGGTGTTCTTATTTCTACTGTCACTGAGAGGGGTTCTGCATTTTGTTAGACAATATCACTCTGAATAATGCTCAGGGGGTCAGTTGGTCATCTAAAATGTCCCTTACTAAACCTCCTCGTTCAATGAAAATGACACAGGCCCAGGTGCGGGCACAGTCGTCAAATGCTTGAAAGGCTCCATATATAGGTGTTATTTTGAGGCAGTGTATGTGTAAAATCATCTGTTTTTCTGGCATTTGGGAATTCTGCGACTGTGGGCGAAAGAGGAATTCTTTCGGCAGCTGCACAGTACAGCCTTTGAGTTCCGGTGTGGTGGCAACAATGATGTGCACTGCAGTGGAGAACGCTTGTTCATCCACTGGGCGGGCCCTCATCTGATCGTTTAAAGAGGAGTCCACAGTGACTGCCATCATCCTGGCCCAAGGTGTGCCCGGAATGGAGCAAATCATGGTACCGTCTTCATCAAAGTGGATAGTCATGTTTAGTTTTGCCATGAGGTCAGGTCCCAGGAGATTCACTGGGGACCGTGGTGAGTAGAGCAGACTTTGCTCCATGAATCAACCTCCTATCTTTATTGGTACTGGCTTGGTGAAAGGGACCCCAACTATTGCCCCAGAGAATCCCTGAGTATCTGTTATCTGATCTAAAATGGGCAGTGTTCCTCCTGTAATACAGGAGTAAGTAGCACCTGTGTCAATGAGAAAGCTGTAAGTCTTGTTGTTTATCATGACAAAGACAATGGGGTCCTCCTGAACATTTGTTGTACATGACAAAACACGGCACACAAGAGTTGTCTGTGGGCTGTCCTAACGATTATACCCTCCTGCTTGATATTGCTGGATGGTGCCCTGTGCAAATGTGTTGCTGGAAGGAATCAATGTGCCCCCCTGAGGTACAAATGTTTGTGCATGGGGCATCATCTGATACACGGGTGTCTGTTGCTGTTGCACTGGTGCCTGTGCCTGTTGAATTGGTGCCTGTAATTGGGCTACTGCGGGTGTCTGGAGGTAGAGTTGTTGCTGCATGGGCTGCTGTTGTACTGGTGGGAGGTAGGAGTATATAATTTGGGGCTGAATTGGCTGTGGCTGCATTTTCAATTGCTAGCTGTCTGTTCCTGTCCTGTTCTTGCTTCTTTTTACAGAAGTGAATGATGTGGTCTTGTATTTCAGGCCACGATTTTCATTCTAAGGCTACTATCCCATCTAATTTCTCCTGCACGTCAGTGGGCAATCCCTTTTTCACTGCATGGTAGAAGAACCTACTGTTCCCTCCTGTTGCATTCCATTTTTCCCCCAACTCCTGATGCCATTTTTCTTTCAGTCTTGAAATGTACTGTGCTGGGTCTTCATTCTGTTGCATTGTTTGTGACATTAGGGACCCAATGTCTGGGACATCCGGTAATTTGGGGCGCAACTAGGACCATACATAGGCTTGCATTTTGTTGAATGGGACCCCGTCATACTCTGTTTCAGTGAGCGTAATTTTGTCATTGATGCTCTTTAGTATGTCTTCTGCTTCTTCACTGATCAGGTAGATGAGCAGACTTTTGATGTGTCCTACCGCGTGGTTGACACCAGCAGTGTGTTTCCAGGGCTGCTATCCATTTGCCAGCACCCTCTGTTAGTGTAGGGAATTGTTTTTTCAAATTTTCTTTGTCCATCTGTGGCCATGGGATATACAGAGGAGGGTCATGTGCATTTTTGAACAGCAGTGGCATCTGGTGTGTCACTCTGGTGCTTGCTGCTGTGGGTCGCGTGTGGTCAAATTCACGTGCATATTTCTGCCAGACTTTCAAACTTGCCCTCATGTAACCGTAGTCCAAGTGTTCATCTCCCTACCCGTGTAGGATGCAGTCTTCTGCTGTTACCATATTTTGTGGATCGAAGGACCCAACTCGTGCTCACAGGATTATTTGGGGTCCAAGACTTTCTGTCCAACCTGCCAAATTATCAGTGAAGGGATTGACATAGAAGTCAGAATTCTCCCCCCAGAGTGTAACTATTTCATTGGGCGTTAATGTAAACTGTAAGTCCGTTTTTATATAGCGCAGCTACTCACCCTTATGGGTCTCAAGGCGCTGGGGGCCGTAGTGGAAATTAAGTGAGCTATTGCCCAGAGTCACATGGTGCTGAGCTGAGCTGCCGCCGGAGCCGGAGATCGAACCGTGAACCCTGTGCTCCGAAGTCAGCTGCCCTGGCCGCTGCACCACACCTCTCCACAGGTCTTGCTGTGTAAGGCAGTATGTTTACTGAGCATTATGTTATTCTTATTTTTCTGCCTAGTGGAGAGCATTAGGGCTGTGCCTGAGGCACCGTAGGATATTTCGTCAGGTCGCCCATGTGTTCCCAGCACCACCAGTTGTTCTGTCTCAGTTCTTCTCTTTCTTTTTTCTATTTGTTCCTCTGCGCCTGGATGCTCCCTTTGTGGCGTGGTGTGTATGAAAGTAAACTTGGACCTAGGTGGCAGGCCAATAGTGTGCATCATGGCTGGTGGTAACGTTTGCGGAGGTGCTTGTTGCATTTGGGAAGGGAAGTTTTCATGACTAGTTGTTGCGACTGTCCGGGGCATACCTGAGACAGTGGCCTCATTATTTTGTCGTATTCCAACACCCTGTCTTTCCTCAGTAGTGTGTGTCTGTAGTGCCTCTTGTAGTGGGGTTTCTGCCCATGCATCTTTCGTTCGTGGTAGGATGTCTACGTTACTGAGCATTTCACTGTGTTTCTCGAGCATTTGCTCTACTTTCATCGATAGGCGCCGGACAGCTGCAACATCGCTCTTGGGGCTGAGTGACTGCATTTTGTGTAGTAGGTCTGTGTGAAGGTCGTCAGGTGTTATGCTATCCACGCTTTTACTTAATTCAGGTCTGCTTCTCCATTTGCTTAAGTCTGAATGGGCAAAGGTCTCAGGGAGTTCTTGCTCACCGCTCCTGAACTGCTGATGTGGAATCGGAAGGCCCAGGATAGGTGTCCTCTCCTTATGCTGGGACGTGGCACTACTTGGCGGCAACTGCTCATGGGAGTAGCGGCGCGGACTTGGAAGGTGTTGCTGTTCGCCAGTGAGGGAAGCGCTGGAGCCAGAGTGTGTGCTGTGAGACGTTGAATGCGATATCGCACTCTTCATCACCATCTTGCTGTTTTGTTACAGTATTTTTTACTGGTGAGAGCTACAGTGTGAATTGTGTGTCTATTTGACCTGGTAGTCCTTGCACCACAGCTTCTACCACTGGGCTGTGGGCACTGAGAGATTGCAGTCCCTGGAATTGGTCCATTATGTCATTGTTTATTGGGGGAGGTGGTGGAAGAGGATCATCTGGTATTTCAGAGAAGCCAACGGATGGCATGTCATTTGAAGTTGGGGCCAAGTCTAGGGACGCAATGAGATTGGGGTACATACCACTTACATGATACGCCGGTGGGGCCGTGACCAGTGTGTCTTTGTGCATCTGAAGCTTGCCGCCTGAGTACTTGGCCTCTAGGAACGTAGTGGCATGGTCTAATGTAGCACGGTCAAAGGTGCCTTCAGGTGGCCAGGGGTGTGTTAAATTCTTTGTGTGCTTGTGTAGCTTCCTGCAGTGTTTAATTATACGCTGCTCTTTCCCTGCAAAGTTCTTGAGTACATGTTGCAGTGAAGTAGCCATACTGATCTCTATTTATAGAGCTGTTCTTGTATGTAACCGTGAGATGTAGGTGGGTACTATTGACAGCCTCACCTGTTGCTCCTGTCTGATATCGATGCCTAAGGCCTTGAACACGGTCAGGAGCACAGCGCTAGTTAAGGGTGTTTTCGGAATAAATGAGGAAGGATCACCGTCTGAGAGACCTCTGACGTGGTTATTAATGAGGTACATGACGATCTGTGGTGCTATGGAGTTGGCTGATGCCATGCTCGTTCCCTAGTCTCTCATGTGTTGTAAGGCTGCCTCTATGTCGCGCACTGCGTTCCGCTCAGCACGTGATATTAGTGGGCGCAAGGTGAGATAGCTATTTAGGCTTTCTGGAGAGGTATAATCTATTTCTGGAACAAGTGCGTGCTCCCCTTCTTGTGGCTGACCCCTTGAGACTGGTAAGTGTGATCCCTGAGAGTCAGTTTGTTCTATTGTACCATCAGAGTTATATGTGGATGATGTTGGCGGGGCCGGGGAGTTGATATCTGAACGGTGGGATCCCACAGAATAGTTGGATGCTGTTGAGGAGTCCCAACAATTTTGAATTACTACTGGAGAGACAGGTGACTACAAGGAGAGTGTGTACTGCGAGCTTTCAGCAGTGGAGGAGCCCTGTGAGTAGTTTGGCCAGGCCAGATTTGGGCGTGTGGTATCTGGAAATGCTGGGCTCGGCCTAGAATGTGTATGGCCACTACACAGTGGCGGTAATTATATCAAGGTCAGTACAGACACCCTTACTTCTTGTGTTACAGTTATGTTTACTCCCAGTATGTCCCAAGCTATTGACAGAATGTCATTTTGGTACTCGGTTATCAAAGTTATTGTGTCTGTTTGACTGTTAAATACAGCAACCAGTCTGTTTTGGAGTGAGTAGGGGATCACTTCTGTTCTTTAACTGTTTTCACTACTCATTACGCGTGTGAACCTGCCTAGTGTTCACCAGAAATGTTAGTTTTAGCACGGCTGCTTCCCTTCTTTGACGCAGCCGGCTAAAAGGTATTATGTTTGTTGGAGAGGCAACAGTCCATTACCCTTTTTGCTGTTTACTATTTTATGTGGCTGTGGGAATTTAAAAGGAAAAAAAAATGTTCATCAGGACCTCTCTTCTTCTTGTTCAGTCTAGTTTGTTAATTGGTGAGCCTATTTTAATCTTTTTTCTAAAGGCTTCTTCAATAGGAAGTTGAGCCGGTGTTTTTAAGTTATAAGTAACGATGTATTTTTAACTTTTATAGTGTACTAACATGAAATGAGCAGGGGATAAGTTATCAGGGAACTAACAGGGTACACATATACTTAGCAGAATGAAGCAGGGCAAGATGCACACGACATATAAATATACAATCTTATACACCTGGATTTTTTCTCGCTAAAAAGATAGAAGATAATCTGTAATGAAGCACTGAGTCGTTGCCCCAGATGCTGATTACAGCAGAGTCATTTGAAAATGCGGAGCTAGAAAGAACCATGAGCTTGCCATGCAAACAGGCAACTATTTTTCCAAAAGAAAACGTTGACAATTGTTTCACAGTTAATTAAAAGGCAAGACTGTGCACTTCCGGAAAACAGAAAGAGAAAACAAATTTGTACAATGTAAGATATGTTAATAGATAAGAAAGTTTATTTTTTCTCTTACATGGAGAGAGCAGGAAGCCACGAAGGAAGCTAGTTTCGAAAGTGAAGCACATCCTCTTTACTTTGCTACACAGTTAGAAACACTTTTGTTAATGCGAAGAAATTACAAAGCTAATTATTTTTGTCTATCAGCTGTTTAACTCTTTTAGCTCTTTAGAAGCTGGAGATTTCTAATACTTTCTAGTACTAAAAACTCCCCTGCCAGTCACCAGTCGTGAACTGACAAACACTTGCAGAGGCTAGAGATTTCTAATACTTTCTAGCACTAAAAACTCCCCTGCCAGTCACCAGAGGTAAACTGACGAACACTTGTAGGAGCTCTGACCCTTTCAGAACCCGCAAGAGCTGAGAGACGCAAGGCGCGATTCCCCTTGCCTATCGGTACTAATTAAATAGGCGCATGACTTTTCGCATTGAAGAAGATACACTGGCATGTCTCTAGACACATGAGAGATCTGACTTTTTCCTGCCCTATCTACTCGCATGACATGTCCCACCGACAGACCAATGAGACAAGCGATCCCTATCTTGTTAGACAGGCGATATGAAGAAAAATACACAATACAAAAACCGTGCACGGGAAACCCAAAAACCACAACCTCAAACGTCAAAATGTAAGACTAAATCCTGGCTCAGTGCCTGCTCACGTGTGTCATATTAAAAGGGGGTTGTTTGTCGTGGCAAGACACCAGTCAGCAAGGAACTGTGGCTTGGGCAGCATCACACCTACAAGTCCTCAACTGACCACAGCCAGACACTACACTGGGGCAAGGCAAAGAGAAAAAATAAAAGGCTCTTTGACTTACCCGGATCCCTGATAGAATATCGATGCCCAAAATATCACCTTACAAACATATCGATGCAAAAATATCGATGTAAAAAATATCGAAATCCTATATTTAAAATTGGAATTACAAAAATATCGAAACCAAAATATCGATGTGAAAAAATATAGATGCACAAAATATTGTTTTTTCAATTTAAATAAAAATTAATGTTAAATATATTAAATAATAAAATTAATGTACAAAAATTATTAAGATTTAATATACATTTTAATAAATGTAATTAAAAAATATTTAAACATACATTTATAAAATGTGGTATATATATATATATCTATTACCTTTAAAACAATTAATAAACTATTAATTTTAATGTATTTAATAATTTAATAAATATTGAAAAAAATACAAATAAATATATATATTTACATACACTTAGACCATAAAATCTAATAAAAAAACATTATATTATAAATTTAAAAATAAAATATTTAATAGTCTTTAAAATAAATTGTGCACTCCATTGAGTGCAACAGTAGAGAAAGTGTTGGATAGCGGAGGGGTAGAAATTACTATTCCGACTCCAGTGGGTGCAACAGTAGGAAAAGTGTTGGATAGCGGAGGGGTAAAAATTACTATTCCCACTCCAGTGAGTGCAACAGTAGGGAAAGTGTTGGCTAGCGGAGGGGTAAAAATTACTATTCCCACTGCAGCTTGTGCAACAGTAGGGAAAGTGTTGGATAGCGATGGGTAAAAATTACTATTTCCACTGGAGTCAGTTCCAAATTTAAAACAAACAAATTAACAACAGCAACACAAAAGATTTTTTTTAAAGAAAAATAAAACATACATAAAGGTTTTAAATATTACAAAAGAAAGAAACAGATTAGAATGTAAAAAAGATCTAACAAATACCTAGAAAGTTAATTTAAAAAAATCTAAAATAATTTAAAAACCAAAAAATATTTCTTAATAGAAATCTTTTATAAACAAAAACATTAATCATTACATAAATGTAAAATGTTTCATTTCCTGCCCTATAATACCACACAATCCACATTTACATTTTTTTTAAATGTACCTCCATAATTAACATAATTAATGAACAATTAAACAAATATTAATAATTTAAAAAATTGTACAATAAATAAAAATTAATTTACTCCCCAAAGGTTACCCATATAAAAACCAAAACACACACACAACATAATAATAAACACTTACCATAAATATTTATCAATTGATAAATAATATTAATAATCAACTAAATATTAATTAGTTAAACATAAATTACTTTCCACCCTCTACCCAATAAACACCACAACCCACACCTAAAAATCATTGCACAATTCCCATAACTAATTTTACATTAATAAATTAATATCCATTCCATTCCATAACTTTATTTTGGTCGCAAGGACCATAAAACTACATAATCATAAAAATCACCAGGGGGGTTATACACAAGTGAATCATAAATAGTACATAGCCATACAGTTAGTTCATATACAAAAAAGAAACTGTACAAATAGAAGCTTTTAGACATGATAAAGTGCATATTAAGTTCTTCCCGGAAATAGACCTAGTCGTATGATAAAATGCAACACAGTCACATGTTTAAAAAAACGTAATACATCAAGAAAATATTAGCAATAAAACAGTTAAAATTGGGCAAATAGATGCAGAGATAAAAAGAATGGATTCAATATAAATTGCTAAGACCGTGGTTACTAGTTTAAAAAGGTCCACCGTACACGCCACATTGAGGTTAAAAAGTGATATGCGGCGAAGACGATGGGGGCATGGGTGTCATACTTTAGGACTCTGAGTGCCTCTGCAATTAACATAATTCATTAACAATTAAACAAATATTATTAATTAATTTTTTTTTTAAAAATAAATAAAAATTAATTTATTCCCTAAACGTTACCTATATAAAACCAAAACACACACACAAAATTACAATAAACACTTACCATAAATATTTTTCAATTGATAAATTAATATTAATAATAAACTAAATATTAATTAATTAAACGTAAATTACTTTCCACCCTCTACCCAATAAACACCACAACCCACACCTAAAAATCATTGCAGAATTCCCATAACGAATTTTACATTAATAAGTAAATATCAATTAACAACTTATTAATTAATTAAATCAAAAATTAATTTCACAATTGCCATATTTTTAATTAATTATCAAACAATTATTAATTCATTATAAATAAATTACTTCCCACCCTATTCTCCTATAAACCCCACAACCCACTCCTAAAAAAATGACACAATTAACATAGTTAATTACAAATTAATTCATTAATAATAATTAGCAACAAATTAATTATTTCATAATAAAATAACTCCCACAATTAACACTATAAAATATAAATTAAATAAATATTAATAAATTAAAAATGTTAATAAATGTATTATAATTAAATTACTTCCCACCCTATTCCCCTATAAACCCACAACCCGCTCCTAAACAAATGACACAATTGACATAATTGCCAATTAATTAATTAATTAATTAATAATTAACAGCCAATTATTTAATAATTAATAATTAATTAATTCCCACAATTAACACTATAAAATCTAAATTAAATAAATACTAATACATAAAAAATAATCATTAATTTATTATAATTAAATTACTTCCCACCCTATTCCCCTATAAACCCACAACCCGCTACAGAACTTAAAAACGCAAAAATTAATTAAAATAAAATGTATAACTACTAAAAATGTAACACATATATTAAAAGAACACAACAAATTATTATACAATAAAACTAAATCACCTACATTTAAAATACATACTAAAATACATAACACTAATTAAAACATCGATATTTTAAACAACTATAAGGCCCATTACGATACCGGGCGTAAAAAAATCCGCCACCCATGAAAGCGGCAAAAATCCGCCCGCATACACCGTCTGAAGACCGACCCAGCAATTAAGATGACTCGAACCGAAAACCACCATCGGCGGAAAAAAAGCAAAAAATACCGCCCGCCCATGTCCGAGTCGGAGTCAAACCGCCCGCCACGGACGGAAACACGCATGACAACACAAAACCGCCCGCCCTCACGGCCGAGACACCGCACGTGAAATTACGATCGCACCGACATGAGCGCGGAAAAACCACAAATACACCGCCCGCCAGCGCAAACAACGCCGATGAAAATGGACACGGCAGAAGCCATGGCGGCCACGTCCCTGCACAGAAACCATCCGCGGACCAAAACAAACGCACACAACATGGACAACAAGTGCACACAGCAACCCACGCACAAATACACAAACACAGTACACATCCCGAAAACACCCCCCCCTGGACAAACAAATAAACTACAAATCCCAGAACACCAGCCACAACACACCTGAAAACAACAGACCATCATGACACACCCACATAGGTAAGTACAAAAGCAGCCCCTTCACAGACCACAACCCCTTGCAACATTACAAAGCAAAGCAGAGAGGAGAGGACACAGTGACACAGCAAGGACAGCAGTAAACCACAGATACGCACCCATCACACCCACCACCACCACCAGCACCAGCACCAAACACAAGCACCACAAACCCCCTGCACATCACACATCACACACCGCACCAGCACCACAAACACCATGGCATCACACAGAATGCCCAAGTTCACTTCCACTGAGCTGACGGTCATGGTCGACGAGATCGTCAAGGTGCACCCACAAATCTATGGCAACCAGGTCCAGCACACACCACTAGCCACCAGAAACAGAATGTGGAACAGGATTGTAGACCAGGTCAATGCAGTCGGGACCGTACCCAGAAACAGAGGAGAGATAAACAAACGGTGGAACGACATCAAAAGGAGACCAAAAATCGAGAGCTGGCTGCCACGACTGGCGGAGGGAATCCCGCGCTTTACAAGACCTTCAAAGCGTGGGAGGAGAAGGTGCGAGTCATCATCCATCCGGAGATCCTCACCGGATTACCAGGGGGAGTGGAGGCTGGTAAGTACAAACTAATGTATACCAGCACACTGCTATGTACTCACATGCACTACCACTTTGCCATAGCCCCGAGGGACAAACACCCCCATGTCCAGTACACAATACACAACACATCACTCACACATGCAACAGGCACCACCACACACATAGCCCAAACATATCAACTAACAAAACCATGGGGGCATGTGTACACTCAGCCAGCCACGTAACTACCAACAGGTCCCCTAGTACTCCAGAAGCGCCACAACGAGCACCCCCCACACCCACGTGGCAGCCATAGCTGCACAAACCGACAAGTAACAGGTAAGTAGCAGGAACACAAAGTGCAGTGGGTGGGAGGGGGGACAGCCCAAGTACAACACACACCAGGCCCCTAGTCCTACAGCGCAGCAAGGTGGAGCACACCCCACACCCACGTGGCAGCCATAGCTGCACTAACCGACAAGTAACAGGTAAGTGGCAGGAACACAAAGTGCAGTGGCTCGGAGGGGGGACAGCCCAAGTACAACACACACCAGGCCCCTAGTCCCACAGCACAGCAAGGAGGAGCACAGCCCACACCCCACACCCATGTTGCAGCCACTGCAGTGCACACCGGCAGCCGACAGGTAGACATCACGGCCCACAACAATCGGTGTCAGCGGGTGTCCAGCCATCCCCACGACCCACAACACCGCCCCCACCCCCACAGACCTGCAACATGGAGCACCCCCCCGCCCATAACCATGTGGCATCCAGTTCAGTGCACGCTCAAAAACAACCTGTAGGTGGGAAACTGGACAGGGCGGGGTAACTGGAGGCATGAGGTCTGTATCACGACTAACACATGTGACATGTCACGTAGCAGACGAACACGCAGCACTGCTCACTGTCACAACCATGTGAACAATGTGCACACGGACATGAACCACAGAGTCACACCCCACATGACCCATCACAGACACAGCAACACCCAAGGAGCCACGTCGGCATGCACAAGTCACACTGATTGCAGAACCACACGGCAGGCACTGTGCAACCCATCACACATAACTGAAACACCATTGAAGTCCTGGCCATGTAGCCCCTACTGCCTGTCAACGACACACCCTACAACTACGCCCATGTAAGACAAACCACACTAGACGTAACAGCGTGGAACAACAGAAATGCACACGAACAACACTGGACCCATCAAACACACAGACACACAATGCACATACAACATACCATCCATCTCATCCGTCAGCCCCAGTTACATGAAAGGTATGTCATCCGAACAGCTGGTCCACATACAGTAGTCACGCAAAGAAACATGCCCATGACAAATCATGTGCCCGAAGTGAATGAATCGCACGTCACACTGTGAGCAACAACACACATAACATAGTCCACACCCCCCCGAGCACTGCATTGATGCACATGGCACAGTGCAGCACGCACACCAAGGATCAGGACCATCTGCAATACGTCGTGTGGCACACAACCATCACTCACTCATAACAATGCGTCCAATGGCATGGCCAGAAATCACAACAGACAGCTAATATGCAGGGTATGTCAGACATACACACACCTCAGACCATGCACTGTCATGTTGCCACAGCACATGTCACGTTCTGCACCCATGGCTCACAATATGTACCCCAAAAGCATAGTTCAGCTCAAATGCGTTTCAGGGGTCTGACCCCCATTTTGCCATCTGCGTTTCTAAGCGTTCCATTTGAACCCCAAAAGCATAGTTCAGCTCAAATGCGTTTCAGGGGTCTAACCCCCATTTTGCCATCTGCGTTTTTAAGCGTTCCATTTGAACCCCAAAAGCAAAGTACAAACCAACCTCCACGATGGGTCTGGAGCCCGCATACACCAGAGCCACAAAAAGTAGGAGCACAGCAACACACCCATCGGCATTGCCAATCCGTCCCATGCCACATGTCCACAGCACACAGTCCCATTGGCAAGCCCACACAACAACAAATGGTACAGCCACACACACACGCCTCCGGGAAACCCGTGCACGACAGTGCACGAACTGTGAATGTCAGACAACCTATACATACTTTGCCAGGTGCAACACAATAACATATCTCATTCTCCCCACAGGTGACGTACTGCTGGATGCTGGAGATGGAGACAGCAGCCAGCACAGCCAGCCTGCAAGCCCCCAACAGGGACTCACGGATGTGGAGGATCTGTCCTCCTCTTCGGACACGGACCACCCAGCAGGCCCATCTGGTGTGGCAGGGCCCAGCCGCTCCCCAGGCCCCCTCCTACCCACCAACCCATCATCCAGGGCTGCTGAACACTCATAGCCCCCTGCTGCCATTGTCGTTGCGGCCACTCCCACTGTCGTTGCGGACACACCCACGGTCATTGCGGCCACTCCCACTGCGGCAACCACCACCATCGCCGCACCAACCACCACCGCCGCGACCACCACCACGTCATCGCTGGCCCCAGCCCCAGCGCAAGTGGTGGTCCGGCCAACTGGGTCCACCCTGGGAGCCAGAGCGAGGACCATGGTGAGCAATGTGGCTAGTGGGCAGGCCGGTGGCAGCAGTACTGGTAGGAGGAGCAGGGTCAGGCCAACGCCAGCCTCCCCTGGGAGCCATGCCCTGCCTCAAATGGCCAGAGTCCTTGGGGCCTATGAAGAGGCCCAAGGACATTGGGCCAAGTCTGCTTCCGACACGCGGGAGGTCCTGGGGGTGTTGAGGTCCATGGACGCCCATATGGGCCAATTCGTGTCCCGTATGGACCAACTCGTGGACCTCATGGGCCAGCTGGTGGTGGCGGTGAGGTCACAGGCAAGGCCAGCAACACCACCTCCGCCACCACCTGCCGGGCGCAGGGTCGAGCAGCAGTGTCCAGTTCCCCTGCGTCCACAGCCAGTGAGCACACCTCACCCACCACCAGCAGGTCGCCACCACACCCCCCCCCTCCCAAACGTGGAAGGGGCCGTCCGAAGAGGAAACAGATGTCCCGGGAGGACTTCGCACGCTCCAGACGCAAGTGAGGCAGCCAGCCATCCTTGACCACCCACTGCATTGACTTGGACTACGATCCTACCCCACACAGCCATCTGAATGGCATGTGTCTGTTGGACTAGGGACATAGAACTAGTGGGTTCACCCTGAGCATCACACAGCCATGGCCGACAGCTCATTGTCACTGCACGCAACACTCATGTCATCACCTTGCACACAATGACATGTCACAGTTGAAAATAAATGCACCTTTTACACAAACTGCTGTCTGTGCACTGTGTTTATTGTACGAAGATCAACCGCCACCTTGGGCTCAAGAGCATCGGATGTGTGGCATGACGATGGGACAGGAGGGGCTGTAGGGACCTAGGGGTGGGAGACAGAACAGGAGCACATTCAACGAGTGTGTCACACACCCATCACACAGTACATGTCAACAACTACAAGCAATGTACACACATCGCACAGAGCAATAGGGCACAATGCCACAGCCACCGTCAGTGGCATACAAACCTGGACATTGACACACAGCACACAGTGAACAAAAGGCCTCCGTGACACAGCACACATACACCTGCACAACTTCAGCCACATCAGCCGTCGTACATGGACACTCACCGTCAAGTGAAGTAGCGGGTGATGAGCTGCTGACGCACATTCACAGCTTCCTCCTCTCCGCTGTCTTCCTCACTCGAGCTGTCTTGGTCTGCAGGCTGGGGCCCTGGTTGATCTCCGTCATCCACAATTAGGGGGATCTGCTTCCGAATAGCCAGATTGTGCAGCATGCAGCAAGCCACCACTATCTGGCACACCTTCTGTGGGGAGTACGCCAGCGCACCCCCGGTGCGGTCCAGGCACCTGAACCTGGACTTGAGGAGGCCAAAGGTACGCTCGACCACACGTCTGGTCCTCCCATGTGCCTCATTGTAGCGATCGTCTGCTGGGGTCCGAGGATTCCTTAATGGACTGAGCAGCCAGGGCCCATTCGGATAAGCCGAGTCACCTGGGTGTGAGGGACACAGAGAACCGTTGCAATTCCAACTGGACAGAAGACAGCATCGCACAGCCAGCACGCTACACCACTCCACATACTCACCCACAATCCAGCCACGGTCCTGTTGCAGATTGGTCATCAGTCGTGGTAAGATGCTGTTGCGCATGATGTGCGCGTCATGGGCCGAGCCTGGAAACTTTGCACACACGTGGGAAATCACCATGTCCGCAAGGCACACCACTTGCACATTCAGGGAGTGCGTGTGCTTCCGGTTGAGGAAGAGCTGCTCAGTGGCCTGTGGTGGAACAAGGCCAACATGTGTGCAATCTATGGCACCAACGACGTGTGGGATCCATCCAAGGGCATAGAATGCACCCTTCACTGCCGCCAAATCACGAGCCCTGGGGAATCTAATGTACCTGTTCCTGTACAGCATCATGGCTGCCAGTACATCCCTCAGCACCATGCTGAACATGGGCTGTGACATCCCACCTCCACTGCCCACTGTGTGCTGGAATGACCCAGTGGCGAAAAAATGCAGGGCAGCCATCACCTTCGCCGTGGGGGTGAATGCTGTCGGATACACCCTGCGAGGACGGAGGTGGGGTTCCAACATGGCACATAGTCGATGCAGGGTTGGTCGGTCCAGACGAAATTTCCGGATGACCTCAGAATCCTCCATGTCCGCCAGCAATTGGTAAGGGCGGTAAATGTTTGGTCTCCGCCTAGGAAAGATGGAAGTGGACACATGTCAAAGCAACACACCACATGGCATTTTCACATACACATAACTGATATGGCTGAGCAAGAACATGAGTCACAGAACAGCTGTCAAGCAGGGACAGCACAGCCACAATACACTTACACAGGTCTCCTACCAATAGCAAGGGGCAGTGACACAAACCATTGCTATGAGCGTGCACATGGGGATCCAGGCCTCAATGACTTGTGAGGCGTGCTGATGGGGACTGACTGCATATTCGGCAAGCGGCAACACCACGGCAACATGACTGGCTGCTGTGCATCACACTGCTGCCGAGGCTGGATGAGTATGGCACACACCAACGACGATGTGGGCACAGGCTGAGCGGCCAAAACAAGTGGGACCTGTGGCACGAGTGGATATGAGACAGTCATTGGTGTCACCACTGCACCCTATGTACAGCACTGTACGGATCACACCTCCAGAAACATTGCCAGGTGTACACATTGACAGCCCCATGCCAACACAGCTGTGTTCTTGCAAATACACATCACATGTGACACGTAACCTTGCACGTGCCAAGTGGCAGATGTACATAGTGAGAGATGGCATGTGTGTGCATATGCGTATACCATGCACCCATGCCAATGTGCAGATGATGACATGCTAACAGACATGTGGGGGCCGGCCACTGGCAGTCCCTGCCTATGCACACGGCATGTTGTGGCCCCGTCCATTGTGCACCTGCACCCACACGCACATCATGGCCACACCTGCAGATGCAGTGCGCACATCATACTGTGTGGTGCACATGGCATCAGCGGACTGTCACCAACATGGGCCAGGCCATTACGGCCAACTCGGATGACCCTCGCGGTTGCACCCTGCGTGTTCCACTTTGGAGGTAGGCGTCCCGGGCCAGCTGGGAGCAGGCCAACGTCTGCAATTGGCAATGCAGGTCTCAGTGCACTTGTTGCTCGTGTGAATGTCAGGCTGGGCCATGCTGCCCCTCTCAGTCCCAGCAGGCCTGGCCTGCACATTGACTGCACAATGCCAGTAGGTGACAGCACCGACTGCCTAGTGGGTTGCATGTGTCTCCTGTTCAGGACCCTCCAGATGGGCGCTAACCAGTACTGACTATTGGACACACCATGCCTCGTGAAAGGGTTGTGTGTGTGGGATAGTGGCACTGAATGTGACCTCCGTTGCGGGGTGGGTCATGCACAGGGCGAGTACGTCGATGATTGCGCAGTGTTGGTCACAGTGGGTGCACCCACACAGATGTGTTGCCCTGTGTTCATTTTCTATGTCCGCATGTGACCCCTGCTGCACTCGCTGCTGGGTCTGTGGAGCTGATGCACCATCTGTGCGTGGGGCGGACAGCTCTCCTCACTTCCGTCATTGCGCATGTCATCACTTTGCCGCAGGTGACATGGATCATGGAGGGCTCACATGTACGCGTGGGTGGCCTCCACAAGATTGTCCAATGGTCGTCACCCCCAGTCAGTGCTTCGAATGGGAAGGATGTTGTGCTGGTGGTAATTTCGATGTTGCGGGTGGGCGGGGCTAGGTGGGGGATTACATGCAGGACATGGGAGGGTAATCGGATTAGCGACTAGTTGCAATACACACGAGACACGTCTTTTCCTGTCCACATCAGGGTCATCCCTTGAACTCACTGACAGTAATACAGTCATCTTTGCCCCTGCCCTCATGGCCTCACCTCGCTCCCCCCAATATGCATTTGCACCTGTGAAGCTAGCGCATGCACAAGCAGCCCCAAGCTCGCCCCAGAGAGGCCAAGGAGTGTATGTGTGGGTCCAGTTGAACAAGTGGTCTGTCTCACGGTATGATGTGTGGCGGGACGCCGTCAACCTGCGTGGTGCAGGTTGATACACCACCTGCGACACACAGAGGCTGTAGCTGCCCTAGCGGCCCAGGCTGCGTCCATCTGGAGCTGATGGACCCACACATTCACTCTTTGGCCTCTCTGGGGCGGGCTCGGAGGTGCTTGCGCACGCGCTGGCTTCTCTGTTGCAATGGCATGTGACGTGTATGGAGAGCTAGGCAATGGGTGGGATGGTGCGAGCCACCTTCCGTGACGTCACTCCTGCTCGTGATGTGTGCTTCCCCCCAATACTTCCATATGACTTGTGCCATGCTACACATTGAGGATGTGTTGCCTGCGTGATGTGACCAGGAGGAGCGCGCCAAGACCTCTCCCCCACCATGCTCCACTGCCATCCCGTGCCCTGGATTGCCTGTGCAGGTTGACTATGTTGGGGATACACCTGGTCGACAGGGGCTGTGTGTGCCTTGTCAGGGGCCTGGCGGACGCACTGCAGGATCCAGCATGTCCACAGAGGGTGGGCTGACGTGTACGCCTGATGCAGCATTGTTCGTGTGCCCGCCTGTTGTGCACACACGTGTTCACATTCACCCCCAGACAGGTGGCCTTTAACAATGCCCAGGGAAGCGGTAATGTACAGATCCGGACCCCTCCCAACACAGCGTGCTTCAACTTTGCATGTGCGCATCTACCCGTCACACCCACCCACCTGTGCACTGCGTAAATCCCGCTTCAGACGCCACATGTGTGTCTTCCACAGTTGTGCTACTCATTTGCGTTGACCTCCAATGCCAGTGGACTACATGGTCATGTCACGACTGCCGTGTACATCACACACTCTCATCATCTCACATTCGTACTTGTGAAAAGAATCAGCAGAGACAATTTTTTTCTTCAAGCCATGTATTGTGACTTATGTCCTCTGTGATGCAGTATAGTGGACACTACTGGCAGCGGAATGCATGTGGAGGATATACTGAGCATGATTACACATAGCATAGGGTGTAGGGCTACATGTGATTAGTTGTTGCCTGTGGGATGTGGGCTTCGGAGTTACATCTGCTTGGCCGTTGCTGTGCTAATGTACATTTGCAAATTGCTGCGGAGCTGCGGACTTTGACACAGACGGTATACATTTAGCCTACCAGACCGCTTGGCATCATGGGCACAGTCCATCTCAGTTCCATGTGACAGGTTTGCTGCTGTTGTAACTCATGCACGCGTGCATGTGAGATGACATCAGGGCATGGGCTTGCGTGCATGCAACAGCGTCCCACTTGTTGTTGCAATGTGGTGGCTACTGGACATGTCACAGTCACTGTGGTCGTGTAGTTGTTGTATGCACTTGTCGTCCATGCAAAGGTCCTGGGACGGGATTTCCGGGGAGGGGGGTGCAGCTCTCACATACTCCAGCCGGGCGATTCCTGTCCACTGAGCGGTGCATGTGTCCATGGGCGCAGGATCCATGTCATGGCATAGTTGTACGTGCAGTTCTGTCCATGTTGGTGCGATACACAAATCCCATGCCACTGCCTCCCCCTATCCATGTTGAGTTCCTGGATGTGATGGCGAACAGAGAGGCATGTCCCGGACATATCCGATGTCATGGCGGTGTCGTTGATGGTGTGGTATCAGTTGCAGGTCGTTTGATCAGGCTGTTGTAGTGGTTACTGGCCAGTCCGTGCGGAAGCTAAGCATGGGTACAGTGTCGGACATCATGGCTCAGTTGGGGGAATTGCGTCGGGGTCCTACGAATTGACAGGTTGTCAGGTATGCGATGGCTTCCTGCAGGGCTTCCATGTCATTGGTGGTATACATGGTTGCCAGCCAATGTAGCGGATGGTGGCTGTCAAGGTGTTGTTCGTAAGTTGTCCCTTGTAGGAGCATGATGGGGCATGCTGGATGACATTCGATGTAGCTGTGATCCATGATCCGTCGTGTGGAGGCACAGTGGTCCCATTGCAGTGTGGGTGCGATGTTCGCCACATACGCCATGCCCCTATAGGCTGAACAGACCCTGTCGTGTGCGTCCAGAGGGTGGAATAGTTGTAGCAGGTCCGCCCTTGGACATGCCGGGTTGGAGAGACACAAATCCACAGGATGGTGGAAGGGACACCTCCGACAGTAGAAGACGGGGATGACGCAGCTAAACAATGCGATGCGGTAAGTCAGTCGGTAACTTACGTTCAGCAGGGACAGAGGTTCACATCCCATTATCTGTATCAGGTTGTGTTTGTACAGCTTGACCTGTCCGGCGTAGTTGGGTAGTTGTGTTGAAAGTGCCATTTTGCTGCGGTGCGATGTGGTGGCGTGCTCCGGATGTGTGTGCAGTCTGCAGTGTGCAAGCTCCGAGGTTGCTGTGAGTTCTGTGATGGTCGTAGGGGGGCAGGACTTATGTTAGGTTAGCTCGTGCGGAGGACACGGGCCCTCATCCCACATGCATCTCTGAATGTTCAAGGTCAGTGGTGTGTGACTCCTTCCAGATAACTTGCATGGGAACGACATGGGGGAGTATTTTCTTTTTTCTTTCCCGTTCGGAGTGTTCTTAGGTGATATGCGCTATCTGCCCTGTGGTCGGTCTCCTCTGCATGCCTGTGTTGGTCTTTTTTGGGACAATGGCTGTATTCTCCGGCTTGTTTAGTCGGGATGTGGTTTCGGAGTTGGAATGGAAGGTCATTCAGTGCTGTCTCCTCTCCCGTGTGTGGGCGGCAGGCTGCGTTTCCGCTATGCGTTGGGCCTTGTGTGTGGGTGTTTTTCTGGAGTCCACCTGTTGTCGGTCCCTGGGCTTTTTGGTGTTCCGTTTTGTATGTCTTGTTCATGGGTGCAGGGTTGTATGGGTGTTTCTGTGTGGTACTGGCGTACCTCTTCCCGACGGGGCCCATGTTCTGCTGGGTGGTGTTGCCGCCGCTGTGTGCTTCGCCATGTTTGTTACACAGGGGTGTGTCCTGATGTTGCGTGACTTCACTGACATGTGGGCGTCGGTTGTGTGACGTTGGGTGTTGACCATGAATTGGGCGTTGGGGACATGACTGTGGCAGGCCTGTCACGTGTCATATGCATTCGAGGTGGGGCTGGTGTGTGTGGTGCTTGGTTGTGTCCCTGTGTTGTTTGTGTGCGGCGCATACATGGCGCTGTGGTTGGGCTCTGCGTTGTGCGCATGTGTGGCTGCGTCATCGCCGCTTTGCTGCGGTGCCATGACGGGGTCGTTAGTTCCTGGTCCCAGGTGGTGTGTACATGAAAGTTGCGAGATGTTACGATTTGGCCTGTGTGGCATTTGTGGGTGCAGTGGTGGATGTGTCTTGTCCACGCAGGGGGGGGAGGGGGCGGACATGTCCTCTTTTTCCGCCCTTGCACTGTGTGCGCTGTTTGCGTGCCCTTGTTGTGTGTGTGCCTACCTGCGTCTCCGCGGTGCGTTGCCTCCTAGGTGGTGCATCAGGTAGAGCATGGGGAGGGCCTGCAGTGCTGGATTCATACTCTGGGGGGCCGCTTCTTCGGTGTCCGTGCTCGGCGTTCGGGTTCCCGCCTCAGTTTCACGTGCGGTGTCTCTTAGCCGTGGGAGCTGTTTGTTTGCGGCATCGTAATTTGTAGGCCGGGCGGTACGTGATTTCGTCGGACGGTGTGTCTCCATTGTGCTGCGCCACTACGTGTACGGGCGCACTTTGATGGCGGACGGCGTCGCTGGCTTGCCGGCGGTGTTTGGCTGACTTTTCACATCGTAATAGGGCGGGCGTGTGGGCTGCTGAGTGCGGGCGGTAACTGGTGGTTTTTGCATCCGCCAGCACGGCGGTAGTGCTTCCGCCCGCCATCCTAATGGGCCCCTATATTTTTGTAAATGATATTAACAACTTCGATATTTTCAAAAATGATATTTCTTACCTGCAAGTCGATATTCTTGACAACAATATTCTTCCTGTCGATATATCTGTATCACTATATTTACAAATCGATATTTGTGTATGTCGACATTTTAAAGTCAATATTCTGTCTGTGCACTGACTTACCCGTGTGTGTCCTGCTGTTCAGTCACGAAGAGGCGCCGAGGGGCAATCTCCGGCCGCTGCCACAGAGGAAAGTTCCTTCTCCTCGCAGGCTGGAAATTCTTATGCACGTCCCTTTTTCCGTGGTCGCCAACTGTTGGAGGGTAATTTTTACCACATAATTTACCACAGAAACGTTCTATCTAAAATAAGGAAACACACGTGTGAAATGCAGGAACTGAGTCAGGAGTGGCACGATTCATTCAAAAACTATTTAGACAATAAATGTCAAAGAGACACATCTTTTGTCAGAACTAACACCATACAATCTAGTAGGCAGCAAGTGTCAGAGCACATTCGAGATGAAGAGCAAAAACATGCAATCTAGTAAGTTTTAAAATCACGGCAATGCAAAGAAAAGAGAGAGAGAAAATGAATTTCAAAATACAATAAAGCATTACAACCTCAATCAAAATGCTAGATAAGATGGTTAACCGGTATCACACATGCGTCATGACCCAAGAGTTCACTGTGCGAGGTGGTCAATGGATGGACTGAGGAGCAGCTCTTTTATACTATTTTAATGAGTAACTGCTGACCGCAAGTTCTGATTCTGGCAGATGTTTAACTGTAGATCATAACAAAAAATTGAGCAATTATCGAAAACAATTTGCTTCACTTCTCGGAAACCTTTAAGAAAGTAGAAGTTTACTAAAGGTTAGAAGTAATTTGTTAGGCCATGTCGCTGTCTTAGGGGCTGATTACGATGGCAGATGGACTGGAGTCCGTCCGCCATCGTGGTGGTGACCGGGACCGTCCGCAATACATGCAGCGGTCCCGCACACCCAATTAGGATGCGACCGCCACAATGGCAGTCGCATTTTGCACGTTAACATTGCGGCGGGTGCTGCTGACTGCAGCACCCACCGCGATGTTCAAAATGCATGTTGTGTATTTCACTGCACTACGTGGCAGGCACCACACAGTGCCTGCCACTTGGTGCAGTGAAATGTATTGGGGTACCATGGGTACCCCCTCAGTGCACCCACACCTCCCCCAACACAAGGGGGGCCTGCAACAGGCCCCCAAAGCCAATCTCCACCAGCCTTTCAATGCCGGATTTGCCGCCACGGAAAGGAAGACAGGATCCTAATTTGGCGGACGGTGCCTGATAGGCACCGCTACCATTTTAAGGATGCAGACCGCTTCGCCAGGCAATCGGTACGATTTCCTGTGGCGGTTCCGTGATGGACGGTCTTTGCGTCTGCAACGGTCAAAGTCTGGATCCCCCGCCATTGTAATGTGGCGGGGGGAAAATCGCGGTCCGATGTCGGTCCTTCCGCCATCGTAATCGGCCCCTTAGTTTCTAAAGCTAGCAGAAAAACATCAGATGTTCAGCAATGGAAGGTTACAGCTCGTCCCCACCCGATTCTTACCCCATCGTGTTCTTCTAACTAACGGATGCTTCCTGTTATTGCTACGTCATTGTGATGTTACAGGAAAGATGTGCACATAGAGGACAGTGGTGAAGAGTGGGGGCTTGGTGACCTTGTTTACCAAAAAGACAATGAACTGAGGTTCGTGACCTTAGGAGGGGAGAGATATCTGTAATCTTATGAGATAGGCGTGGGGCCTACCGTGTTCAGTAAAACGCTATAAGACAGTATGGGCACTTTAGCAAACTTCTACATATTAACTGGCAGGGACATTTAAGACTTTCATGCTTCAGATGTGGTCCAGAAATAGCTACAGCATTATATGGTAAAACTGGACCATACTTCAAAGGGTACAGCACTGGAGGCAGGTGGGAAGAAATCTGAAGCCTCCAGTGCCATGGGTTGGATTCAGGAGAAGAGCCATGTGAGTGTAAGAGTACTGCACAGTAGGCGGGTGGGACAGGGCCTGAAGTCCACATTGCAGTGGGTTTGGATTTAGTAGAAGAGCCCGTGTGAGTGTAAAGATACAGTACAGAAGGCGGGTGGGATGGGGTCTGAAGCCCCCGTGCAGTGGATTGCATTCAGGACAAGAGCCATGTGAGTGTAAGGGTACAGGAGGCGGGTGGAAGGGGACTATAGCCCCAAGTCCAGTGGGTTGGATTCACGAGTAGATCCTGTGTGAGTGTAAGGGTAGAGCACAGGATGTGGAGGGGAGGGGGTCTGAATCCCTGGGTGCATGGTGCTGGATTCAGGAAAAGAGCTGTATGAGCTTCAGCACAGGAGTGAGGGTCGGAGGGGTCTGAAGACCCCAGTACAGTGGGTTGGATTCAGGAAAAGGAACATTGAGTGTAAGGGTACAGCACAGGATGAAGGTGGGAGTGGTCTGAAGTTCTGGATTGCAGGGGGCTGGATTCAGGAGAACAGGTGTGTGAGTGTAAGGGTACAGCACATGAGGTGGTGGGAGGAGGTCTGAAGCCCCCAGTGGAGTGGGATGGTTACAAGAGAAGAGCTTTGTGAGTGTAAGGGTACAGCACAGGAGGTCGGTAGGAGGGGTCTGAAGCCCACAATGCAGTGGGCTGGATTCAGGAGAAGAGCAGTGTGAGTGTAAGGGTACAGCACAGGAGGTGGGTGGGGGGGTCTGAAGCACTGGGGTGCAGTGGGTTGGATTCAGAAGAATCGCAGTGTGAGAGTAAGGGTACAGCACAGGAGGCAGATGGCACGTTGTCTGATGCCCCGGGGTGCAGTGGGCTGGATTCAGGAGAATACCCATGTAAGTGTAAGGGTACAGAACAGGAGGCGGGTGGGAGGAGCTATGACGCCCCGAGTTCAGTAGGCTAGATTCAGGCGTAGAGCTCGTTTGAGTGTAAGGGTACAGCTTAGGAGGAGGGAGGGAGGGTCTCTGAAGCCCCCAGTGCAGTGGGCAGGATTCAGGAGAAAGCTAAGTGTGTGTAAGGGTACAGCAAAGGAGGCGGGTGGGACAGAGTCTAAAGCGACAGTGCAGTGGGTTGGATTTAGGAGAAGAGCTGTGTAAGTGGAAGGGTACAGCACTGCAGACGGGCGGGAGGGGTTCTGAAGCCATGGGGGCGGTGGACTGGGTTCAGGAGAAGAGCTATGTGTGTGTAATTCTACAGCACAGGAGGCAGGTGGGCGAGGTCTTAAGCCCCCAGTGCAGTAGTTTGGATACAGGAGTAGAGCTGTGTGAGTGTTAGGGTACAGCACAGGAGGCAGGTGGGGTGGGGGTCTAAAGCCCTGGGGTGCAGTGGGCTGGATTCAGGAGGTGACCGTCTAAGTGTAAGGGTAAGGGTACAGCACATAGGTGGGTGCAAGGGGGTATGAAGCCCCCAGTGCCATGGGTTGGATTCAGGAGAAGAGCAGTGTGAGTGTTAGGGAACTTCATAAGAGGCGAGATGGAGGGGTCTGAAGCCCCCAGTGCTGTGGGTTGGATTCAGATGATAAGCTCTGTGAGTGTAAGGGTACAGCACAGGTGGTGGGTGGGAGGGGGTCTGAAGCCCATATTGCAGTGGGTTGGATTTAGTTGAATAGCCCGTGTGAGTGTAAGGGTACAGTACAGAAGGCGGGTGGAAGTGATATGAAGCCTTTTGTGGGCTGGATTCAGGAGAAGAACCATGTGAGCGTAAGTGTAAAGCACAGAAGGCTGGTGGGAAGGGGTCTGAAGCCCCGGGTGCACTAGGCTGGATTCTGGAAAAGAACTGTGTGAGCGTAAAGCTTCAGCATGGGAGTCGGGTGGGAGGGGTCTGAAGCCCCCAGTGCAGTGGGTTGGATTCAGGAGAAGAGCTGTCGGAGTGTAAGGGTACAGCACAGGAGGTGGTAGGAGGGGGTTGAAGCCCCCAGTGCAGTGGGTTGGATTCAGGAGAAGAGCCCTGTGAGTATAAGGGCACAGCACTGGAGGCGGGTGGGAAGGGGTCTGAAGCCCCCAGTGTTGTGGGTTGCATTCAGGAGAAAACCGTGTGAGTGTAGGTGTACAGCACAGGAGGTGGGAGGGAGGGAGTACTAAGCCCACATTGCAGTGGGTTACAATTAGTATAAGAGCCCATGTGACTATAAGGGTACAGTACAGGAGGTAGGTAGGAGTGGTATGAAGTCTTGTGGTACTGTGGGCTGGATTCAGGAGAAGAAACCTGTGAGCATAAGTGTAAATCACAGGAGACGGGTTGGATTGGTTCTGAAGCCCCCAGTGATGTGGGATGCATTCAGAAGAAGAGCCGAATGAGTGTAACAGTAAAGCACAGGAGGCAGGTGGGAGGGGTCCAGGACCCAGGGCAGTTGGTTGGATTCGGGAAAAGAGTCCTGTGAGTATAAGGGTACAGCACTGGAGGCGGGTGGGGGGGTCTGAAGCCCCCAGTGCTGTGGGTTGGATTCAGGAAAAGAGCTGTGTGAGTGTCAGGGTACAGAACAGGAGGCAGGTGGGGAGGGGATCTAAAGCCCTAGGGTGCAGTGGGCTGTATTCAGGGGTTGACAGTGTAAGTGTATGGGTACAGCACATGAGGCAGTTTAAGTAGGTCTGAAGCCCCCAGTGGAGTGGGATGGATTCAGGAGAAGTGCTGTGTGAGTGTAAGTGTACAGTACAGGAGGAAAGTTGAAGGGAACTGAAGCCCCAAGTACTGAGGGTTGGATTCAGGAGAAGAACAGTGTGAGCGTAAGGGTACAGCACAGGAGGTTGGAAGAAGGGGGCCTGAAGCCCCCAGTGGCTTGGGCTGAATTCAGTAGAAGAACCGTGTGAGTGTAAGGGTACAGCACAGGAGGTGGAAGGGAGAGGTCTGAAGCGATGTGGTGCAGTAGGTTGAATTCAGGAGAAGAGCTTTGTGAGTGTAAGGGTACAGCACAGGATGTGAGTAGGAGGGGTCTGAAGCCCCCAGTGCAGTGGGTTGGATTCAGGAGAAGTACTGTGTGAGTGTAAGTGTACAGTACAGGAGGAAGGTTGAAGGGAACTGAAGCCCCAAGTACTGAGGGTTGGATTCAGGAGAAGAACAGTGTGAGCGTAAGGGTACAGCACAGGAGGTTGGAAGAAGGGGGTCTGAAGCCCCCAGTGGCTTGGGCTGAATTCAGTAGAAGAACTGTGTGAGTGTAAGGGTACAGCACAGGAGGTGGAAGGGAGAGGTCTGAAGCGATGTGGTGCAGTAGGTTGGATTCAGGGGAAGAGCTGTTTGAGTGTAAGGGTACAGCACAGGAGGTGGGTGAGAGGTGGACTGAAGACCTGGGGTGCAGTGGGCTAGATTCAGGAGAAGATCTGTATGAGTGTAAGGGTAAAGCACATGAGGCAGATGGGAGAGGTCTGAAGGCCTCAGTGCAGTCGGTGGATTCAGGAGAAGAACCGTGTGAGTGTAAGGGTACAGAACTTGAGGCCGGTGGGAGGGACTCTGAAGCCCTGGGGTGCAGTGTGTTGTATTCAGGAGAAGAGCTGTGTGAGTGTAAGGGTACAGCAGAGGAGGCAGGTGGGAGAGAACTGAAGCCTCCAGTGCAGTGGGTTGTATTCAGGAGAAGAGCTGTGTGAGTGTAAGGGTACAGCACAGGAGGTGGGTGGGAAGAGGTCTGAAGCCCCTCGTGCAGTGCATTGCATTCAGGAGAAGAGCTGCGTGAGTGTAAGGGCACAGCACAGGAGGTGGGTGGGAAGAGGTCTGAAGCCCCCAGTACAGTGAGCTGGATTCATTCGAAGAGCTGTGTGAGTGTAAGTGTCCCGCGCAGGAGGAGGGTGGGAGGGGGTCTGAAGCCCTGCGGTGCAGTGGGTTGTATTCAGGAGTAGAGCCATGTGATTGTAGGGGTACAGCACAGGAGGCGGGTTTGTAGTTGATCTAAATCCCTGGGGTGTAGTAGGCCGGATTCAGGAGACGAGCTGTGTGAGTGTAAGGGTACAGCACATGAGGCAGATGGGAGGTGGTCTGAAGCTCCCAGTGCAGTGGCCTAGATACAGTAGAAGAGCCATGTGAGTGTAATGGTACAGCACAGGAGCCGGAGGGAGGGGCCTGAAGCCCACAGTGCAGTGGGTTGGACTCAGGAGTAGAGCCCATGTGAGTGTAAGGGTACAGCACAGGTGGGTGGGAGGGGCACTGAAGCCCACAGTGATGTGTGGTGGATTCTGGACAAGAGTTGAGTGAGTAATGTAATGTAATAGGCTATTTGTAGAGCGCGACTGTCACTCCGAGGAGCATCATGGCGCTGAGTGGAACCCAGAGAAGGAGGCAAAACTGGTTAACTGCTGGCGGTAAGAAAGAGACATCATATCAGGGTTTTGCAAAGAGCGTCCGATGCAGAGAAGATCCAGGTTTTTAGGGCTTTCCTAAAAAGGGTCTCGGATGTGATCTGGCGGAGCTGAATAGGGAGTTTGTTCCATGCCTTTGAGCCTATCACTGTGAGCGATTTTCCTCCCTTCGAGGCTAATCTAAAAGCTGGCAATTTTCAACAGATTAGCATTTGATGATCTTAGACTCCGAGAGGGAGTGTAGCGCATGAATCTGGTTCGAAGATATTGAGTGCCCAAGCAGTGGAATCCCCTAAAAGTAATAATGAGGACCTTGAACAGGACGCGTTTATGGATTGGCAGCCAATGGAGTGTTTCCAAACCCGCTGATGCAGATGACCTCCTAGGCCATTTCAGCACTAAATGTGCTGTAGCATGCTGGACCATTTGAAGCTTATGTAGGACCGACTTATTTGCACCTGCATAGAGGCTGTTACAATAATCCAGTCTGGACGTGATTAGGGCAACGGCAACTGTCTGTCTGGCTGAGATGGTAAGCAGATCAAAAAAAATTCTTTAGACTTTTTATAATGTGAAAACAGGTGCCAGCAACTGCCAGTGATTGCTGTTTAAAAGAGAGAGTGGCATCAAATTTTATTCCCAGGTTCCTAACCACATTCACTGTGTTTGGCGGAGGGGTGGTATTTGCTGGCCACCAGGGCTTAGGAGAGAAGGAATTCTATTGGTCTAAAGGTAAAATTTCCGTTTTTTCGGAGTTACACTTAAGATGGTCAGACTTCATCCAGCTAAAAGTAGCGGTGAGGCACAGGCGAAGATTTTGTTCTGCCTGAGTGGTGTTATTGTCCAAGACCAGAATTAGCTGCGTATCGTCCGCATATGAGATAGTCTCTATATTAAAGGACAATATCAGCCTAATCAGTGGGGCCATATAGGCATTGAAGAGGGTGGGGCTAAGACTCGAACCCTGGGGTACACCAGAAAGCAGTGGTTTTTCTTACGAGTTATATTGGCCTAGTGTGATCACTTGTCTGCGATTCTGTAGAAAGTTCTTTATCCAGGCTAGGACTGTACCAGAAATGCCAAAGGATGCGAGACGGTCTAGGAGAATAGCATGTGAGACCGTGTCGAAAGCAGCCGACAGGTCTAACAGCACCAAGACTGCTCTTTTTCCCTGGTCGAGAGCTGCTCTTAGGGTTTCAGCCGTGTACAATAAGGCAGATTCTGTAGAATGTTGGGCTCTGAATCCAGATTGATTGGAGTGAAGCAGATTTGCTTCCTCCAAATATGTTGTAAGTTGAGTATTGACAAGTTTTTCTGTAATCTTACTCAGACAAAGTTGGTGTAAGGGTGTAAAGCCTTGACCTCCGGTCCAGGCAGCACTCTCCCCGGCAGCTCCGCCAATTGTTGCACGCCTGCAGTTCTTCACCAGCAGGGTTCGAGCCTCGCGCCCGCCTCTGCTTCAGGTTTATTGTGGTTTTAGCTGTGTTTTCCTGCGGTGTTTTCCTGCGCATTACTGCTGTGTTTTCCTGTGCATTACTGTTGTTTAGCACTCCTAGCGCTTCTGCCTTTGTAATTCTTTTCCCGCTTCTGCCCACTGTGTCCCGCTCAGTACTCCGCCGTCCCCGCCGCCACTCCTGGTCAGTTACCGCCCGGCCCCCTGACCCAGCCCCACACCCGCCCCACCTCTACTCCCGCCCCCCTCCCTTACATAATGGCGACCGCTGCAGGGGAGCGCGTGTAAAGCCTTGACCTCCGGTCCAGGCAGCACTCTCCCCGGCAGCTCCGCCAGTTGTTGCCCGCCGCAGTTCATCATCAGCAGGGTTTGAGCCTCGCGCCCGCCTCTGCTTCAGGTTTATTGTGGTTTTAGCTGTGTTTTCCTGCTGTGTTTTCCTGCGCATTACTGCTGTGTTTTCCTGCACATTACTGTTGTTTAGCGCTGCTAGCGCTTCTGCCTTTGTAATTCTTTTCCCGCTTCCGCCCGCTGTGTCCCGCTCAGTACGCCGCCGCTTCAGGTCAGTTACCGCCCCGCCCCCTGACCCAGCCCCACTCCCGCCCCACCTCTACTCCCGCCCCCCTCCCGTCTGCGCCCGTCCGCAACCCGACCGCGACCAGCGCCAGGAACCCTGGTTTTCCTGGTCCCCACCGCTACGACTCAGCCACCCTCCACGCTCACAACCCCGGTGGCCACGCCGACTGCGTAAGATCCTCGCCCAACACAACCCACAGGCAGATCTCGTGCGGACACTGCCGAAGATCTTTCACCGTCGACGAGACGCCCGCTGCCGCCGAAGGGCCGCCGACTCAACAACCCACTGAAACCCTGACTTGCATCCTACTCAACGTGCGCTCCCTACACCGACACGTCGTAGAGATCTGGGACCTGATCGACATCCTCTCGTCCGACGTCGCATTCTTCATGGAAACTTGGACCAACGTCACCTCTGGCCCCGACATTGCCACGGCAATCCCTGACGGCTACAAGATCCAGAGAAAGGACCGCCCACACCGCCTGGGAGGAGGACTCGCCATCGCACACAAGACCCCCCTCTGACTCTCCACATCCAGCACGAGCGACCCCCACTCCAACACAGAACACCTCCACTTCCAGATCCAGACGAACCCCAGGACCACACTACGCGGCACCCTCATCTACAGACCGCCAGGTCCCCGCGCCCAGCCCGCTACCACCATCGCTGAGCTCGCCGCACCCCACGCCATCACCTCCACGGACTACATCCTGCTCGGGGACCTGAACTTCCACCTTGAAAACAGCCAGGACCCTGATTCCACCACACTCCTCGAGAACCTCGCCATCCTAGGACTGAAACAGCTCGTCAGTACTCCCACCCACAGAGCGGGCCACACCCTCGACCCCATCTTCGCAGGAGGATCAAACACCCGCTTCAGCCACACCACCCAGCCCCTCTGGATGGACCACTATTGCGTCCATTTCACTTTCAACACCACTGCCGCACCCAAGACTGCCCCACACCCGCCGCGACCGAACTGGAGTAAGATCACCGAGGAGCACCTGAACTCCGCCCTCCTCCAAGACCCTCCAAGGCCACGGCCGACACCAACTCCGCAGCCAGGGAATTCCACCGCTGGGTCTCCTGCTGCACCAACAAGCTAGCACCTCTCCACTGCACCGCCAATCAATGCCCACTGAGGGCCGCCTGGTTCACCACCGAACTCCAAGAAGCCAGACGCTCCTGCAGACGCCTGGAGAAAACCTGGAGGAACCAGAAGACCACGGTAGTATGGAACAACCACAAGAGCGCACTGAAGGACTACCACCAGCGTATAAGGGACACCAAAAGGACCTTCATCAGAGACAAAGTCAAGACCAATGCATCCAACATCAAGGAACTGTTCAACGTCATTCAGCAGTTCGCAAAACCCACCTGCGAATCCTCTGACATCACACCCTCGCAGGAACTCTGCGACAAACTCAGCTCCTACTTCCACCTGAAGATCAAGGCCCTCTACGACAACTTCAGCGAGCCAGCAGAAAACAGCACCACACCACCGCCGAGAAACCGACCATCACCTCCTGGGCCCCCGCATCCATCGAGCTCATCTCCTCAACCATGAAGAAGACGCACTCAGGAGCCCCAACGGACCCCTGCCCCCCCTCACATCTTCCACAGGGCCGCCGCTGTCATCGCACCCGAACTAGGACGAACAATCAACTCCTCCCTCATATCCGGCATCTGCCCAGATGACTGGAAGCGCGCAGAGGTGAAACCCCTCCTCAAGAAACCAACGGCCGACCCTACTGACCTGAAGAACTACCGGCCCATCTCTCTCCTCCCCTTCACAGCCAAAGTCACCGAAAGACTCGTGAACGCCCAGCTGACCGCCTTCATCGAAGGAAACTGCATCCTAGATGCTTCCCAGTCTGGCTTCCGCCGCAACCACAGCACCGAGACCGCCCTCCTCGCAGCCACCGACGACATCCGCATGCTGCTGGACCAGGGACACACCACAGCCCTGATCCTCCTAGACCTCTCCGCAGCCTTCAACACCGTCACACATCGCACACTAGCCGCCAGACTCCACAACGCAGGAATACAGGGAACCGCCCTCGACTGGATCCAATCCTTCCTCTCTGGCAGATCCCAGAGGATCAGACTCCCCCCCTTCCTCTCCGACCCCACCGACATCATCTGCGGAGTACCCCAAAGATCTTCACTAAGCCCGACGCTCTTCAACATCTACATGGCCCCCATCACCGCCATCGTCAGACAGCATGGGCTCAGCATCGTATCCTACGCCAACGACACCCAACTCATCCTCTCCTCACCAAGAACCCAGAAATCACCAGACTCAGCTTCCAGGAAGGAATGAGAAACGTAGCAGCCTGGATGAAGGACAGCTGCCTAAAGCTCAACTCCGAGAAGACCGAGGTACTCATCCTCGGGCCCTGCACCTCCGCCTGGGACAACACCTGGTGGCCCTCGGGATCCCACCCACCCCAACAGACCACACTCGGAACCTCGGCATAATCCTCGACTCCTCCCTCACCATGAACCGCCAGATCAACGCCGTCGCCTCCACCAGTTTCAACTGCCTCCGCACCCTCCGTAAGACCTTTAAATGGATCCCCCCTGACTGCAGAAAGACCGTCACCCACGCACTCATTACCAGCAGACTGGACTACGGCAACGCCCTCTACGCCGGAATCAAATAAACTCTTCTACGCAAGCTCCAAACCATCCAGAACGCCGCAGCCAGGCTCGTCCTAGGGACACCACGCCACGAACACATGACCCACCACCTACGAAGCCTCCACTGGCTCCCCGTCGAGAAGAGGGTCACCTTCAAACTCCTCACCCACGCTTTCAAATCCCTCAACAACATCGGACCCAAATACTTCAACGACCGAGTATGTTTCCATGTACCCAAGAGAAACCTCCGCTCCGCCGACCTCGCCCTGGCAGAGGTCCCCCGCATCCGCAGAAGCAGATCCGGCGGGAGAGCTTTCTCTTACATCGCAGCCAAAACCTGGAACGAACTCCCGATCAACATCAGACGCTCCCCAACCCTCCACACGTTCAGGAAGGACCTCAAGACCTGGCTCTTCGACTGACCCTGAGCTGCTTCCACCCCCCCAGCGCCTTGAGACCCTCACGGGTGAGTAGCACGCTCTACAAACCACTGATTGATTGATTGATTGAGACAAGGTAAGAGAGAAATAGGACGCAGATTGGAGAGGGTGGCGGGGTCCGCAAGTTCTTTCTTTTGTAGTGGCATTACAGCTGCAAGTTTCCAGTCTGCCGGAATCTTGGCGGTTGATAGGGAAGAGTTTATTATTTTGTGAGTGTAAGGGCACAGCACCAGAGGTGGATAGGAGGGGTCTGAAGCCCCCAGTGCAGTGGGCTGGATTCAGGAGAAGAACAATGTGAGTGTGAAGGTACAGCACAGGTGGCGGGTGGGAGAGGTCTGAAGCCCCCAGTGCAGTGAGTTGGATTCAGAAGAAGCGCCGTTTGAGTGTAAGGGTACAGCACAGGAGGTGGATGGCACGTGGTCTTATGCCCCAGGGTGTAGTGGGCTGGATTCAGGAGAATACCCATGTGACTGTAAGGGTACAAGACAGGGGGCGTGTGGGAGGGGCTATGAAGCCCCCAGTTCAGTAGGTTGGATTCAGGCGTAGAGTCCGTTTGAGTGTAAGGATACAGCTTAGGAGGAGGGAGGGAGAGGTCTGAAGTCCGCAGTGCAGTGTGCTGGATTCAGGAGAAGAGCCGTGTGAGTGTAAGGGTACAGCACAGGAGGCGGGTGGAAGGGTCTGAAGCCCCCAGTACAGTTGGTTGAATTAAGTTTAAACCGGGGAGCGTTGTAGTCTCTAGCACAATGAGGAGGGCGTCAGTCCTCTTCAAAGCAGCTGCTTGGCAGCCGTAGGTCGGCCCTGCCCCTTAGTCACCCTCGGTCCTCAATTCAATTTTATTAAGAATTTGGATCTCTAATGAGGTCCACTTAAAAATACACACAATTAATATATAAACACACATTAAAATACGAACTCAATTAATTGCCATCGTAAATAGAATAACATATTAAATTCCAACATATTTGTATCAAAGTTCACTAAGACACAGCATTTATATCTATAAAACATTCAAATTCAAAATAGCCCTTCATCAGAGAGACGAGCCCCTTCATAACCAGTTCTCAGGGTCTATGAGCAAATGGGCACAATCAATAGCACCGAATATGCAATAGGAGACAAGGGTATTCATTTATCGACAAAGGACATAAATTTAAATACATATGCAATTTTGTAGATAATATAATACAGTACAATATCAACTTCACAGTAGATCTATATTAAGTAAAATGCAACGTGCAGCACCAAATATTATAAGCGGAGCAGGTTCTAAGGAGGTAACTACAACATTTATGGCTAACAAGTGTTTTTCCCCGGCGATGACGAGTAGCAGCAAGATATGACCCAATTCTGTGCAAAGTGCATTTTTATAGCTGCAGAAACATATGTAATCATTAGAATAGTGTACAATATCAGCTTTCAAATAAGACCATTCTTTAGATAAAGTACGTCATGAAGCGGCAGAAAATTGTAAGCCAAACGGTGTTTAAAGGGAGTAACTAAAACATTTGAGACTAACAACTGTTTTTCCTTGGCTATGACGAATAACAGCAGGATATGATCCAATTCTGTGCAAAGTGCATTTATATAGCAGCAAAAACATATATAAACATTAGGATAGTGTACAATATCAGCTTTAAAATAAGACTTGTGTTTGAATAAAGTGCGTCATGTAGCAGCAGAAAATTGTAAACCAGACGAAGATCCAAGGAAAACAGGTGCAGATTTATAATTAAGAATTAATTCACCCTTAGCAATAGCAATTAAAAACAACAATAAAAACAGGAACTAGCATAAATAAGGATAGTGGAGACTAAAATATATTCATAAACTCCTTAAAAACTTAAATAATTTTATACACACTATTTCATTTTTTGGAAAAAGAAGGAATTCACGAGCTGATGATACATTCTTAATGTTATTTTGCAAGAACTTAGGGGCTCATTATGATGGTGGAAGGACCGCCACAGCTGGGCCGGCGTTGGCGGTCCTTTCGCCATCACTGAGCATTTTACCCACCGCCAAATTAGGATGGCAGTGGGTATCGGAGCAGACGCAGAGTCCGTCCGCCGCTTTTCTGCCGGAGACAATCGCACCGATTGCCTGGCGGACGGAAAAGGGCCACCAATATGGTGGCGGTGCCTAGCAGGCAGCGTCCGCCATATTACGATGTGTCCTGGAAGAGGCCTTTTTATTAAGCGCCGCCATGGAAAGGCTGGCGGGGATTGTGTTTGGGGGCCCGTTGCGGGCCCCCTCAGTATGGGGGGAGGGTGTAGGTGCACTGGGGAGGTAACCATGATACCCCCCTACATCCCCATGCACAAGGTGGCAGACACCGCATTGTGCCTGCCACGTTGTGCATGGAAATGCATATTGTGGCATTTTGGCATTGCAAACGGTGCTGCAGCCAGCAGCACCATCCGCAATGTTAAACGGCCAGGATGCAATTGGACTGGTGGGACCGCCGCACGTCTGGCGGGCGGTCCCAGCACCGCTATGATGGTGGGCGGACTGATGTCCACCCGCCATCATAATGAGCCCCATAGGTCGAAGCCATCGGTAACGAAACTCAACTAAAATTGGGCAAACAAACAGAATATGATCAAGGTTCTGAGTGCCCCGATTACAAAAGCCACATTTTTTTCCAATTTTCATGGCAGGGTACCAATTAGCTAGTAGGTCATTTAATGGCAGAAGGTTCATACGACATAATGTAATCCAACGTCGAACACCATGTTCTAAATTCCAGGATAGATATCTCTGAGGGAATCTGGATGTGTTTGACATTGCTATTATCTTCAGCCTTTCTTTTGATCTGCAATACTTAATATCTCTCTGAAAACTAACCATACAACTTCTGTTTTTTAGAAAAGATTTGAATTCTAAAGATCAGAGGGAAGTTACTGACTCCTCCTTTATGCTAAAATAGTTAAATGCCAAGGAGAAATCACATGAAAAAGAGTATTTATCAGTGGGTCCTTCAAAGATTTCCTTACACATGAAACCCCTTACTGTGTTTAACTCACTATTCTTTAGCTGTTATCCCCAAAGTATTATACTGGCTAAGCCTTGAGTGAATGAACCTATCAAACCAGATTCCAGTCTGATAGCAGCTATTTGGACCGAGGTATTAAAGTTACATAATTTACGTAGGATCTAACCTTAAATTTTATCTAAGAAACTCCAGTCCTTTACTGGGATAGTTTCAATAGCATATCGCAAAGTGTGGGGAATTTTTGCTTTAAAAACAGTAAGTAAAATGTCTTCGGCCCATTGCACTATAAAATATACGTAGACCATTTGCTTGTATTACAACTTTAGAAGAACTACGTGCAATATGTGGCTTATTGTTTGTGTTACCAATTATTACTTTCCTCAAATAAAGAAAAGAGTCTACCATCTCCAGTTTTTCTGAACCAATTCACCAGTTAAAATTACCCAATTTTCTACGTCTACTACATTTTATAATCATAACTTTACTTTTAGAAACATTTATCTTTAAATACTGCGCCATCGTATATTTCTGCAAGGAAATCAGATTTTTATTCAGCCCATTAGGGGTCAAGTCCATAATTACAATATCTTCTGCATACATAAGGCATGCAAAAGGATGGCCACCTATCTTTGGCACATCCCCTTCTAAGGGAGAAAAGCATTCGGGTAAATCAGCTACATACAAAGAGAAGAGTAGCGGGGCTAATAGACAGCCTTGCTTCAGTCCATTTTCAGTGGGAATTATTGTCGATAGGCCCTGATTTCCCCCTATTAGCACCTTACACCAAGTTTGTGAGTGCAGGGCGATAATTAAAGATAACAGGGGGGTAGGCACTCCCATTTTATGTAGTATTTTCCATAGAAAGGGCATGTCAACCTTATCAAAGGCTGTTGAAAAATCTATAAAAGCCACATACACATTTGAGCTACAAACAATTGTGTACTTTTCCTCCATTAGTTTCAACATGCTGATATTATCAAGGGTGAAATGATGTTTCCTAAAACCTGCGGGTTCTATGGGTAAAATGTTCTCCTCCACCACCCAATCTGTAAGATGATCTAAAATGCTGCGAGCAAATATTTTCCCCACCGCATCTAACAGGGCGATTTGTCGATAATTGCCTGAATGATGCCAATGTCCCTTTTCGTATAGCGGAATTAAAATGCAGCCGGACCAAGATGGGGGCGTCTTCCCCTGCCGGTAGCAATAAGCAAACAGTGGTACAAGATACGTAGCCCCCATTAGAGGCTCTTTTTATGTCTCGCCTAGGCAGCGCATGCGCTGTCTCTACGAGACATCAAGTAATCAGTATATGTGGTGAAACTCCACCTACTGCACCTCTTGGCTTTTTATTGGTTTCTTCGCTTGTCTGCTTCCATTTCTTTGTTTTCACAGGCTAATGCGCTTTTTAGTTCGTCCTCTATCTGTTCAGGAACTCCTATGCAGCACTGCCTAACTACAGTAAACATGCTGCTAGTGGAATGAAGTGTTTGTCTTGGAACTCTTTCGTTTCTCATTGCTTGCCTATTCTGCTCGTGCACGCACGTTTTTTGTTGTTGTTTAATTTACACTCATAAGCCCCGCAGCCAGCAGCAATCACACCCCCCTCCCGTACCCTCCTCCCAGCTTAGCCTTCAGCGAGAGCAAGCCTGACCGAGCCCCCTTCCCATGCCTGCCCCTCCAGCACTAAGCCAGGCAGAGTGGGCACTCCATCTTCCCATGCTCGGGCAACCACCGTAGGGACGGAGAGTGGAGCCCTTCTCTGCCTCCGGACACTGCTTCTCTGCTCTCTTGCCATAAATCCCCCTTTCCTGGTTTCTGCCTCGCCAGGCTGGACATGTGCAGCTTCACCCAGCCCCCAATCGCTGCTCCCACAGCTATTCTCATGTAAATTCCAACCAGCCCCGCTTTCAATTATGTCTTCTGCAGTCCGCTCCCCCGCTGTGGAATTCTGTAATTTCTTTGTGCTGTTTTCTTACTAGATCCAAGGGCATCACTGCAGTATGTTGGTATTCTGTGGCTTAACGGATAGGGTGGTCGACTTTCACGCTAAGAAACTGGGTTCAAGTCTGGCGGGAAGCTCAAACCTGCTGTAATTCTGGGAAATCACTTAATCTTTCCGTACCTATAACTGACTGTGTCTGTCAGGAATGCAACTGGTGCTCATTTAAAGCACTGCTACCTTCGAGTGGAGTTTGCGCTATATAAAACCGCAAAAGAAAAAACATCGAGCAATACTGGGTTTTTTTGGGGACTGCAAATTCAGTTTATTAATGCACTTGTTATTTACGAGGGGCACTTTGGTGGGTGCGTGTGTGGCGGCGCGCCTTTTATCAGCATTGTGACTGCTTCACAGCCTCCACGCTTCATGTTTCATGAAGCTCAGCGGACGCTGTGTTGCTAAAACAATGCACGTCACTGCTGCTCTAACTGCCCTGTAAAGATGACCACCACGATGCTTTGCTTCTCCTCTCACAGCCCTCTCTCCCTCCCCCAAAGCCAATTTCCCCACGCCCTCCTTTTTACAGTGCTTTGTTAGCAGGTCTGTATAAAGCCAGGCTCTGGCTGTCTGTGCAGCTCATATTTCACTCTGCCTCTCTCCTCCCTGTCATTCCTGGCTCACTCTGGCATTTCTGCGATTTTTTCTTTTTTAGGTCTCGCCTGACCCAGCGCATGCGCTGCTCTGGCGAGACTTTTAGTGAGGGCTCAAAAAATGCTACCATGGCCAGCCTAGAGCTACAGTGCATGTGCGCGGGCACGCGCTTACGAGCAGAGGCGCCATATGGCTTTCCTCGTCATGCTCATTAAGCGCATCGCTCTCCGCGCTTGATCGCGATCACTTTCACTTTTGCGGCCGCTTTGATGTTCTCACGGCTGCGTCACTTTTACGGCCGTGCGTCAGTATTAACAAGCATTGGCATAGCCAATAGGTCTCGCTTTTGGGACCTTATAAGTGTTTAGCCATGCAACAGTTGCATAACTAAATACTTATAAGGATCAAAAGCGAGACCTATTGGCTATGCCAATGCTTGTTTCATCCTTATTCTTTGTTTCATTCCCTTGTCCGTCTCTAGTTCATTGCCTCCACGCTCTGTCTCCATTTATATGCCCTCTCCCCCTCTATCTGCCTGTGTTTCCTTATGTGTCTCCTCGCCTTCTGAAGCCCCTTTCTTTCATTAATTTATTATCGTATCCTCTCTTCACCTACTCCTTAGGCAGGCCAGTGTGCCATACATGGAATATGTATACACCTCACCCCTCTAGTAAATTCTGAACCTCCCCCATCCCAAGTGCTCTGTTAGGCCTCTATAAAACACAAAAAATAGATGTAAAGTCATGCGAGTTACCCCTGGAGTCTCGTAGTACTTTGCCATCCTTAATTTCCTCTAACAGCAGCCTGTTAGTTCACGGCTAAAAAGACAATTTGGTATTCTTTGCTGTTATAGTACCACTCAAGTTGTGGATACGCGTGTGCACAGTTCAGATCAACAATCATTTTTTAATTTTTTTTAGATATGTTATTTTAAAAACGGTATGGCGGTGTTGTTCAAAGTATTGAGTTCAGAAAAACAAGTCAGCAATTCGTAGACAAAGTAACCTTTATTTAAGCTTCACTCATGTCTTGGAAGTGTGTATCTATTTAACAAGCAGTAGTGTCTGCATTGGGAGCACAGCAGCATACTTTAGGTCGGACTCATGTCTCAGCAGTGAGTCTGTTACCCCACTGAGCTCAATCCTGCTCGAGATTAGGTGGCACGTGCCGCTGCTGGGTCCATGGTCGGGTGTTTGTCTGTTACACGGAAAAACGTGTCTCTATTAAACTGCAGTTTGAGAGTATTTTTAGTTATGATGTTTTCTTACTGTACAAAATGAATCACAGTGGAACTGGGAATCTTATGCCAGAGCATCCCGGGAAACCAAAAAGTAAAACTGAAAAAAACATTTGGGAGAAAAATCATGTGATGTTGCAGAAATCGCTTTATCTCTTAGTGGTGTTTAATGTAGGTTCATTTACAAACCCCAGCCATCACATAAGGTTTCTCAAATGCCCCAGACCTGGCAGATTCCATTGATATCCATGAGCAGCAGTAAGGAGCATGTTCACCGCTGAAGAGAGTGACCACTTCACCATTCATCCCTTTGTGCCTGCAAACAGAGCTGACCACTTCACCAGCTGAACATCATTAGCACAAGCGTCGTTGACACCACAGACTACCGAGGTTTTTTATTGCATATGATATCCACAATCACTTCAAGTACATGTGTTGTGATCGGTAGTCCCTGTCACCTGCTATACATTCCATTGTACATTTTAAGATACTGTTTTTGTATTTTTATTCATCCATTCACGCCTCTTTACGTTAAAATAGCCATAGCTTTACTGTACAGTTGCTATAAAAGCTTATAATATAGTATAGTGTGCACTTTTTTTTTTAAAGATAATCACTCCACTGCAAACAAAAAAACACATAAATAAAATAAATTGCCATTTCCATTTACAATGGCAGTAGCTCCAACTCCAACAAATGCGAGACCTATTGCATTGTAAATGCTTGTTTAATGACTGTCACAGGGATTTCGTCAGGGCCCATTGCTCCTGAGGCTCTCATGTTTTTAATAAAACATACAATTTCGCCCTTTGAGGGTGATGGAGCAAGAACTCACAATGAGACTTGCTCGTAAGCAATCCTCTCACAGTATTAATTATTAATCTTTGTAATGTCTTTATTAACAGATGCACACATAAACACTATCCTAGAGAAGCTTGCCTATGTGTTTAAACTAATAAGTAACGCTTGCCTAAATCCAAAATGGCCGCTAATGTGCGGGAATTTCAGTGCGCATGTGTCAACTATATCACGTGGTATGACGTCTTTCTTTGCTTGGAGGGAAATCTTTGCTTCTGCGCAGTGTGTATTAAAATGGCTGCTTAATGTTTTCACATGCTACAGCTTGCGCATATGCTGCAATTAAAACTGTGGTATTCTAATGCTATTAATGCGGGATAGATTTATAATTAAAGGGGATTAGAGTAGACATAATGGGTATACAGTGAAAACATTTATTTGTGATTTTAATATTTTCCTCTTCGACTTTTTATTAGTTCGTAAATGGGCCTGGGTTCGTTGAACTGCAGCTCGAGAGACATTGCTTCAGCGCATGCGCCCTACAAGGCTACCCAGAGGAAGCGATGAAGTCAACTTGGACGTCGTCCAAGGCCGTGACCTGGTGGCCAACTCTATTGCACCCACAATGTTCCTACAGAATGAAACAATTTATATAAACATTGTATTAAACCTTGTCGTGAGACGGGTGGGAAATAAAGCAAATGTATTAATTGTGAGGGGCGGTATTTTAAAACAATGGGCTTAAAGAAATTGAACTAAATTGACATGGTGTGAGGATCAACCCCCTGTCCCTGTCCTATCAGAAGTAGTGGGCCCATAATTTTGAAACATTAATGGGAGGTACATTGGTGTAGAAGGGTATAATAGATATAGAATTAGTTAATTAGTTAGACTGAGGAGCTCCGACACGAGAGAACCATCGACAAGCTGATCGATTGCAGACTGAACCGCTGTCCAGAGAGGTCCTGAGGTGGGGGCGGCGGATCCCATTAGAAGGAGGACACGGAAGATATCGAGGAGGAGCGAAGTGTCAGAGAGGGGAACGACGCAGGCGTCGTTGATAGAGAGGTCACCTATCCTGTCCTGAACCTGGTCCGGAGGTCTTTGGTCTTCATCCTTCCTGGGACCTATCTTTCCAACTCCTTGGCCAAGGGGTTTGGTTTCTCGCACCTTTAGGTAAATATAAATGCAACTTTAGCTGTGCTGCTGTCTCTATCTTCTTCTTTCTGAGGAACCGTCATTGATCGATAATTGATTATTATGCTTCATCCTTGATATACGATTAAGTATCATGTGGTTCTGTATTTTACTCTGCTAAATCTTTAGATAAACAATTTAAAACTTCTTGACTCAGTGATTATTTTGGAATTCATGAATTATAATGAATGTCACTCATTTTAAACTTCCCAATTAATCAAAGGGTCCATTGGTAAGTCATTACTCTTCAATCAGAAAAGTAATTGGTAGCAGGGATATTGATAAAGAGTACAACTGACCCACCAGCGGGAATTGCTAGCGTAGTATGAATGAATGGGCCCAGGTGAGTATTCGGTGTATGAATGCTTGTTGCTAGTAACCCGCTGCATCAAGGGCGCATAGCTAAATTCTAGGGGTTTAGTGGAATATGTTATAATGGATCCAGGACAAGAAGAACTAGGATTTGCAGAGTAAAGATCGTTCAGATATCATTTCCATTCTTCTTCTTTTATGGGAATTGGGAGAGATTTTACTCTTGTTCCACAGCAGGCCGCAATTATTTCCCAATATCTTTTAGCATTATTTTTCAAAACTGCCTCTTTTAACTGTATCCATTCATAGTCTTCCTTTTTGTGTTTCAAAGAATGTTTTTTCCTTTGTCTTTTTCTCTTTAGTAGTCTTATTAATTTACTATGTTCGAGGGAGAATTTCAGGAACTGGGTCCTCACTAGTTTATTTATTTCACTATTTAAACATAATAGTGGATCAAAAGTGACCCTCCGTTTAGCTGGTAAATGGGACAATTTACGTGTTGAGACTAAAGTGCTTATATTACGTTCCAAAGTTTCGAACTGATTAATTTGGGGAGGCTGAGGATCTGCCACTGCTTACTGCTGCTGGTCTCTTATTAAAATTGTTAAAGTCTTTTTAAGTTAAGAAACAGCTGGGATATTCCAAAACATTCTGCCATTTGTTAAATTAAAGCCTACCGAGGTATCCTTAAAATTCCAGGAACCAAACTTTGCACAGGGCATCTCAAATTTAGTGCAAATCAACATGTGGTCACTAAAATCATTGTCCAGGACTTCCATACTGCAGAGTTTATTAAAAAATCAGCTGTTACAATTAAGTAATCAATGATAGTTACTCCAGTAGGAGCCTTGTGTGTGATTTTTGCTGGTTGTCATTTCCTAATCTCCCGTTAACTATTAAAAGGTCTAAAGTTCTCAGGCCTTCCAATAAAAGTGTGCCTCTTTTGTCGGTCCAACTGTTATTTGGGAACTGAGCAGAGGGAATATTTAAAGCTTCATTTTTTAAGGCATTGGCAAATAGCCTTATTCTATGGGTAGAGACCTTAGCATTCAAATCACCAACCAACATTAAATGCCTACAATCTTCTCTATCCATAGTAGTGGAAATAAAAGTGAACAAATCTTTTAATAAATATGTATTAGAAGTGTCAGGAGGTATATACACATTGACAATCAACAGGGAACCTAAGCTATCAGGTTCTTCTTTAAGATCCAATTTAATTGCCTGATTTAGGTTAGAAGCATGGGGGATTACTTTATATATCCAGCTAAAACTTGTTCTAAGTAGAATAGCAAAGCCTCCTTTCGCATGTCCTCTGTTTACTGGGAGCGCAGGACGGCTCAGCACAATACAATCTTCAATGATCCAGTCCTTTATAATCCAGGATTCTTGTATGCAGATTATATCAGCATTCTGTTCTTTCAAAAGTAACAGTTTCTTTTTATTTGTGCTTGAGCCGGCTGCATCACAGGAAATCAATTTAAGACCCTTGCAAGGTAGAGTTCTAGTGTCTCAAGCCAAAATAACTATTTCTGTTACGAGCCCCTGCTACCCAACTCCATTTCATGTTTTCCTCGTCTACAGTTGGCAGTTGGGTATTTTTTTTCTCTGCAAGAGAGAAACTCTCCTTCCACCCTTTCCAAAAGAGACCTGCAATGTGATTTCTTTCTTTAAGTAAGGCAGGTCCCATGAAGGACAATCTAACTGGGAGGAGGGTTGTTGATTTTAAGTCACTTTTTTTTAAGGTATTTCCTCGTTAGCCATCAAAACATCAATACTACAACTTCTTAGCCAGTCGCTTTTTGACAATACTAGATTGGATATTATCTTAGAGCCAAATGTCACTCTAACTCCCCCATAATTACGATGATTTTGAACTTGTACCGAGGTTAAATCACTACTCTGGATCATATGGAGATCAAGAATTACAGCAAAACAGTTCAATACAAAAGTTCTATTCATATACATCACATGACCAAAGATAAAAGAAAAGTCTAGAGAAAGTGGTACAGAAGGTAAATGGCTAGCCTGATAGACCTCCTCAGGCACCATTCCAGTTGGATTATAAATGACATTACTGCCTAGGGAGGAGGAAAATAAAGCAGCATTAGGGTTCATATTACAATGTGCCTCCGATTTAGAGCTTGAACCTAGAGTTAAGACTTCTTGTAAAGTCAGAATTGAAGTGCTGGGGTTCAATGGTGGAGATCGAGGACCCCTTGGAGTAGTTTCAACTTGTCCTTCTTCCCTCTTTTGAACATTCAAGACCGAGTTCAGGTGCACATTTGGGATTGCATTATGGTCAAAGCGTACTCGTTTAACTCTTTTTTAGGTCTGGCTGAGCCAGCGCATGCGCTGCTCTGCGAGAAATTTAGTAAGTGGGTTTTTGAAGTGCTACCAGAGAGGCTTTTGCTGGCTACCAGCTTGCGTTCACGCGAGCGTGCACGCGCGCAGCCGCCATGTGGCTTTCTGTAATGGCTCATTAAGCCTTACAGCGCGTGAATCCCCTCCCCTACCCCCTCCCTTCTCCCACTCCCTCCTCGTCAGCTTCTCTTATTACAAGCGCGTCACGCGGCCAATGCTTGTAGTAAGGGGGTTTTCAAAGTGCTAACAGAGGCTTTTGCTGGCCTCAAGCTTGCGTGCATGTGCGCGTGAACGCGCGCAGCCGCCATCTGTCTTTTCTCCGTCACGGGTAATTAAGTGCATCGCGATCGCGATTACTTTAATTTTCGGCGCCCGCCCGGCCAATGCTTTTCGCGTGCGCTTGTTATAAGTTGTGTTAACATCTGAAGGTTTTACCATGGAACATCCTTTATATTTCTAAATATATGAGATCTCGAAAAATGATTTAACCGGTGAATCTTTGAGGGTCTTTTTCAATAAAGTTTCCTGCTTCCTTACCAAACTTATTTCTCAAGACAATACCCGCTTCAAGTCAACGTGTTTCTGATTTCTTGAAAGGCTGCTGCAAGATTGAGCATCTTGGCCCTTTTAACATTACCATGTTTTGCCCCATTTTCAGCTCACTGTGCACCAGGAAGCTTTATGAGACGCTGTTGTCTCAAACACACTTCTAGACACTAGTAAAGGTGCGCAACTCAAATATTGCTACCCTGTCTCATCACTCCGTTCCGTAGGATGAAAACTTTTGCTCAGTGGAATCGGTAAGTGTGTTTCTTCGGAGCAGGGCTACTCTTGGGGAGAGGATGTAACCCAGAGACAACAAACCAAACATGGAAAAGGAATACGCACCCCCCATGGTCTTCAATGAGATTGATATCCGTGGCCAGTTATTAGAGTTCATTAGTGCTGAAAGATGGAGCATTTTTGGTGATTATGTGCATACTTGTATTTCCTAGTGTGGTTGATTGACTTACAAAACGTACGATTAAATTACGCTCCCATCACTGCAATTTAAAGACTCTATTTGGGTGCGTGTTTACAAAGAAAATCAAGGGATATATATTATGCCTTTGCTTAAACACGTTTTGAAAGGAATTCATCCACACTCGAAAATAAAAGTAATATTGCATCGGCAAATCAGCGGGTGCAATATGACTTTTAATTCTGAGTGCGTGTGATTTCATTGCAAAACACATGCTTAAACAATGTTTTGGGGAAATATGCAGCTATCTGTGTTCTTTACATTGCAGTGACAGAGGCGTGAATTAAGTGTGTGTTTCAAGTGCTTTCACAATTAAAAATGTTTCACCATCAGATAGGGGTACAAATAAATGCAATTATTTTTTCCAGTGCAGCATTACTTTTTATGTGCATGCTGTTCTCTCAAAACGCGCTTAAAAATAGGCTTTACATCGGTTTCAAGTTTCAGACACGCAGTCACATAAGCCCTCTCCATGAAATAGACAGACGTGTGAGTTTATATTTACACCTCCCTCGATATATTATTTTATCATGCCTGCGTGCTTGTTTTTCCTTTGTCACATCCTTCGAAAGTAAAGGCTAACCATCGGATGAAAGCAACGGTGACTATGTAACATTTACCAACATACATTTCCTTTATATGCCTTTTATTATTCACTTTCACATGATCAGACAAGAAATACATAGTGGAAACAAACATACTAACTAGGAACATATACATTGTTCCATGCCCCCAATCAAAATAAAGAATTGCTTACATTATGCCAACTAACGTAAACAACATTGTTTGCTGTTTTTTGACAGCTGATTAAACAGTTTTACTACTTGGATTTCTGTATCCTCATTCTGTGTCTGTGCCTCCCCACTGGCAGGCCATACCATACCATACAGTGACAGGCAGCACCATACAATACAATCACTCTCACTGACTGACTCTCTCACTGACTGACTCTCTCACTCTCTCTGACTCTCACTCTCTCACTGACTCTCACTCTCTCACTCACTGACTGACTGACTCTCACTCTCTCACTGACTGACTGACTCTCTCACTCTCACTGACTGACTCTCTCACTGACTCTCACTCTCTCACTCTCTCACTCACTGACTGACTCTCACTCTCTCACTGACTGACTGACTCTCTCACTCTCACTGACTCTCTCACTCTCTCACTGACTGACTCTCTTCACTGACTGACTCTCACTCACTCTCACTAACTGACTAACTGACTGACTTTCACCCTCCTGTTATTTATGCCCCCCCATAACAAAACAAGCATTGGCATAGCCAATAGATCTCGCCTTTGGGACCTTATAAGTGTTTATCCATGCAACAGTTGATGCTGTTGTACCAATGATATTGTGCTGCATAACTAAATACTTATAAGGTCCCAAAGGCGAGACCTATTGGCTATGCCAATGCTTGGTTCCAGTATGTCAGTAAGAGCATTTTCCACAGATGCCCTTTTGCCAAGGATTACCTCTAGTGTGCCAGTGTGTTCCGGGTCCAGTGACCGACTTGCAAGGATTACGACTTTCTCGCTCCCTTACGTTAACTCACTCATTCATATTTACTTGAACTCATGTATTCATTGTGATTCACTTTCACTTTTTTGTGCACTCACTAGTTGACACTCTGACTCAGTCATACTTTCTCACTCGCTTTCACTCGCTTCCACTCCCTCTCATGCTCACCGTCTCAATCTGATTCACTCGGACTCACTCATTGTCACTCATTTATTCGCACTCACTTATATTTACCTAGTCTCACTCCCCTATACTTTCTCACACAGTGACTTGCATTCGCTGTTAAACTCACTCGCACTCTGTCTCAGCCGCACCACCTTGCACTGTGTAACACTCCCTCACAATCATTCTAATGCCGTCTCACACTTGCAGTCGCTCTTTCATTCACTCAAACTCACTAACACTCAGTCTCCCTCATTCTCACTCACTGCTTGTTCATTCTCTCATACACAAATGCTCGCACATAGTCCTGTTCACACATTCACGTGCTCTCCCACCCTTATGTACACAATATTCACTGTATTTTACTTACCTCCGCCTCCAGCCAATGTCCCGTTCCAGCTTCTGATGCTCCAGTTTTATTAAGCTATTGCCTATTAGTATAACAAGCATTGGCATAGCCAATAGGTCTCGCCTTTGGGACCTTATAAGTGTTTAGCCATGCAACGGTTGATGTTGTTGCACCAAGGATATTGTGCTGCATAACTAAATACTTATAAGGTCCCAAAAGCGAGACCTATTGGCTATGCTAATGCTTGTTTGTTTATCCTTCGACGTTTTACCCTTTTTTCCTCCTTTTTTCTACAGATAAATTTACTTTTGATTTCCTTTTCCTCTAATATAGGAAGTTCAGCTTTTAGTTCCTCCATTTTAGAATGACCAACTTTTTTATCCATTCTTTTTAGAAAAATAGGGAATATTTTTCGCTCTATATTTGTTATTTCCTTCTCTGGGCCCTGGGAAGGCAAAGGTATTGGTGGAGGGGTCGAGACCTCGAAAAGCTGCTGGAATGAGAGGGGTAGAATTTTATCAAATGTGTCTACCTTTTCTTTGTCAGTATGATTTCTACCACCATGAGTTGTGCCATCCTGAGTTCCAGAGTCCTGACAATTAGGATGGAAAACAAGACACGTTTGTGTAGATTTGGACGGATTAAGATTACATCCCATAAGAGGTGAAGAAGGAATCCTGTTGCAGGAGCTTGTCTTATGACAGGGCAATGAAGTAACTTTAATGGTCGAGGATCCTCGATCAGAAATTAAAAATGTTGTCAAGGATAGAAGTGAGTGCAAGATGTAATCTGAATTACTTACAGATTTCTCCACTAGGGCTAAAATAGATGACAAAACTCTTTCCAAGCATAACAGAGATTCAGACATCCGTATTTTTTCCTCTGGGTCATTATTTAGTAAGAGAAAGTTTGACGATAGATCAGGAGTAACGGGTGGCCGTGAGTTTAATATATCTATTTCACTAGGTATTAAACTAGCTAAGGAAATGTCTGGAGGGACTGAAGATGTCACAGGAGCAATTAGGGACTTGTTGGCTGAATATCAGGAAGCGGCAGATAGCGAAGTGAAACACTTGGGCAAATACGCCACAGCGCGTACCTACGGGGAGGGCGATAGACCAGGATCAGTACTCGCACACTTGTTGAAAGCAAAACGTAGCAGGACCCCAATTACTGAACTCCGATCTGAAGAGGGCGAACTATTGACCGAAGAGGCAGACATTGCGAAGGGGTTTCAGAACTATTACGCAAAACTATACGCATCCCGCTCCTCGAACATGGACGATGAAATCCTCGCATATTTAGAGCATATCAAACTGCCGTGCCTAGCCGACAACCATAGGGAGTTCCTGATGCATCCCATTGATAAAGACGAAATACTGGAGGCATTGGCAGGAATGAGAGCATCCAGCGCTCCAGGGGCGGATGGCCTAACTGTTGGCTTCTATAAGGCCTTTATGGAAATGCTGCTTCCACATATCTAAGCATTGTTCGATGATCTATGCGTTACGGGCAAGATGCCTCTAACTATGAGGGAAGCTATCATAGTCCCGATCCCCAAGCAGGGAAAACCCCCAGAGGAATGCGGCTCCTACAGGCCGCTCTCACTTTTAAACGTGGACACTAAGCTGTTCGCCAAAATTCTGACTAATCGCCTGACACTGCTGACCCCGGAGCTGGTAGCCCCGGAGCAGGCAGGATTTATTCCAGATAGGAACCTCACCTATAACCTGAGAACAGTTTTCGGAGCAATGCAACACGTTAAACCAGATGTTAAGGCAATAGCGGTTTTCCTTGATATGGAAAAGGCCTTCGATTTGGTAGAATGGCCCTTTATGCGGCAAGTATTGACAAGGATGGGATTTGGCAAGGCCTGCTACAGCTAATTGGAGTGTTGTATAACGCCCCCACAGCGTGCATCCGACTGGGGAACCTAGTTACAGAACCCATAGCGATCGCCAGGGGAACCAGGCAGGGATGCCCCCTGTCTCCAACGTTATATGCCTTGGCCGCTGAGCCACTGGCATGCGCACTTCGTGAGTACCACGGACACAGAGGTGTCCGTTTCCCAACCTATGATATAGTGGTGTCTACGTACGCTGATGACACGTTGTTGTACGTAAGAGAACCCGAACACAATCTATCCCCGGTACTTAGAGAAGTGGTCCACTTCGGAGCACTTTCTGGTCTAAAAGTCAATTGGGCGAAATCAGTTGCCTTCCCGCTCACCCCGGTCACGACACAGTTCGAGATGGACTTCCCCTGCTATGGTCTGTGGACTCGGTTCGATACTTGGGCGTCAAACTACACACGGACTCGGAGATTGTCTTCCTAGAAAACTACGGCACGGCAGTTGCTAAACTGGAGGACGACATTGAAACCTGGATCAAACTGCCATTATCTTTAATAGGCAGAGTCTCCATAATGAAAATGGTGATACTCCCCAGACTCTTGTTTTTGTTTGCTAATATCCCCATAGTGCTGCCACGATCCTTCTTTGCCAGAGTAAACTCTTTACTGATACGACTGGCGTGGGCGGGCAAGCAAGCACGAGTGCAGTGGCGGGTACTCACTTTGCCATACCACATGGGGGGACTGGGCGCACCAGACCTGGAGTTGTATTATAGAGCGGCGCAAGGAGCACACGCTCACAGCTGGATACACGGAGCGCCGGACACACCGTATCTCCGTATTGAAAAGCTCGTTGCTGACCCTCTTCCTCTTCCAGCCACGATCTTCAAACCAGTAGACCGCAGAACGGGTATACTGGACTCCCTCAACTCCACACGGCACGCATGGCACTGCTTGTTGCAGCTGCAGACTGGAGCGCTGCTATACTCCCCGGTGATGCCAATTGAGTGGACGATGTGGTTGTCCCCCTGCAGGGACAAAGGGGTTATACGAAAACGGGGGACTTGTTTACCGGAGGAGTCGCAAAGTCGTGGGAGGAGATCAAGGGCAAAGCAGATGCAGACACGCCACTGCACAGATTCCAGTTCCACAGAACGCGTAGGGCACTCAACCAGCAACTGGGGGAAGATATGACTGAACCACTTGAGGTGCAAGAGCTGTCGTACATTATTAAGGCTAAATCCCCCCGTAAGATGGTCTCGAATATATACAAGTTGGCGCTGTCCCACAGAGCAAATCAGTACACTAAAGCAAGGCTGGCCTGGCAGAGAGACTTAGAAAAGACCATTGACGACACAATGTGGTATTACTGCTGCGCCAACACAAGACATATATCACTGCACGGCAAACATAGGCTTATCCACTTTAAATACATCAACAGAGTGTACTACACACCGGAAAGACTATACAGATATGGGTTGAGGGAGGACGCAACCTGCGACAGGTGCCAGGAGCAGACAGCAGACTTCCTGCATTTGGCGTGGAGATGCCAGGGGGTGGCTACCTTTTGGGAAAAGATATTTCGCGAGTTGAGCACCATAGTGGGAATGGAGATGTCCCCAGACCCTGCGCTGGCGCTAATGGGATATTCCAAGCCACTGCCAAAGGCAACACGTAGGCTCGCGGACATGGGACTTTTATTGGCAAAGCGCAGAGTAGCAATATGCTGGATGAGGGGCCCCCTCCCGACGATCAAACAGTGGTCACATGATATGCTATATTGCTGCACGCAATCGGAGAATTTCAGTGAGTTGCTCACTCCCCGCAGTAGGCCGAAGAACTTCTGGGGGCTATACACCACATATTTACTCAACAAAGGGGAGGACCCATCCAACGGGACGCCGATAGGCGCAGGCGACAACGAGAACACTCCAGTCCCGTAGAGAGCAGCTAGGGCAACACAAGCGCGGATGCACAGATATTTTTAGGAATAGGGAAGCTCTCAGATTTACACTCAGTCAGTTGGGCCCAAGAGGAGGTATCGACCGACAAGGCGACAACTAGCAGGAGGGGAAAAGTATAAGATAAGAGTTGCGACATGGATAAGATGACGAATGTTAGCATACCTGACAGTAGCAAACTATGTTAAAGAATTTTTTGTTTGTTTGTTTTTCATAATCCTTTAAGTATACTGATGCACATGAGGCATATCTATTGAATATTAGGAATGTACATCATTAGCGCATGACGCTGCCTTCCCAATGGGTTGTTGGCAATAAAGCTGTGGAAAAAGCCTCCGTTCACCAAGCCGCCGGCCCCAGGGTTGTAGGCGTCTAGATGTGTATATCAGTGCCAAATCGTTGCAATAAAACTGTTTTAAAAAAAAAAAAAAAAATTAAACTAGCTAAGGACTGCAGTAGAAACACAGCCAACACGAGTAGGGCCCTACAGTGGACGCAAGCTGCACCCAGAACTCAACCGGGCCGCCTCCGCGCCCAACTGTGCTAAGCTCGTCGGGCTAGGGGGGATATGCCTTAGACTGACCACCCTCCAAGGTGTGTCAAAATTAAGGCAATAGGGGCTACTACTAACCCTCCTTGGCCTATGGCGAAATACTAAACCTATGCTGGAGCATGGGCATCAATGAGGAAAATAAAAGGATGCAAGTCGTGATGATGCAGGTCATGACAATCGGTCCTCCGTTCGTGTGCCACTCTACAAGGGTACGCGCTCTGGATCAGGAGAACACTGCGAGGCAGCTGGCCAGGGAGGGCCCGGCCTCCTCGTCGCCGCATCTCCACGAGCCGGCCCATGGTGTGGCGCCTTGAGATGGAGGCCCTACTGCTGATCAGCCCTCGCAGGCTCAAATTACAATCCCCCGGGGCTCCGCATTGGCAGTAGGTGACAGGAGCCTCTTTTGCCGGACATCAAGGACTCGTTCCCCGCAGGTCACAGCTCTCCAAATCTCACCAGGGAGATGCGAGGCTCAGTTGGCCGCAAGGCGGATACCAGTCGTGGGGCTGGGGGGTCTCCTAGGTCTATGGCCCCCCCCCCAAAGTACTCTGCCGAGAAGGGGGCAGCTTCCCCGCAAACATTTACCTCTACGGCTGCCAGTGAAATCAGTACGGCCTCCACGATCAGAGTGGGGCCGCCATCTTCTGCTCCCTCCCCAAGTCTGGCCGGAATCAGGATGAGATTTCTTTGAGCTGTGCTGCCATCAAATCAAATCAAATCAGGGACATTTGTACAGCGCACATATCACTCGGAAGTCTCATGGCACTTGCAGACGGCTCTGATAGAATACTCATTTAGTTGTCAAATAGCCATGACTTCAGCTTCTTGCGAAAGCAGTTGTAATCTGTGATGGTACGTAGGTTTAAGGGGAGTTTGTTCCAAGAAGCAGGGGCAAGAAAGGAAAAAGACCTTCCTCCATTTCTCATGGTACGAATTCTGAGCGGTGGTACCCACCGAATATATGACGTTACAACGCAAACAATTACAACGCATGCTTTTACAACACGGTTTTTACATTGCAACTACCATAACATCGCATGATTTTACAACGCATGCCATTACAACGCATTTTTAGAAACTACCATTGCAACGCATAATACTTTTAGGGCAACAGTAGGGTAAGTGTTGGATAGTGTAGGGGTAAAAATTACTATTCCCGCTCCAGTGAGTGCAACAGTGGGGTAAGTGTTGGATAGTGTAGGGGTCAAAATTACTATTCCCACTCCAGTGAGTGCCAAAAAAGGGGAAAGTGTTGGATAGTGTAGGGGTAAAAATTACTATTCCCATGTACCCCAAAACCCATACCCACCCTAAAATACTTACCTTATAATGCGTTGTAATGGCATGCGTTGTAATGGTATGCGTTGTAATGACTGTGTTGTAATGGCATGCATGTAAAGTCAGTCGCGTTGTAACAGCTGTGTTGTAAAGTAAGTGCGTTGTAATGACTGCATTGTAATGGATGTTTCCCGTACCCACCTCGTGCTAGCATTTCGCTGATGGTGGCATCCTCCTCGCCCGGCTCGGCGTTTCCAGGGGTCCTCGTCCCGGCCGTTATCTCTGTAGTGTTGTGGGCAGTGGGCCCACATGCTACTATAATGAGTGACATTGAAACCGTGGATATGTTACTGGAACTGGCCCAGGGCACGTGCGCCCGGCCCCTTTTATTAGCAGGATCACCTGACCGGTGACGCCTGTGATGGGTGGGTGTGCAGTGTAGGTTAGCACCGGGCGGAACACTAGAACATGTCCAGCAGGGCACTACAATCTCCAGACTGAGTAGCCGGGACACTCACTACCGTGGGCTCTTCGTATCTCTGAATAAACGTATACATGAAAGGCCATAGGCCATTCAGTAGGGTGACCAGACGTCCCGGTTTCCCCCGGATGGTCCCGGTTTTTGGAGCAGTGTCCTGGTTAAACAGATAAATGTCCTGGTTTTTAAATAGTGTCTCGCTCGGTGCGCCTGCTTTACTCCTCACAGGTGCTGAGACGGGTCTCTATTGGACTCTCCATTTTTGCCCTCACGGGGAAAAAAATAATCTTACTGCTGCCGCAGTGCCACCCTTCACTGCCTTCAAAGTGACTCGTTACAGTTCTTTCACAGTCTCTTCATTCCAGAACTGAAGCATTTTCAATGTTATGTACAACAAAGCCAATGTTGTTGCTTATTTAGCTTTCGCAGCTAACAACAATTGACAAAGACAATAGTCCTGGCTTGTTGTAGGTGTAATGGCACTTGTTGTATTATATTATATAATCTGGATACAATGACAGAAGCAGCACATTTTTCCAGCGGGACGCTATGCTAAGCACAGATTTTTTTAGCTTATGTGTTTTAAGCCACATCCTTAATTACATCGACCATGCCCCTTTAGAGACCCTCCTCCACCCCATTTTTTCATCCCACTTAAAGCCCTGGGTACTTCTGTCAGTCCTACATCTATGTCTATGACCTGTCCCGGTTTTTTAGGTCGAGCCTAGCGCAGCGCGCATGCGCTGCTCTAGGAAATCGGCCTCTTGGAATCACTTCAAAGCTCCTACAAGCTTGTGCGTGTGGTGCTCACACACTATTGGCCTTTGCGTATTGCTTTAGCACGCAATTGGCCAAAGGCGTGTGGATGTCCCAGCTTTTCCTGAAATGTTTACTCCCAGTGCGTTTTGCTCTCGGGAGCCAGCAGCGGCACGCAGGAGCCATCTGTTTTGGGTCAGGTTTCATTTCAAGACCTTGCCGCTTTCATTAGAAGGTGCGTCCACAAGAGTGCGCGTCGCTTTCACTTTCGCAGCCGCGTTTGTTTCTATTGGGACAAATGTCTCTCCACACAAGACACTGCATGTCTGTTTCGTATTCCACAGAGTTTCACTAGCTGTACTTTTAAAAGATGCGACAGCAGCACAGGCTTCTCATATTTTTCGCTTGGGACTTCAAGGGTGCCAGAAAAGACAAATACAGCAGAGGACGGTCGCCGAGTTCTTCAGACAATCTACAGAGAAACTACTTCAGCACTCTCTGGGGAAAGGAGGAAAGCTCTGTTTACACTGAGCTCGCGCGCAATAAAATGCTTGTTTGCAAAGCACAGACCCAGCACGCGGCGTTGGCGGCCAAGTTGCCTCAGCAAATGAGCTCTGCCTTTTGGTCCACCAATCCAGGAATCATTACAGGAGATTAAGGGACGACGTCAGCGCCCGTTGAAAGTTATCTCCTCCGGTTTCAGCCACGAGCATGATTGGTCGGATAGATCAAAACGTGACAGGATGTGCCTTGCAGCAGCATCAGTATGAACTGGGTAGACAACATGAAAGGTGTGGAGGAGGCTTTCACTTTCATCAAAGTATTCGTTTCAAGGGCAGGGTTAGAGCGCCCTGTGTCATTGTGTTACACAGGCCTAGTTCTTTTATCAGGCAGCTGCTGTTTAGAAATAGAAGAATGTTTTCCTTAAATTGCACGGGCAGGCGCATTCTTCAGCGGTGTGGTGGAAGATATTATACAGTCATCTTAGTCGGCGCTATTAGTGTAGTCCAGGCGCTTTGATTTTTCACAAACACGTGTGGATCAAGCTTCTCTGCACTATTCGACAGACAGACGTGACGAAAGGGGCACCTTTATCTTTCTTTGTGTTTTTTGTTCTGTTTTTGTTTGTTCGTGGCTTTCTGCCTGAATATAATAGTAGTTTCCTTAAGCTGCCCCGGGAGTCGTTATTTCATTGCTAAATATTTTATAATGCACAGCGCACCAAACCTTCCAACTGGCTCTTGTTTGTTCTCAGCACCCAAATATAAATGGCATGCACGCACATATACACACAAGTACAGGCGTAAGAAGCGAAACAAAGGCACGGAATCTTAAATAAAATAGAGGATTCCACTTTGAAATGCTGGCATTGTTCACGAGCCAGCCTCTGCGCTTGAAAGAGAGGTCTATTCTGCTCGTGTACCTCTTTCTATGATTCCAGGCATTTGTTTCCCGCGTGTTCAAAAGGAGTGTGTTCAAAGGCACTCTGACAGTCGAGGGAGAGCTCGGCGATGGCAGGCCTCCAGTGCCTGCCTCGGCCTGACCTTGAGGACGAACCATTAAACTGTTCTGCGGAAAGCTCGGCATGTGAGTTTTGTTAGATCGGGTCACGGCTCACCTGGGGATGGGGAATTCGCTGTCTTTTGCTCACGTGAAGTACCCGGACCTATCTGTGTTTCGGCTTTCTAAGAATTGTGCTTGAACGTATGTCAAGACCTGACAAGCAGATGGGAGAGGATGTGGTATAACAACCAGAGTTGCTGATGTTGGAACTGGGCAACGGGTTCAACAACCAGAGCTGCTTACTTTGGAATTAGGCAACCGGGTTCGAGTCTCGGCGTCGGCTCAACATCCTGTGATTCTGGGCAAATCACTGAGAGCCTTATTCCGAGTAGTCCTACTGCTTCCTTGCATCTTCCCTTGTGCCCTGAAGTTTGATGTCTCAGCTGTTTTTCATGGACCAAGAGTTTAGAGGTGGGCGAGCCAACAAATTAAAAGGGAGAGCCAGCCGCCAAGGGTCTGGCTCGGCTTTTAGAGCACGTGCACGAACCAAGCCCTGAAAATGTTTGCTATGTAAATCATACAGTACACATCACATAAAACATGGTAAAGTCTGTTCAAAATTTAAAAAAAAGTGTATTTCTTTCACAAGCGGAAGCTTTGACATTAATTTGTCACATTATAGCACTGCGAAGTACCAACTAGAAGTGATAGTTTTTTAACCTAAACCATTAGTGAACTAAAAGGCAAGACAGTTGTCATGTAAACCCTGTATGTCGCACCGATTATTATAGAGGAACATTATAGTCTATTAAAGCAAACACAATAGGTGTTTGTACAACTGGTATGCTGAACTCATATTTGAAAGTGCTTTCATTTTGAATAATGAAGAAAAAAAGTTTTGGTGAAATAAAATATTTGCTTTAAATCCCACAATTTATCCAGGTTTCCTGGTGTGCCTTTATACAAATCAGCGACTTCGTGAGTTTCTATTTGTCTTTCCTTTTTTATGTTTCTGCTTTGTTTTTTTTTTTATAATATTACCCTTACAAGTCCCTAGTATATGGTATACTATGTACCCAGGGCATAGGTACCCCAGAGGCCTACCAGGGGCTGCAGCATGTATTATGCCACCCCTGGGAAGCCTTCCAAAATGACACCACAGGACTGCTACTGCAGCCTGGGTAAGGTGGTGCATGCACCCCTTACTTAGATATAGGTTACCTATATCTACCTTAAATCACTACACATATAAACCTATCAGTCACCCCTATGGCAGGCCTTATCAATTCTGAAGGCAGGGTGCTGGGTTTTGTGTGAGAGGGTGCCCATGCATGAGCAGGGCCCCTCTGCAGCCTTCGGAATCTATTCTCCGGGGTTGTTCTGTGATGCAGCCAGACCATATACTCTTAAGTGCATTATAGCCTCGCGGTAAATGCTAACTTTGGAATGGCTGCAAGGTAACATGTCGTGTTTGGTGTCAAACACTTTGGAATCATACCCCCCCCCCGCCAGTCCTGGCGGCGGGGGTATGATCCTACCCTTCTAGAGGGAGAGACATGTCCACACCGGTACACCAGGTACCAGTTTAAAAGAGCCCTGGCATCACAAAATGGATGCCACAGCCACAGACACGAGTCTGGCCTCCTGCTGCTGGACGAAACTCCGGCAGGGGAGGCCTGGACAATAGGTTTCCTGTCACAGGGAGGTGTCACCACCTCCCAGACAGGCTTTAGTGTATTGGGGCTGGGTGGGTGCACTCCAAGAGTGCTTTGAAGTCTGCACTGGGGGCACATTTGGTGTCCCTGTGCATAGCCCAGTTCAAACCGGTTTCAGGGGCTACCAGCCCCTGCTCTGGCGTGAAACTGGACAAAGGAAATGGGTGTAGCCACCCCTCTTTCCAGACCATCCCTCTTTCCAGACCATCCCATAGGTGGGTCCCCAGAGTATATCCAACCCCTTCCTTGGGTATAAGAAAGGAACCCCTGACTAAAGGACTTTGGATTACACCTGGACGAAACTCTGCTACAGAAATCCCGGAACTTCGACGATCTACATGACTAGATGACTGAAGAATCTCCCTTGGAGTAAAGGAGTTACTCCCCTGCGTGGCAGGCACCAAAGACGCATCTGACCGGTTTGCATCTCCAAAGCTCCCGCCGTACTCCGAAATATTTGCAACACAGGAGGTGGATTTCCAGACTTCCCCGAGGCCGACCTGAGTCCCCAGCAAAGCTGAGACCCGTAGCCCTCGTGGGTACCGTGGAACCGGAACCCCTGGACACCGTGCACATTTGCAAGTGCATTAGCTTCTCGACGTTCCTTGAGGCTGTGCATTGGGTTACTTGTAGCCCAGACCCCGAGCACCTTTTCCACTGAAGATTGCTGGCCTACACTCCACGAGTGTTCCGTGAGCCGTCCCTTTGTGTTTTTGCTTGAGGTACCTTCATGATCCCTGGTCCATTGACTGGTGGGTCCCTGAGAAGGCAACTTTGACTTTCCTTGGGTTTCCCTGGTTGCTCCAGACGTGCCCTGACTCTCCACCACTTGGCGAGTCCTCCGGACCTTGCTGGTCCGCACCGAAGCATCTTTTCTCTTCCTGCATGGGTTGCTGTTGCCAAGGCTTGTTGGGTCCAATCCGGGCACCGACAACGCAGCACTCGACATCCTTCGTGAGCAGCTCGAATCCAGCTCCTGGTCGTCATCGACGCTTCCTGTACCTCGTGGCTGCAGAGTCAAGCTTCACCTCTTCGCACCTGAATCACCCGACATCGGTGGGCATTCGTCTATTGTGCCCCTGGTCACTGGCAAGTGACCCAGACTCTGTCCCCTCTGCTTTCAGGTTCCTCACATCTTCGATCCAGGCTTGGATCACACCGGACACTTTTCTTCTCGACGGCAGCAGCACTTTGCAGCAGATCGCCATTGAAATCAACGACGATTCCCGACACCAAAAGACACCTATGCACCCGGCTTGCCTGGGTGAGGTAACTCGAGTACTCCGGTGCTCCCGTGGGTGTTGGCCCTAGAACCCCTTAAGTCTAAAGGGATTTGCTCAAAGTCCTCTCCTCAGTATCCTTAATCTTTAAATTTCCAACCGCAACTTTCACCGTAGAAGCTAACGGCGATTCGCGGCTGTGTTCTCACACTGCACGCTTCCCCCGTGGGTCTCCTGTGTCACTACCTTGGGTGGTTCCTTGTGGTCCCAGCGATTCTACAGGCTCTAGGCCTTGTGTCTCGTCAAGTCGTGGTTCTTATACCACTTTCTTAATATATGGTTTGGTTCGCCCCTAGGGCCTAACGTATATTGTGCTAATTTACTGTGATATATTAAGTGTAACATATGTGCTTTGCCCTCTAGCCTCATAAAGAGACTAGTAGGGTGTGTTTAGTAATAAATACATATATTTTATATATATACCTGGTGTGGTTCTCCTTTCATTTAGCCATTCAAGAGATTATAGACTGGTAAAACAAGCTGCTTTACATTCCTTCAAGACTTAGCCTGAAGGCTGTTCTCCATAGCTACCACTAGGATAGCTTTCAAATAAGGTTGCCTTTAACCTATCACCTCTAAGGGGTTGTTTGGACTGGTGCAAGGTGCCCACTATAACTAGTGGACAGCATATGCCAGGCCAACTTCTCACAGTCAGTGTATGTGTCCACTTGGTGTGTCGCAGTGTGGCCCGCCAGGCCAGCAGCGCGGAGCGCGTCACCTCTGGCAACTGGGATGGGATAGGGTCACCGTACAGCATAGACTGGACCTTGGTCAGACCCAACTCACCCAACTCAAGCCTATATGCCGGATCAGACCAACACCTATTGAACCAGTCGTGTATGGAGAGCAGGCGCGTGGCAAGGTAGTACAGATATAAGTGGGTCATCCCCAGGCCCCCGTCCAATGAAGGAATCCTACCGACGTTCAGAGCCAGTCGGGCCCTACCTTTTCCCCAGAGGAACTTAATGGCCATGCTGTCCAATTCGCAAAACCAGGTCCTGGGGAAGCAGAGGGGGCTATTTTGAAGAACATAAGAGGAACCTGGGGAGAATCATCATTTTAAAGAGGGCCACCCTCCCCATGGGGTTCAGGGGCAGTGTTTGCCACTTCTGGAGGTCTGCCTTAGCCCTCCTCACTAGGGGAGTAACGTTGAGGGCCCAGCTGAGCTCGGGGAGTAGAGTCATCCATATCCCCAGGTATTTGAATAACTGGCGACGGAGTGGTATGTTGGGCTGCCAATCAAAGCATTCTCAAGACAAGTGGAGAGGGACCAGGACCAATTTGTCGGGGTTCAGCCGGAGGCCCGAAGCCTGTTCAAAGGATTGTAGGATGAGGAGATAATGGGGGCCTGACCGGGCGGGATCCGCTAAGTAAATGAGGACATCATCCGTATAAAGGGCGATTTTATCGGTCTCGGTGTTGGGCCAATTCCAACCCTGCACGTGCTCGCACGATCGTATCAAGGTTGCCAAGGGCTCCATCACCAGAGCAAAGAGCAGGGGGAAAGAGGGCATCCCTGCCTCATTCCCCTGCAGACCGAGAAGGGCTCTGACAGAACCCCATTCACCAGGATACGAGCCCTCGGACGGGTGTAGAGAACCCTGACCATGCCTCGAAAGCGGGGGCCAAGGCCCATCTCGTCGAAGACATCTTCCAAAAATCCCCAATCCACCGAATCAAAGGCTTTCTCATAGTCTACAAGGAGGATCGCTAGATAGGGAGTGAGCAAGTGGCGGTGGGCCAGGGCCGATTGCAACCTCCGGAGACAATGCCGGGTACCACGTAAGGGCATGAACCCGCATTGGTCGGGGTGAACCAGCACGGATAAGTGGGGTTTGAGCTGCTGGGCGAGGACCGTGGCAAACAGTTTCACATCAGTATTGATGAGGGAGATAGGACGGTAATCCGCACACCGTGGCGAGGGCGGTTGAGACTTGGGAAGGACCACTATGGTGGCCATGTCCGTCTCTGGAGGGAAGGAACCTTTCTCAGCCGCCTCCCGAAACAGACCCCCAAGGTGAGGTATGAGAGTTTCACGATATTGAGCGTAGTATTCTTGAGGGAGGCCGTCTGTGCCTGGGGTCCTACCGGAGGAGATAAGGGTGATCGCCTCCCCAATTTCTTCTTGGGTGATGGGGCGGTCCAAATCTTCCTGAGCTATGGGGTCCAGGTGAGGGAGGCAGCCGTTCCCGACCCCCAACAGGCCAGAGAGAGAGAGAGTTGGAGTTTTAGCCGCATTTAGTTGGCGATAGTATGAAGCAAAGGCGCGGGCCATCTCAGCTGGGGAGCGGTACACCGAACCATCTTGAGCTATGATTTCAGGGATTATGCGGTTTGCCCTAGGATAGGTGGCTAGTCTGTGGAGGATTGAGCTGTGCTTGTCGCCCCAACCGTACACCCTGGCCACGGACGAGCGCCAGAGGAGTTTGGCCGTGTCCAGTGAAAGTTGCCTAATCTCCGAACGAATATGGGCAAGAAGTCTCACCTCGGATGCATCTGGGGTTTGGGCGGAGGCTCGTTCAAGGCGCAGCGCCTGCGCCTCGCGTGAGGTAATTTGCTCCAATTGTGCCTGTTGCTGGAGTTTGAGCTGGCCCTTGGCGACCCCCCTAATCGTGGCCTTGCAGCCTCCCATAGGGTGCCCAGTGAGGGTACTGATCCCTCGTTGGTCAGAAAGTATTGCTTAAGTTCCCGCCCCACCACCTTCCGGAATTCTCTGTCCTGAAGGAGCCAAGCGTTTAGCCTCCACGTTTGACGCATTGAGGCGGGCCCGTCCGGGGAGTGGTCGGAGATGCCTCGGGGGAGGATGGAAACGTCTTGAATCATAAGACAGTCCATCGAGGGAACGAAAAAAGGTATCGATACGCCGCCTGCGTATGGTGAGCTGCTGAGGTATGCGTGAACTGCCTGGAGTGAGGGTGCCAGATACGCCATGCATCGCATAAACCCAGTGTTGGAAAGTCATCCTGTGCCCTGGGCACCCCCCAACTTTTTGCTGACTGGAACTGGTGGTAACTGACTCTGACTGACCCTGGGCTCTGTTTAACCAGGCCCAGGGCCAGTGCCATGCTGAAACACTTAGATAACAGTAAAGCACCTACATACACTAGGGTACACTTTGGGTTGGGGTACCCCTGTAATTGGCATGACCTACCCCATGAGCCCCTAGTATATAATAGGGCAGGGGATTGAAACTACCTAGAAGTCCCCAGTATCCTGGGGCATGGCAGTTTAGAGGCCAGCAGCCTTTTTGCACTTGCATGTGTGCACTGCTGAAGCCTGTGGTCAGTTTAAAAGCAGCTCTGGGTGCCAGGACTGCTCTTAAACATGCAAATTGTGGCCAAACTCGACTTTGGGGTTTGGGGCACTTAAAACTGGTCAACCTAAAATGTTTTTGCATAATAATGACCCCCAGGGTCTCCCTAGGTACCCCAGGGGTGGGGGGTCAGGTATCTATAAGGTAGACCCTTATAAAATGAGTTTATAAATGCCCTGGGTTAAGTGAAATTCACATTTCACTCTCCCCATTGTTTAAAGTGCTGCCCAAATTCGACTTTGATGCTGGGGGCACTGGGCCTGGAGGATCTGCAATATTTTTACAGATTCAACACCCCTAGGGTCTCCCTAGGTGACCTATGGGGTGGGGGTCCTGTGAAAATAAGCCAAGTACTTATAAAATATGTTTTTGTAGGTCCTGGTACTGGAAAAATGGCCCACGTCATTTTTCCCATTGCAAACCCCATGGCCCATAGGTTAACATGGGGGAAAGTTATTAAACAATAACTATTAACAGGACAGGGATAAAGATTCCATTCAAAGACTCACTAGAATGGTATGGATAAATCCTACAATATGATGTTATTGAATTTTTCCCAAAGTGAACAGACAAGAAGTTATAACACTTTCTTAGTTGTAGTTCCAAATCCAGCCTGCCAGTGCTCTGCCCTGATTGGTCAGAGTTAAGGGGATTAGCCAGCCTGCCTGAAGAGGTGATAAAGATCCCCTGGGGTCAGCCAGATGGACTGGGAGGGCAGTGAGCTGTTCTGCAGGAATGCCAGGCCAGGGGAGGGGTCGTAAACAATGAGCTTCAAAGGGCAGAGCCCAGAGCAGTGTCATTAACAGCTTTGAACCCCCACCCCAGCCAGATGGCAGGATTAAGGAAGGTATGTGCAGATGTAGGGAGGAGAGGCTAGGTTAATTAGCCAACTCAGTGGGAGTGTTTAGCCAGCTCTTACCTCCTTGCTGGAAAATCAGCCATTATGGATTTGAAAGCTTTGTTGCACTCTGGGATAAAATAATGCCACACTCTGCAGGAAGTAGTCACTCAAGTGGGCAGTTACCCTACTCCTATTGGTGAAGCTTGACCTCCTGGATGACCCAGAGACTGTGGAATAAGTATCTGAGAGAGGCCCAGCCCTCAGATCTGCTGCTTGAAACTGAAGAAAGCAAGACTGGCCCTGCTGGAACTTCTGCTGTGCAAAGACTTCTAAGGCCTGACCTCTGGAGACTGCACCCCTGAAACTACAGCTTTGTGGACTAACTGTGCTGAGTAAAAGAACTCAAGAGTGGACTCCCTGCAAGCTACAGGTTAACAGAGCTCATCTGGACCCTCACCACCAAGAATCACCAACCTGGGGAGCTACCAGTGGATTTGTAAGGGTGACGTCCAGTGCATTGTGGGAATTGAAGTCCTCAACTTTCAAGGACCATCTTGGAGCTTCCAGACCCTTGGAGTAAGTTTGAGACACTTTGGGACTCCTTTGAGGAACTTCAGGAAGAAGTTCAGGAAGTTTGGGGAACTTTGGAGGAACTTTGGAAAAAAGCTCCATAGGGGGACCGACTCATCCTGGTCAGCCAAGCCGCCTGCCTTCAACCGCGAGCCGGCCAAGCCCACCAGGTTCGTCCCGCTAAAAGCTCCATCGCATCGACTTCCAGAGATTGACCGGGACTAGAGAAAATCTGAAGCCGGCGAACCCTCACCGGATCCGGCTACATGAGGAGCATCGAGGGACCCCAAGAGAAAAAGCTCCAGAAAAGCTTCTAAGTCCGCTCGTAAGAAAGTCGACCGGGATCAACCGCGAGCGCCAATCCGCCTGCCTTCCATCGCGTGTCGGCCTGGATTGTTGGATTGCCCCGCAGACGCGATCTTGAAAAAGTTACTAAGTCCGCTCCAGGGAAGTTCACCGGGAGATCGTCGAAAGGCTGCCCGGCGGAGCCGCACCGGATCCGGACTGACGGAGAGCGTCGAGGGGCCTCGAGGAGAAAAGCTCCAGAAAAGTTTCTAAGTGCGAAGGTAAAAACATTGACCGGGACCTTCCGCGTGGAGTATCCGCTCAGGGCTCCATCGCGGTCGGCCTTAAACTTTGACTTTGGCCCGGTCTATCGCGAGGCTATGTCCCAATATGGTGCTATATGCTTCTAAGTGCTATATTTTATTTAAACTTTGAAAATTCACCTCTCCGGTTCCCTACATTGGATTTTTGTCGTTTTGGTGTCATTTTAAAGATAAAAATATTTCCTATTTTTATAAATTGGTGTTGGATTTTTATTATGTGTTGTGTTTTAATTATTTACTGAATTGGTGTTTTTAAATACTTTACATACCTGTCTTTGAAGTTAAGCCTGTCTGCTCGCAGCCACGTTACCAGGGGTTGAGCATAGGAATAATTTTCTTAGACCTATGCTGAGTCCTATCAAGTGTTTGTGGTCTTATTACTAGTGGCAGATCTACATTTGCCCCTACCAATAACCCACTTTCCAACACCCAGTGATTCAGACCAAGTCGTCATTGGTCTTGCCTGCGTGAGCCTACCATGGGAGGGGGGGCGGTCGTGTCTAAGTCAGGTGAGGAAACTGCATTAAAGTTGCCCCCGTGGAAAGTGGAACCCAAGGGCAGGGACTCTAGGAGGTCGGCATATTTGGCTAGGGTCGTTGTTAACATTGAGGGAGGAGAGTAGAGTGACACAAGATTGAGGGGGCCACCGTTCAGCGTGCCACTTAGGGCCACGAAGGTGCCCTGGGCATCGTGGATGGCCTGCGCAGTCACGAGTGGAAGGGAATGTTTCACCAGGATCGCCACCCCACAGGAGCCCCGACTGAACCCTGAGTGCCAAACCCTATCGTAACCATATTGTGCTAAAAAGGGGCAGTGATTACCCAGCAAATGCATCTCCTGTAACAGTAGGACTTCTACCCCAAGGCGTTGTGCGTATCGTACTACAGCCATGCGCTTGAAACGGTCCAGGAGGCCGTTGACATTCCAGGACATGACGCGCAGGGAGGCCCCTAGCGGAGGTGTGTCAGGCATAGTGGCAGAGGGTCTCAGTGATGAGGTAAAATCCCAAAGGGAGGCCCGGCCCTGAGCTGGGTCGCCCGGAGGGTTGGTTGGGTGCCCAGAGAGGAGTCATTGTGTCCCACCGGGAATGGAACAGGGTGCCATGTGAGTGCTGGTGCAACAAAACAAAGAAACAACAAAAACGAACTAAAAATAGAACTTGGGACAACGGTCCCCCCGCCCTACCCCATCCCCCACCCTACATTTCAGGAACGGAAGCATCTGTCGCCCTAACAGTGAACAAATTTAACGAAAGACCAAACTAAAACGCTTGGGATTGGGGAAGCGTGGAGGACCCTCCTCATGACAGGATGTACGTAATCAAGTCCGTTGGGAAGGAAAGCAATGGTGAGTCGATGCGCCGTCTCCGGCTGCGGAGCCAGGCCCGGCAGGCAGAGACAAGTTCAAGCAGGGTCCCTCAGAAGCATCGGGCTACGTGAAAGGTCTGTGTCCGGGAGGTCCAGCAATGAAGGCCGGGGCGAGACACCCCCGTGATCCAAGCGGCCGGATGAGCTGGACCGCCTCCCAGCCAAGGATTCTCCAGAAAGCAATGCTGGCTGCTGGGAGGGGCCCAACGGGGAGTCTGAACGGGCTCGTCTCTGGCCATGACGCCTGCGGGAGCGGTTGCGCTAAGGCCGGGAGGCGGAAGGCGCGACATGGGCCGACCCATCGTCCACATCACCAGGCGATGGATTCCGGTCGTTGGTCCTTAGAGGACGCTCCTCCGTCGCCCAAGCCCAAGCCTCTGTAGGAGTATCAAAGAACAGAGTCTTGTTGGAGAACACCACTCACAGGCGTGCCGGGAAGAGGAGCCTATATTGGATGTTAAGGGCTCTTAGCTTTTGTTTGACTTCGCCGAACGAGCGGCGCTGGCCCTGGACCTCACGAGTGTAGTCCGAGAAGATCATGATTGTATGATTTTCATAGCGGAGTCGTTGCTGTTTGCGGGCTTCGGCCAGGATAGAGTCGCGGTCTTTAAAGTTGAGAACCCGCATTTTAACCGGTCGGGGAGCCGCACCTGTTGGTGGTTTAGGAGCAAGAGAATGGTGGGCCCGCTCGATCGCGAACCATGGGGAGAGGGAGCCCTCAGGGACCCATGATCGCAGCCACTTCTCCAGGAAGTCCACAGTACGGCCCTGCTCCGCTCCCTCCGGAAAGCCCACTGGGCGGAGGTTGTTGCGCCGGGACCTGTTCTCTGCGTCTTCGGCCCGTCGGTGCAATTCCTGGGTGTGCGATTGGAGACGAGCGACTTGCCCCTTAAGTTGCTGGATGTCGTCTTCCACGGTGGAAATTCGGGATTCGGTCTCTTTGATCCGGGCCGTGGCGTTTCGGAGGTCCTGCCGGATGAGGCACTCGCACTTCCGCGATCTTACCTTCCACAGAGGATTGTGAGGTGTGGATAGCCTGTAGGATGGTAGACAGGTCCGCAGGCGGTGGAGGCTCCTTGTCCGTAGTTCCCCCGGTCGCCCCCATATCTGTGGTGGTGAAACGGTCCATTTTGGTCTGGATGGCAGGGGTCTTGGCCGGTCTGTCTCTGCCCATGATGCCACTCAACAGGGCAGGGGACCCTAAGAGTCTCCTCAGAAGGATTTCGCAGCAGGGGGTCAGCGATCCACCCCGGAAGGGCCGAGATCAAAGGGGGGGCAGCCAGAGCGAAGGAGGAGGCCCACCCAAGACCCACCGCCGCTCGATATGTGCGGCCGACTCCACCTCCCCGGGCAGGACTGCACCCCGATGGCAAAGGGATGGAGCTCCGGACCAAGGCCGCGGCGAGGCTCCTGCACTCAAGGCCCACAGGCTGCACCGGGCGTCACTCGAGCAGGGCAGCAGCAGAGGGGCCGGTGGGGGAGGCGCCCCCGTGGGCCTCGCGCCGCTCGATGTCTGCGGCCGATTCCACCCCCTCAGGCCTCAACCCCAATTAGTGGCAATGCGGTGGGAGGCCGATCCGGGACCCAAGGCCAGGCCACAGCAGGACGGGCCCGCGGACCCCAGCAGGTGCTGTAGGCGCTGAACAGGGGGGGCGGTGAGGGAGGCCGTCACGTAGATCTTCACGCCGCTCGGTGAATGCGTCCGAGTACCCCCGCTGCCAGCATCACTGCCTCTGGAGGTTGTGGGGTAGAAATTAGGTTCCAGGGCCAGGACAGGGGGGATCGCCTCACCAATAGGCCCCGTGACCGCCTCGGGCCAGGCAGCAGTAAGCTGTGGGCAGGGGAGGCGGTAGAGGGCCCCTACCAAGGGCCCCTCGCCGCTCGATGGACGCGGCCGGCACCACTCTCCAGGCTTCCCCCAGTTAGGATTCCAAAGTCGGCCTCAGGACGCCACCACCAAACAACGCCAGGGCCCATGGAAGCCGGCTCAAGGACTGCGGGGCTCAGGGGGGGAGGGAACTCAGCCAGGCCAGACGACAGGCGACACCACCTGGGGCCGGTCCCATTCCCCAGCCGGTCGCCCACGTGGGGGGGCCCCACACAGCTATCCCCAGACCCCCTCCGCCGCCGGGACTCACCAGTCTGTAGGCCTGCCGAGTGCCGGGTCACGGGGTTCGCTTCACGGCAGGCAGGGATCGATCGCCGCTGCCCTCCAGCCCCCGCCGCCCGATATGGCGGCCGATGCTGCGGCAGCGCCGCTAGGGGGCCGGGGCGCAGCCACAGCCGTCTCCGCAAGTACGGGCAGATGGACAGCCCTGCGCCGGGCTTGCTCTCTCCAGCGCCGGCGGGCAGAACAAGGCAGCCGCGGCCGCCCACGCGTGAGCACGGCCGGGCGAGGGAGGGGGGAGGACACAGGCGACACCCTGGAGGCACCGGTTCTCCCCCGGGTACTCCAGCTCCAGAAGGGCCCCCTCGCCTCTTCAGGCACCCGGGCGAGAGACCAGGCGGCGCAGTCCAGATTCGGCAGGCGCCGTAGCTCAGGATGAAGAGGCCGCCAATTTAGATGCGGGTCCCGGCTGGCCGATCAAAAGCTGCGGAGCATTGAGACGCGGGGCTCCTCGCAACCATGGACACAGCCAGAGGTGCAGTGCAGAGGTGGCGTTGATTTTCAGGGCTGGATGGCCCGCAGGACGAGAGGATTATGAGCGGATGGCGGAGGGGTCCAGGAGCACTCTCAAGGTGCGTCCATCTTGGCTCGCTAAGCCACGCCCCTTCTGCTTTGTTTTGACCTCTTTGTGCAGTTTTATATGGTACAAACTCGATCCCAGAAGGTACTGGAGTGCTTTATGTGAGCACCAGTTACATTACATAAGGTCACATTCATTTTTATAGGCACATGGAGATCAAGTGATTTGACCTGAATCACAGGATGTTGAGTCGACACGGAGACTTAACCTGGTTCTTCAGTTCCAAAGCCTACAGCTCTGGCCATAATGCCACATCCTGGGTACATGGCAGGATGGCAGGCAGAACCCACTTGAAAGCTTGGCTCATTATGGGCATGAGGTTCCATCAGGACTTCAAGCTGAGCCAAGCTTCAGGCTCAAGCCTGTCTTGAGCTTTCAGTGATTTGCACATTCTACATGAGCTGATTAGGTATGTTTACAACATGCACCTGCTGATGCTAGTGTACAGAAAGTATCTTGAGGAAATTCATGTAAACAGTGCTCAAATAAATCCACAGCCATAGCTCCGTGCACAAGCTTTATTTTCCCTTTATCGCAGCAAGCGCGTCCCAGCAATGAATATAGTTATCCTCCGCCGCCCACACTAATATACCTTCCCAAAGCCGCCAGCACGCTCCCCCATCAAAGGTAAACACCACCCAACTTCCAAGGCCTGCAAACAGTTAACCGAGCATTTCTCAAACTCTTGCACAAGCTGCACAGCAGTGCTAAGCTAGTGCTAGTAGAATACCGATTATTTTACAAATATACACAACATAAAAGCGAGCACGAGAGTAACAGTATACAAGATGTTACCGAGCTCATGCTTCACCTGACAGTTACTTGCTGATGTTATGTTGCCATATGAAAACCCTAATAAGATGTTTGAAAGTGATCCCATCCTCTAAGCACGTGAGGTACTATTATGTATAATGTTAGACCATGTGCCAATCAAAGTTAGGCTTGAGATCTGACAGGGACTGGTAGGTCTGCTCCTTAGCATCAACCTTTTAGAAACCTTGTGTGCATACTTGGCCTATATACTGTTACAAATCATGATTATCAAATACATCAGTCAAAATGGCTCAGCAGAAGCAACTCATAACTATAACTCCTTTAACACATTAACTTTTATAAATGGCCAGAACATGGTGTTCTGATGATGTGGAGCTGGCTGGCAACCCTACGTGCTAACTCTATTCCCAACCAACTCAAATGGAACAAATAACCCATGTTCAGGAAAAATGTGGGGTCCAAAATCAATGCCTTCTCCAAGACAGCTATGGCATCAGTAGGTATATTGCTAATGGTATAGCAACGTTCAAATTGTGTATCATTGGAGTTTGCCTGACGAAGGTTTCAAAAGTTCTCAAGGTGTTCCAAAGACCCATCTCCAGAAATGAGTCCGAGATAGAAAATTATCTAAAGACTATTTGTAACACCACAGTTGAAAGTAATATTAGAGGTGGGCAAACTAACAAATTAACAGAGAGAGCTAAGGCAAGGGTCTGGCTTGGCTCTAAGAGACCATGGATGCGCCGAGCCATAACAATATTTGGTATATAAATTATGCAACAAACATAATGCAGAAATATGACAAAGTCTCTTCAAAATTCAATGCAGTGTATTTGTTTAACACACAGAAACCTTTCACCTTAGTATACATCAATTTTATCTCCACCTTTAGAGATATCATTTATAATGATAATTTTTAAGCATATACCTAGAAACATTCCTGCTGCTGGCCCTGAAGTCAATGCCATTAGTGGACTAAGAGGGAAGTCAGCCGTCATGTATTAGCTAAGGGGGATACCATGCTAATATTGAAAAATTTGGTGATCTGATAACACAGGAGCTCAGGAAGCTAGAAATCCCGGACAAGTACACACCCCATCCCACCCCGAACCTGCGCCAGGAAGAGAGAGAAGCACTTCAGAGACTACAAAACGACCCCAATATTGTCATTAGGGAGGCAGATAAGGGGAGGAATGTGGTTGTCATGAACTTGCAGGACTACATGGGGGAAATATCACGACAACTGAACAATCCACAGTGTTACGAATCTATCCAACACAACCCTACCAACACTTTACAAACCACCATAAACACAAGGCTCACAGAATGGAGGGAGGAGTGCTTACTCACCGATAAGGAGTACAGATACCTACACGTCGATAATGCTCGCTTCCCGTGCATTTACATTCTTCCCAAGGTGCATAAGGGGGGCCACTTCCCACCTGGCCGACCGATCATCTCAGGGGTAGGGTCCCCCTCAGAGAGACTGTCCGAGTTTGTGGACTTATCACTACAGAACCATGTTATCAATCTACTGTCATATTTGAAAGACAGCAAGGACATTCTAGTTAAATTAGAAGGATTTACATGGTCAGAGGAGCTCAGATTTGTGACCCTTGATGTGGTGGGACTCTACACATGCATTGACAAACACTTTGGCATGCAGGCCACCCGTCATTACTTGGACACTGAAGGGGCTGATCACTACGCTTACAACAACATGATCATGGACATGATAGAATTGATCCTCACCAACAACTTCTTCAAACACGATGACAGGTGGTACCACCAATTGCAGGGGACCGCCATGGGTTCTAGATTCGCTCCTTCGTACGCGCGGCTCTTCATGGGCTGGTACGAGAAGGAGCATGCTTGGGCCAGACGGGCCTCCCCATGGACCAAACACATTGTGTACTGGAGGAGGTACATAGACGACATCATCTGTATATGGTCTGGTTCCGAGTCACTCCTACATGAATATCTCCAACACCTTAATGACAACCCATTCAACGTCCAGCTTACCATGCAACATCACCAAGAACACATAGAATTTCTGGACATTCATTTCTTTGTGCAAGATGGGGTAGTTCACAGCTCACTATACCGCAAACCCACCTCATGCAACAGCATACTACACGCGGGCAGTGCCCATGCCAAATCCGTTATCTCAAACATCCCCTATGGAGACGCATATGTAGCGAGGAAGTGGGCTTCAGAGAGAACATCACTGATATCAAGGAACGCTTCAAATCAAGGGGCTATGACCAACGGGTGTTGGACAGAGCTGAGCAGAGAGTACTTGCCCTTCCCAGAGCAGACACACTAACCAACAAACACCCACAAGGGGCGGCTAAACAGAACAGCAAAAGGGCCAATGATAAGATAGCCTTTTTTACTAACTACACGGCACATAGTGATCGGATCTTTAAGGCCTTCAGAAAATATTGGCACTTATTGGTAGAAATTCCAACACTACGTCCCCTCATTAATGACCACCCCTCTTTGATCTTTAGAAGAGGGCGCACCCTGAGAAGCTCCCTATGCCCTAGCTACGCCACTGTCAGCAAAGCAACCACCAACACATGGTTGCCACGCCCACCTGAAGGCTTCTTTACCTGTACAAACTGTAATGTCTGTTGTCTGGGACAGAACAAGCGCAAGGAACTGAGTTACAACTCAAACCAAACTCACAGAATCAAACATCACATAACCTGCAACACACAGTTTGTTATATACAGACTGGAATGCCCGTGCGACATCATCTATGTGGGCAGCACGGTTCGCAATCTTAAGACCAGAATCCAAGAACACCGTAGGGCTCTTATCAATAGTGATGAGAGGTACCCTATGACTGAACATTACCGCACAACACACAAGGGGCCCATCAAATTCAGTTTCTTTGGTATCGACCACATTCCACCCAGTAACCGGGGTGGCAACAGGGAACTGACACTCAGGAGGGCAGAGGCGAAGTGGATTTGCAGGCTCGATGCGGTCAAGAGGGGACATAATTCCGACCACAAGTTTCACTACTTTCTGAGATAAGTTCCCTATTTGTTAGCCAGCAATAGGACTCCACTGCTCATGTGTCCTTGGGCACGTGGTTAGTTACCATGTGTCCTTCTTTTTCTTTTTCCTGTTCTCCATTGTTTTTTGACCATCCTGCCCTCTCCTACTCTTTCTCCTCTGTTTTTAGGCCCGCCTACCATCTGTCTCTACCCCTTCAGGCCCTCTTGTCATCGGCCTATCCCTTCCCCTCCACCATCCACAGGTTCGTCTGTCATCTGTTTATACCCTCTTTTCCACCATCCGCAGTGTTACACCATGGCTTTAGCCCTGACTCCATCCTCTGGACACACTTGTCCGACTCATAGCATGGGCCCCAGATCCCCTAGATTGCCATGACCGGCTCGCCCACGCATCCATAACTAAGCGGGCAACATGTGGATGCTGTCACATCACCAGTCAGAGTTCAGGGGTCATGGGGTTCCCTTGCCCTGTTTCTGCTGCCTGAGGCAATCTCCCAGTGCCTCCGGCCTTTGCACTTTTTCCTTATTTCCCACTTGGGGTCCCTCCCTACACGGCCACAGTACGAGTGCCGTTTAGGTAGACTAATCCCGCCAGCCAAAAGCAGCTCTTCCTCCCATTGTAACATGCACTGGGCCCTCTTGTGCTGACACTGCCCCTCACTTTGATGCTCACACCCGAGATACCGATTCATCCGTATCTCCTATAGCTACTAGGAAACCTTGTTTCCCTCGCTGCTCCTGGCTTTTCTACGTGCACCTACGCACGTATTGCATTTTCCCTGCTCTCCTACCCAGTATATATTGGACTTCCCGTGCACCCGGTTAGTTATTCTTATTTCCGGAACGGACGGTTCACTACTTACTTTGCTATCAGGTATGCGTTCTTACGGCCGAGTCTCATGTAGAGGCTCGGCAGGTTTATTTCCAGCTCCTTTACGTACCCTCATCACTCCAGGCGCCTTTTGTATTCACAACAGTTATCACACTGTTTTCCACTGTTTCTCTGCGCCGGACTCCCCAGCGCCTGCACCGGCCCCCATGCCCCGACTCCCGCCCCAGCGTACAGTTCCTTACTCGCTTGCTGTTACCTTTAGTTATTATTTACTGTGATGTTTTCGTGTTACAAGTTATGTGCGTCCAGGCACATTCACGATTTTTCGAGTGCCTTTCCTTCACCCTACCCCGTTCAGCACACAGGCGACTCGCTGCATGACGTTATTGCCAGTTACCTTGCGATCTAACCGGTGAGGCTTATATTGTCATGGTATGTGCGCCCAGGCACATCTTTGGCACATCTCCTACTCCCTTTATCTGCCATGCTTTCTTATATTTATTTATTTTTTATTTTTTTTTATTTTCGGACTCCCCAGTGCCTGCTTTTGCCCACAGACCTCGACCATCGCCCCGCCCAGCGCACAGACCTTTTACCGCTTGACAGTTTCCCCACTCTACAGTTTTATACAGCTATATGATCTGCTTTTACCATCAAGTACTCATAGGCACACTTATGACTTCTCTCCCCTGACTCTGCCCCGCTCAGCACACAGGCTTTCTTTTGCTTATTACTTTGATTGAGCCCCCTTTCTTTACACTTTCCTTTTGCTTCTTTATAGGCCAAGTATTCATATGTTCCCTTTCTCCTTACAGACTCACCGCATACTGGCCCTTATCAAGGAGGCCCACGCAGCCTAGATTGCACACACATTTTGTCTCTCCCAGGACCAACATTTTATGGTATGTACATGTCTTTGTTACGTGCTACCCTCTGTGCATGCTTTAGGCCTATATATATATTTATATAGTTTTGTCTTTGGGCCATTTTTGGCTAAGGGGCCCCTAGATGCCCCCATGATTTAGCCTTTAATCTATGGGGAGTGACTTGGTGTGACTATACACTTCATACCAGACACACACACACTGTGTCCAACATGTGCACGCACTCCGCATACGTCCTACATGTAATTTTGTAACCTTTGTTATGCAGCCCTGTGATGTCATTTAATTTGTTTTGGGCATCATGATGCGCCCAGTGTTTTAATATCGTACTGATGCTTTTGTTCCTTCGGGGACAATATAGAACTCAGCTCACGTACTCTAGCTTTACCCTCCTGCTCCCCTCTTTCTCCTCCCCCCCTTTCTCTGGCATCCTTGCCATGTTTGATTCTTTAGCATCACGACTTCTTTTTCTATTACCCCTCACGTCTCCCCTTCCGCATCACTGTTCTTTTTTCTTGCTCACTGCTCTGTCACAAATGTGTTTTTTGTACATATGAATGTTTGTTTGTTTGTGCACATATATTTATGTGTTTTATATTGATATTTACAGCCCTGAAGAAGTTCATTTTTATGAACGAAACACGTTGGCTGGTATATTTGTATTTGGACACCTATGAAAATAAAGGATTGTTTAAGACAACTCTAACAAGACCATATGAACTAGTGACTTATTTGACTAACAGCCTTTTTAATATCGAGCGGTGCACCACGCCAAAAATTTGGATTTATCCATTATCTGCATTGCAGTTAGCACCCAACGACGGCAGGTGCTGGAGTAGTTTGTGCACACTCAACTGGATTGACTGTTTATACTAACACGAAGGGAACATAGCAGGGGAGTGCGGTCACAGCGTCCGCCGTTGCCCGTAACATGTATTAACTATATAAAGCCTACATTCGCATTATGCACGGAGCAACATTATACTCTATTAAATCAAATACAAGCATATTTTGTTCGGTGCACGTCATGATTTAATGTATTTGAAGGTGCTCCATTATGTGATAATGAAGAAAAAGGTGGCTCAGTGAGATAAAATAATTGCATAGCATCACAAAATTTGCAAGTAGGGCAGCTGGGATCTATCACAGATTTTCATATTTCACATTGTGCAGTTTATCCACTAGATGGGTATTTTTTGGTTTTATGCAACACGTTCTGCTTCCTGCTTTTCTGTAAGCTTTACTACCGTTTACATGGTCCTCTAGCATTTTCTGAAGCTCGGCAGCCTTTAGAGTTCTGGGATTCTGCTTTGCCAATGAGTCAATGTTGTTGCTGATTTTGGTTGTGCGTCAACTTGTTTAGAGGTCAGCAATATTGTTTATAGTTCAATCAGGCTCAGTAGATTGTTTTCCTGATTTATGGTGTCTACATAGGGTAGTGGCTGGAAAGATACTTTTGTGGATGAGTTTGGAGCAATACGTTTACAGCTGTTTGTTCCCAAGGACTTTGCCATTTATTTCATTCGGTTTGGGTGGCGGTTAATTTCAGATCTTTTTAAGTTTTGCATCCTTGCCAAATATGTTCCAATTGTGTGTGTTTGTGTGTCTGTGTGTGTGTGTGTGTATATATGTGGGTTGGGGCATAGTCCTTGGCTCGAATTCCAGTGAACAAGCCCGACTTCTTCTAGGGGTTCTTTCACACTTGCTTGTACTGTCTTACTCATCACCCATTTTCACTCTGTCTCATTCACTACAATCACTTACTCTTAGTTGCACTTAGGTTTACTCACTCTGACTCTCACTGTCAGTCAGCCTCACACTGTCTCACTCATTCTGAATCTGACGATGACAGATTATGATGAATTGCAGCATGTGGCACGCGGCATAGCCAATAGGTCTCGCTTTTGGGACCTTACAAGTGTTTAGTTATGCAGTACAATATCCTTGGTGCAACAACATCAACCGTTGCATGATTAAACACTTATAAGGTCCCAAAGGCGAGACCTATTGGCTTTGTCAATGCTCGTTGTATTGAGAATCCGGTCATCCTACCATTCAGACATCCCGCTTTCTTTGTTATTAATTTGTGTCTCGTCACAGTGCCCCCAATCTTTCGACCGGAGGAGTAAAGTTGCTACTGTTTGTCTCTAGGTGGAGGCTGGATTGACTCTGAGGGCGACAAACACACAAGACGCAAAGAGAAGGGACCGATCTCCTACGGGTGACCCCAGAGGACCAGGACGCACTTGGTGGTTTCGTTAGTCCCATTATTGGCAACACACCCCACCCACACCACAACAGAGTATGCATGCATAAATAAATACACAACACAACTTTTGTTTGGGAAAATTAGTGCTGCAGGTTTATTCCATACAAAAGTATGCAATATGGTGGGTTATCTTACGGGCGATCCAAGGGCAGGCAGCTGTACCAACCTATGCTGCCCTGCCCGCCTGATGAGCCAAGCACTGTGGAGTAACCAATCAGCGCTACCCTTATGGGGGTGATCCCCTTACTGGATCACGTGACACATTGGTCCCTATTACTCATGCCCCTTTCAGGGCGGAGCGTAGCAAGGCAAGCTCCGCGGTTGTTCAGGCCCACAACCGCCCGAAGGACTAACGGGGCGCCGACGTAATTGTTCCAGGACCCTCCCATGAGGCTCCTGGGATTTGGCTCTGGCACCCCTATTGTGCTCTTGCAGAGGTACTCTTCTGTACCAATTTGCTTCCAGATCGCCCTGTAACTCCTCCTGCAACGAGAAAGAAAACATTACAACGTTCTATGTATTTCGCTTGCCAACCCCACGCCGGGTAAGCGGTAGGGTGGGAGACGGCGTGTCCGGCGCAAAGAGGACGCCAAGATGGCCGGGGAGGCATAAATACCTCCCCACCTCCTCTGCGTGCCGGAAGTGACGCTGTCTGGTAGGGGACTCCTCCTTGAGTCCCGCACATCATTGGGGGTGGGGAAGTGCCCAAATGGCACTAAAGGGGCCGCCCGTTTAGGGTGGCCCCCTGCGGGGCCGCGGGCAGCCGCATAGACCCATTATTGGCAACACACCCCACCCACACCACAACAGAGTATGCATGCATAAATAAATACACAACACAACTTTTGTTTGGGAAAATTAGTGCTGCAGGTTTATTCCATACAAAAGTATGCAATATGGTGGGTTATCTTACGGGCGATCCAAGGGCAGGCAGCTGTACCAACCTATGCTGCCCTGCCCGCCTGATGAGCCAAGCACTGTGGAGTAACCAATCAGCGCTACCCTTATGGGGGTGATCCCCTTACTGGATCACGTGACACATTGGTCCCTATTACTCACGCCCCTTTCAGGGCGGAGCGTAGCAAGGCAAGCCCCCGGTTGTTCAGGCCCACAACCGCCCGAAGGACTAACGGGGCGCCGACGTAATTGTTCCAGGACCCTCCCATGAGGCTCCTGGGATTTGGCTCTGGCACCCCTATTGTGCTCTTGCAGAGGTACTCTTCTGTACCAATTTGCTTCCAGATCGCCCTGTAACTCCTCCACAGCTCTGGAGGCGGCCCCCGTCGCCTAGAGAGCCCCCCCACCAAAACAGCTCCTTTCTCACTGCAACCTGCAATTTCCCGGGCCTCATTCATGTCCAGAGGAACAGATCCAAGCCCACCTGTGCAAGTGCACCCCAACATTGTCAAATTAACCTTTGGTGTTCGCCCGGCATAGCTCATGCCTGATGAAGCCAAAGCCCCTTGTTCTGCAAACTTGCGCTTGGAGCGGTTTATCCTTCTCTGGGAATGTACCAGTGCCTCACATGCGCTGCAAGAATGTGATGGCCTCTCAGGAGGGAGCTCTACCCTTAAACATCGCTGATTACCCTTCAAGCTGATGTGGCTCCCACCTCCTGCAACCTGAAGTTGCAGGCCTTCTAGCAGTTCGTGCTCCCAAACACCTGTTTCCCCAATACCTGGAACAGCAGCACACATGCTTGAAGACCGCTTCCACAACCAGGCTATATACTCTGGCTATGCGGGCGGGGCATTTCCTGCTTAACTGAAGCAACCCGTAACCCGCCCAGGGAGCAGGGTGCACCTACTTTGTTGAGGTTGACCAGACATGTGCACCGACCTTTGTGATTAATAAACCATGGCGAACAGGACTGATCGCCTAGCGCACACTACTGCAGTACATCAACCATTTGGAGTGACAACTTACGCCACCTGCCAGGCTTGTTTAACTAAAGCTCGATGACAGATACACACATACCTGCTAACCAGCTGTGACCCTTGATGTTCAACCCAGCTAATGACCTAGTACCTTGATATTCCAGGGAATATTGCCCTATTGTTCCAGGGAACAAGCCGCACATGAGCCTATGGCCTACACCTACTGGGCCGAGGTGCATAGTGTGCTCTGGAATTGTCAGTGATGGTGCTCCAAACATATTTCAAACCGCTATTGGAGCCACAGCACACATTCTGGCCTAACCAGCTGGCGCATGCCACCTGGATACCTTGCCGCTGCGAGATTTTGCTCTTAACGCCAACCTCTTGCGGCTACTGGTGCACATAGTCTGTAGGTCTTGCCTCCACTCTATTTATGCAGATACCTGCAATGTACCCTCTGCCCCTGTATGGGCGGGAAAATACCCGTAACATTGCAAATCCCCTGCACTCAGTCTCGGGCAGTCCGGTGGGGGAGAGAGGTCCTTGGAATTGGTTCTGCTATCTTGCTTGGCCACCTAGCCCGCAAGCACCCTCGCCTGACAGCACCCTATCTGCTGTGTCGCCCGTGCAATGTCCGCGCCCTGGCGCAGGGCGTCCCGATCGACACCTCTCCTAACAGACTGCCTTCAGGAAACTGGAGTGAACGGTTGTATGTTGTACATCTGACCATAAGACCTTGATTTGCTTAGGGAGGGACCAATTTGTTGCACTAAAATAGTGGCAACGTGCAGTTCTTAGCATCCTAACCTGCAGGGTGTGCCTGGACGATCCTAGACACCCCTATGAGCCAACCCGCTTTGACCCAGGATGCAAGGCACTACAACCGGTACACTTGGTTATCCCGGACTTAATTGCCCTCCACCGGAAACCGTGTGAAAAGGTACCAGCTCCCGGATTTACTTCCTAATAGTCTGTGTCACGCCATGCTCCTTTTTATTCCTTATTCAAAACAGTAAACCCACTCACCCACGAGACCTGCTAGAAGCACGTTTAGTAAAGCCTGTACATGGAAATAAATTCCCCCGCCAACTGCACAGGGGGCAAGCCACACTCACTGCTACTGGTATCTGACTGGGTGGCCCTTGGAGGCCGTGGCAGTACTGCCCGGTCAGAAGAACGACCATGGTACAGTTGTCATTTAGTAACTCCTGGCGCTGACAACTGCAGGTGCCTAACACCGGGCTGTGTGTAAGCTGCCCAGGAAGCCTAAAAACAGGCTTGGTGTGGATGGGTTGTTCGCAATGCCTGGCAATGAGTGTAATGCCTATGACAAACCTCTCCTGGCTGGCATCTATGTCATTCTTAAACATATACACGGTTATGCCACATGGCACCCTTCTGGTTGGTGATATGGAACCTCCTAACCAGCATAAGCGGACAGGCTCGCGTTGCCGTCACCCACCTGTGTATCTCGAATCACCCTCCTGTGTCACCTAACCTCGGTTCTAGAGTGCACTAATCCGCGCCGTTGGCCAGACAAATTCACAGGCCTCTTTGATTGCTAGACCCTGGTGAACACGATGGTGGAGTCAATTCTGGTTTGAAACAATATATGCATTGTGCCCTCTATTGGAGACAACTCACCCCTCATGTGTAGTTGTGGAGCGACAACTACACCTGTGCCTACACAAGTCACCCAACAGACAAGTAGGCCCTGACTACTTATGTTCTAGTGCCAGATTTGGCGCCGGCAACCACAGGTGCCTAATACCGGGCTGGTGTATGCGGCCCAGGAACCTAATCAATAGGCTTAGTGTGGATTGGTTGTTAACAATGCCTGGCAATAAGAGTAATACCTTTGACAAACCTCTCCTAACCGGCATCTATATCATTCTTAAACATATTTACTGGTTTTGCCACACGGCACCCTTCTGGTTGGTGATACGGAACCCCCGACGCAGCAAAAGCTCCAGTCTTGCGTTGCCATCGCACCACCTGCGTATCTTGACTCACCACCTAACATCGGTTTCAGAGTGCACTTACTCCGCACCGTTGACCAGACAATTACACAGCCCCCTTTGATTGATATACCCCGGTAAACACATTAATGGTGTCAAATCTGGTTAAAAACAATATATGTATTGTGCCCACTGTTGGAGACAACTCAATCCTTCGTGGGGTGACAACTACACAGGTGCCTACACAAATCACCCAACAGACAAGTAGGCCCTGGCTACCTTGTGTTCTGGTGCCAGATTTGGAAAGAGCCTTGCCTTCACTTGCTGCCCCCTTAGAAACACACAATGCCCGTGCTCTGGCCGCAACACGGTAATGCCCTCGTGTAGCATCGAACCCCTGGTCAAATAAGAGTGCCAACTCCCTCTACTAAAACTACACCCTTACCAAAGGTGGAATCTAGCTCTCCCCAAACTTCTGCTAGTGTAACCCACGGTCACGCCTCCTGTTCAGTTCAATTTAGTAAGTCATGGCACTGACCCACAAGGGCCTAATACTGGGCTGTGTAAAAGCGGCCCTGGGTGACCTTAAACAATCGGCTAGGTGTGGAGGGTGCTAACATTACCTGGCTGAAGTGCAATCCCTTTTGACAATCACTCCCGACAAGATGTGCCAATGAAGGGAGCAGAAAGAGTTATCCAGCCCACCTTACTTCCTGTCCCAGTTATCGGAGTAAATTAGTGAAAGATGCACTTTTGAACTGGTCGCCGATACTCTTACTTACGCCTGCAAATGCTCTGCTCAGAGCAGCCCGCTAGACAATGGCTTCCATTGAAAGGCGCTGCCAACAGACCTCCAAGTACTTAAGGCGGTACCTCTGAGTAGGGCGCTAATCTAACCGATGCCCCTTGCATCGAATACCGCATCTGGCTGTGAGCCACTCAGTGCTCCTGACGCCTTGGCGCTTCCTGACCCACCGCCAGCTCACCGTGATACAATCCGCTCGTGATAGGGACTCAACAGTGCGGCGAAAGCATGATACATCCTAGCCTGACCTTAGCTCTTCAGCAGGCTCCCACACAAGAGCCCTCCACAACCTTTGTGGCCTAAAACATTCCCCTGTGGGTCGGTTGCGGATGGACTGCAAACAACTCCTAGGCTGTCTCCACCAGTTGTAAAAGGAGTTTCTGGTTGCCTAGGGTATGCACCTAAGCCTGGCCGAACCCACCTCTCTAGTCAGAAGGGAGTACACACTTAAGCTGACACCTGCCACCCCTAGGTGGCTAGGCAGAGACTTTGGCTTATCCCAGAGGCAGTGTAAATTTGATGTGCCAACCGCACTCCCACAGTGGCACCTACCGAAGAGACTCCATACCAAGTTATTTTAATTACCCTTCGTATCGTCCATACAAGAGAAACTTAGTTCCATCTGCCCCTATTACCCTGTGCTAACAAAGCTCATCATGACATCACAGGGATTACATAACTCACCAGGGCAATCGGGCCACCGTCCTACAGCTCAGTTAGCACACTCCGTAGCTGCTGGTAGGAACTGTACTTAGCATAACACAGCACCAAGTAAATGTAAAATTGTACTTTCCCACCATTGGGCTGGTAATAGACGGCCAAAAACGACAGCACATGGGCATGAGATCCCAGTTTCTTAGAGTAAAACAATAATTATCCTGCACCATTAACAAATGTGCCACATGCGCCCATGCCCTACCCACCTGTTTCTATGTGGATGTCGTCCAATTCAATGCCATAGGCAACATGTCAACCAGTTCTCTCCTTTGTGGTCAACCAAATCCCATATGCCGGGATTTCTCCCCTAGTATCTATGCTGTTGAAACTGGATTTGAAAGGCGCACGTGAGGTTCGGCGATCGTGCCAATGTTAGTCGCCATGTTTTCAAATTCTCAATAGCGTCCGACTTAGTTGGAGCACTACTAGGCCTCGTGGGACAGAATAGAGGTCTAAAGCTTTGGTGTCAATTAAGTGCACTTTCAGTAACCTTCCCCACAGTGGGCATGAAAGAGCTGAGCCAATTAAAGGCTGTTGCAAACAGGTGCCCCCAATAATTTGGCCCCAGAGCAGCTGGTAGTACTACAGCTTGTGCTGTTGATTACAAGTATATGCACTCCTGACCTCAAACCTCCATGATGTCCTGTTTTTTAACGCGTCAGCACCCCCACGCGTGTTGAGGAAGGCGGTGCCTCGCCCTTGCCTGGTATTTAGCCGCTGTCATTGCATCCCTATCTTTATTACAAAAGGAGCACTGCACCTACAACAAGCCCATCTATTGGCTTAGTCAATGCTTATTAGTTGCATCAGGTAACAGCCACAATTATAGCTCAGCTGCATAGCCAACCAAGAGCTAGCCGCCCCCATCCATAGCTGCCAATGTTTCAGATTGCTATGCCTAACATTTTCATAATTCCAAAACCTCTATGAGTGACATTTAGATGACTATGCCTGGCACTTTCTTGCGAGCAAAATCAAACAATGAAGATGAGGGAGACATATCGACCTCAGTAATTACACCCATTAGGCCAACGAGAAACTCTAAGACCACTAAGGTTAAGGCAGCTTTAGTGCGCATTTCCGGGCTTGGAGGCGCCATGCGAGATGTACACATGTTCCATCCCTTGGTGGCACAGGGACCTTGTTGTAAAAGCAGCAAAGTCTTCACTCAATGCAATAAAACTAAACCGATAGTTCACAGCGCACGCTCCCCACAGCTGCCAACGGGGCAAGCCGAAGTTTGTACCAAGCATCCCAACTCCAAGGAAAGGCACCACAACCAACCAATATGCTGTGCAGGTCACACACAAAGGCCCCGCTGAAAGGACCCCACCTTAACCAAGGCCCCTACATAAACCTAGAGTGCACCTTGCGAATAATGAAGGCTGAAGACGACTTCCCGTCGCTCTAACACTCATTTCATGCAGAAGTGAACACCGGTTTAATCGCCCTTATGCAGCAACTAGGGCTGTTCCACCTAGCAAGGACGCTGCGACCATATAATCCAGCAGCCAAAGCGTGTCTGTGAACCATCAAACATATCCTGTGACGCTGCATGTTCTGCGCTATCCTGTGCCTGGGAAACGCAAGTGCCCCAGTTAAATTACATCCCCATGGGGGGAAACATACAAAAGACACGTGAATAGCAGTTGGCAAGTGAGCACATTTTCGTAAACAAAATGCTCCCAGTACATCCATATAAGGGCGCTGCGACCAACGATCGGGCCCCTAAGCGTACTCCTAATAGCACACGCCCCACCCACATACATCATGTGACATTGCCTGATCTGCGCCACCCCGTGCCTGAGCAACGCAAGTACCCAGACAATTAAACAAATTGCCGAGGAACACCGGGGCAATTGGGTGTCCTTACTTCTTCAGCTATCGCACAAGTCCACACTACCTCTGCCGGAACTCCTCTAAATCGTGCAGCTACACTTTGGGGCCTATCAGATCGCGCCCGACTCTGTAGTTTTCCTACTGCGGATTGCTCCCACTATGCTCGCTGTAGGCTCCAGCATGCCAAGCTGTAGACACCTTTGACCGAACGTAAAGCACAACCATGGGGCAGTGCCATCTGGTGCTAAAGCACCCCCCCTGAAGATAGGCGACTACGCCTCTCAGTGAGTCACAGTCAACTCTGAATATTATGAAGAGTTGGTAGCAATGGGAGTGCACGCAGCTACGTTGTCAAGGCAGACCTAGCAATGGTAAAATAGCATCCCAATTCTTGGAGTAGCACTACTCAGATAGGATGACTGGAGACTAAAACAGAAACAGTGGGATCTGTTTATTTAACATTATTTATAGGCATAAATCATACCACTGTATCAATTTGTGAATGGTCTTGTGGGGAGTGGAGTTGACAGACCAGTGCACTGTTCTGTAATTTAATGATTTATTCTTGAGCGAGTGGTGTTTGGGTCCAACAACTTGCCCACAAACGTCACCGGGGCAGTCGCAAGTACGGTAGCTGAAATTTCTCAGGCGCAACTAGGCTTTCCCACCTCTAGTCTGAAAAAGCTAAAGATGTGGAATTTTTGTTGGACAAAACATTAGCGCAAACACTTCAACCTTTGCAAATCATGTGAGAGTTATTAAGGGATCCAAATGGGCAAAACCCTAACTCTTTCATGATTGAATCCCGGATTCACTGGCATATATTAACACACTGCAAGCAGGGCAGCCCTTGGTTCTGTTACCACAATACCAGTGGTAGATATTATATTGGCTATACAAATGAAGCAATAATTGGCTTGGAGGGTAGTATAGACAAGCTTATAATATCCGGGCTAAGTTGTCAGCGCAAGCTCTTACGCCACAACCTGATTTGCACCTAGGGTTCGATCATAAGCAGGGGATAACCGGCACGAGTATTTAAAATACCAACTGTATATATAAATCCAGTCTTATAATATCCACAGTTATTAATGGTACGTGGGCTTCAGCAGGAGCAGTGCTTATTACAGGGGAGACGAGGCTGCCACAGGGGGCACTGCCTCTGGATGGCACCTGATGACGTGGCCACCTTTGTGAAGTCTGATCTCTCTTCGAAGACCTGGGAGTCCAAAGTATAAAACACGCGCTTCTTTCCACACTTCCACACTGATGAACGCTGTAGCTTGAAATAAAGCTAGATAGTGTAATGTGGCTTCGGGGCACTTCTGGCTGTTAAAGGCCTTCTCTCTAATGTCCAGTAGGCGCTGGAAGTGTGGGCCTGTAAAGGGAGGAGGCCCTGTGAGCCAGTCCAGCCTGAAACGGGAGGGCTGTACTGATGGTGGACCATCCCACCGAGGGGGCAGACACAGGCTGGCGTATTGGAGCAGAAGGCAATAGTCTCCCATTTTGGCCCTCTGCCACTCCACGGTCTCCACTAGAGCCCCGACGTTGTCATTTTGCACCACAGCAAAAGGCCTGCTGCCGGGGGCTATACCAGCTGGTAAGGGCCCTCTCTCCCAGTTATAGACCTAAGCCACAAGCGAGGGCCTTCAACCAGGGTAAGCGCCTTTACCGATCAGTGCCGTGCTAGGAATGGTGAGAGGAGCTAGTGACGCTCCTCTGTCTACGGCCGATCGGTCGCCTGCGTGATGTGAGCATCCCCATCCCTCGCCACGCCAGCAGCCCACCCGCAGGTACCGACACCAGCGGACCTGCTGCGGGGCCGGGCCAAAGAATGCAGCTAGGAGGGCTCCCACACCGGCCATGGCCTTACGTGGTGGGAGGGGGGGTAACCGCACTCGCCTCACTACCAGAAGCGACCGACCGCACGACCTCAGGACCGCATGTCCAGCAACGGACCAACAGCACGACCCGCCGGACGGCGTGTCCGGCGCCAAAGTGGGAGATTAGCTGAACAGAGGCCGGGGGTGCTGGAGCCGCCCGCCGCCACCAGTTAATGCCGGGTGGGGGTCTGCCTCGCACTAGGGTTGGCTCGGAGTGGGTGGCACTACTGTGGTGCACGCGCTTAGGAGCCTCTTTCCTAACACCACGAGCCTACCAGGGATCCCCGCTGGGCAACCCATGACATGACCAGGCTGCGGCACGCCAGGCGCCGGGCCCGTACCCCCGGCAGCTGTGCCAAGCCCCCTCACCTCTGCAGCAGACCATCACCTGCGGCGGCTGCCGAGCACTTGACACCCGTAGTGCCTGTTGGGGGAGGGGGGATCGCACTCACCGTGATTGCCGCTCCTGGAGGATCACCAATGGATCCTAATCGTCGTCACGGTGCGCGCGAAATGGGGGGGTGGGAGATGCCCGGACGCCTCACCCAAGACCACTCGCCCCCAGGTGCCTCCCTGACCGCACCGCCGTCGTCTGCTCGAGTGAGCCTGACTGTGGACCGGGGAGCTGAATGACACCTCCCTCCTCATCGGGCGGACACCAGGCCAAGCTATGGCCGGGCGGTGCCAAGGAGCGAGGGATAGAAGGGGGGTGGGGGGCTCACGGACTCACCGCATAGCAGCTCCGGCCACGGACGTCCAGACGGCGTGTCCGAATGCGGGCCGGGCTCGAGGAGGAGACCCCCTCCAGACGGCGTGTCCGGCGCAAAGAGGACGCCAAGATGGCCGGGGGAGGCATAAATACCTCCCCACCTCCTCTGCGTGCCGGAAGTGACGCGTCTGGTAGGGGACTCCTCCTTGAGTCCCGCACATCATTGGGGGGTGGGGAAGTGCCCAAATGGCACTAAAGGGGCCGCCCGTTTAGGGTGGCCCCCTGCGGGGGCCGCGGGCAGCCGCATTCTTCATAGCTAGGTTCCTGTTACTCATACACTCCACGAGGGCAGCCCGGGCTCTGCTGTGTTAAGGGGAGAATTGTGGCTGCGGTGTCTGTCATCAGCACGGAATGAGCTCGTAGCCTGTCGGCACGGTGTTTATATATAACATAATGCCGGCTGCCTGGCAGCGCGCCACCAAGAGTACGGCACTGCAACAGCTAGCTATCCCCGGCTGGCAGAGCGCCACCAAGAGTACCGCACTCCAACAGCTAGCTATCCCCGGCTGGCAGAGCGCCACCAAGAGTACCGCACTCCAACAGCTAGCTATCTCCGGCTGGCCCTCTGCCAGCCTGTAATGCGCTCTTTAGTTTGTTTTCTCTTTGAGTACTATGCTAATACTCACAGAGCTCTGGGCAGCCATTGGCTGCAGCAACGGAGACTCCGCTTCCCACCCGCCCAGGCACAGGCTATCTAGAAGTGAGGGGCTGACTTCCAGGCCACGCCCACCGCCACCACTGTCACGTATCAGCACCATCAGTAGAGGGTCCGAGCGGAGCCCAGAGAAGACCCCGACGGCGGAGGAGCAGTGACTCGGCCCCGGCGCCGCTGACATGAGGTTCCTGCGCTGCCTCCCGCTGCTCTCCTGCCTCCCACTCCTACGGGGGGAGCCCCCGGGTGAGTTTCAGAGACCCTCGGTGGGAGGGAGACCCTGGAGGGACCCTGGGTGGGAGGGAGGCCCCCAGCACTGGAAGAGCAGTGACTCGTCCCATCCCAGCTGACATGAAACCCCTGTGCTGCTTCCCACTGCTCCGGGAGGCCCTGAGTGAGTATCATGGAGGGATCGTGAGTGGGACGGACACCCCCGGGTGAGTGTCAAGGGACCCAAGCTGGGGAGGACCCTCATGTGAGAGGGGAGCTTCGGGGGCCCGAGAGTGAATGCCAGAGACCATTGAGGGTCCCTGGATGGGAGGAACACCCCCGAGTGAGTGTCAGGACCAGTGCTTTAAATGGAAAAAAATAAGTGCCGGTACTCACCAAATTGAGATGTGGACTGGGGCGGGGCTTTGGGTGGGGCATGGGGCGGAGCTATGGGCAGCGCAAAGGGATCCGGCCAGGGGCACCCATTTAAGTATTCCTCTTGCTCATTACTACACTCATTTCAGAGCATGCCCAAATCACCTCTTTCCCCTTACTCCTCCTACCTGCGCCCTATTCTGTCCTTCAAGGGTCTGCTATTGACCCTCATGCCACATTTATTTTGCCCTAAGGCCTTATTAGTTCAACTATGCAGATGACACTAAAATCATCTAGAAATTTGAACAATAAGCCAACGTGGGCATTTGCACGATAGGCCCACGTCATTGTGCAGTTGAAGACTGAAGGACCAGAAACACCTGAAATCAACCAGTAAAAAGACTGACAACCTGTAATGCAGCACTGGTCTTATGTTGAACTGGTAACGGTCTTGAGTCGGCCTGCGGGGTCAAGGATAGCTTGGTGAGCTAAGTTGCATGTATTTATCACTGACTTTGATGAAGAAGGTGGAGGCCAATGTGCGCGCCTTGGTCATTACAGGGGCCACTGGAGTTAAGGGCCCACTTCTAATGAGGGCATCAG
>CAWUFW010010310.1:0-227500 GCA_963921515.1 Calotriton arnoldi
TGTGCTTTGGGTTCAGTTGCATTGCTACTGTAAATTACCTCTGAGTGATCGCATTATTGGGATAACTGTAAAATATATATATATATATATATTCACTGAAAAACCATAGGTTTCAGGGGTGTTATAGTTAGTTGGACATTTCACTCGTACAAAACCATAGAAATTCCCCGTTATAGTTAGTTCAGCTAACTATAACTCGCGCGCCCGCAATGCACTGCTGATGACGTCACATATTACATCACTCATGACATGGTCAGTGACATCACTCATGACATCACTGATGACATCTCAAATGACATCACTGATGACATCATCCAGTGAATGTGTGTTTTTCTGAAAATTAAATATGTTTTATATATGTATATCTCAAGGTCGATGGAAGAATAAATGGGTATATAAGTGTCTAAATGGATGATTTTGTTTTGTAAAATTGATTGTATTACTGACTAAGTGTATCTTAGTGAATACATGGGTTAGTGAGTAATGTTTAAAAATGAAAATATCTGTATCAGTCTCTCACTTTGTGTATAAGTGGCTGCATGGGTTGGTGAGTAGCTACATGAGTGTCTATATGGGTTATTAGTTGGTTTTTTGAGTATCAGTATGAGTGTCTGAGTGTCTGTATGGTTCGGTGGGGTATTACTTAGTGCATAGATGCATGAATGAGTGACTCACTGTTTGTATGTGTTGAAGACAGCATGTGTGCAGGACTGTATAGGTGGATGAGTATGTGTATGGGTGTGTTAGTGAGTGAATGACTGTCTCAATAGTGTCTTTATGAGTAACTACATATGTTTTAAACTAGTATATGTGAGTATTGGTGTATATAAGTGAGTATATGTGAGAGTGAGAGATTGGAAGAGTTCCTGTACAAATAAGTAGGTGTTTCTATAAGTGATTGTTTAAGAGAGTAAGTATGTGTAAGTTTCTGTAGAAGTAAGTGTGGTAGTGTGTGTATAACTGTATATGCAAGTAAATGGATGTTTGATACTTTGTTTGCATGTGTGACTATGTGTGTGAGTAACTCTATGGATGAGTGGCGGTGTGTAACAGGATGTATAGGTGTATGAGTACATATGATGAGTGAGTACATGTATGAGTGACTGTATAGGGACTGTTGGTGAATGAGTGGATGTGTGTGTAGATCTTGGAATTACTGAATAGGTGTGTTGTAACTGGTATTGGTATGTCCATTGTTTTGAAAATGTTAGTTTGTATTTTTGAGTGTGTGTATCAAAGGTTATATTAGGGTGAGAGGAGGTCTGCCACTCTATCACAAGGATGATGTCATCAGTGATGTCATCAGTGATGTCATTTGAGATGTCATCAGTGATGTCATGAGTGATGTCACTGACCATGTCATGAGTGATGTAATATGTGACGTCATCAGCAGTGCATTGCGGGCGCTGCGAGTTATAGTTAGCTGAACTAACTATAACGGGGGAATTTCTATGGTTTTGTACGAGTGAAATGTCCAACTAACTATAACGCCCCTGAAACCTATGGTTTTTTCAGTGAATTTCTAAGGTTTTTAAATGCTAATTTCTAACTATAACGTGCCTGAAACCTATGGTTTTTCAGTGAATATATATATACATACATATATATAGATATACATATATATAGCTATATATAGATATATATAGATATATATATATATTATCAGGAATTCGTCTCAGTTTCAACCTCAGTTTTTTTGTAGAGTCTCTTCACGTTGAGGTAAGGACACAGCAGCACATTAAATCCATAGTTTATTGAAAAAATCACTATCGGGTGCAGACACACACAAGACCAACGTGTTTCAGCCGTAGCCTTCAACAGGGTCATAGAGTTTCATACGTGTAGAGAGTGCTTTTAAAGGGACAACTTCCCTCTCTCCACCACCATTAACACAATGACTAGACTGCTACTTTTTTCAGTTTTAACAACAAACATTGTAATCTTTCAATTTTCACATATATATTCAATGAATCCCTTCTACAATTGCAACTAGAAATGTTCCTCTTTTTCTGTTTGCATGTTTCTATATATATATATATATATATATATATATATATATATATATATATATATATTATCTACTGGCGGTCGCCAGTAGATAGTTATAGTTAAAACCTATTATCCATAGGAAATCCGCGACATTCTATTTGAAATAACGTTGGCGCCGGTTGACGAATCTTCGCGAAAGTTTCCAACTTGTTGGGGCGCTCCGGTCCGCTCCTATCCTGAAAGTCTCGGGGTGATACGTCAAGCGGGGGCCGAGAAAAAGGGGGTCCCAAAACGCGTTTTCCCCATTCATTTTTCCATAGGAACCTTTAGTCGCAGCTACAGCCCGAACTGCTGAACGGAATTACACCAAATTTGGCAAAGAGGTAGCCCTTGGTTCAGTGTCGTGCCTTTTGCTTAAATGGTGTAAATCCGTTCAGTAGTTCCTGAGAAAATCAAAAGTAAAGTCACATATATATCTGGGCGGAGCCTAACCACACATGTCATCGTGAGATCTGATTGGCTGTCAGCACTTCATCCTGGAATTGCTGGCAGCCATCTTGGGACCAATATAAATGATAGTACCTCATTGAAATGCATTGTAGTGAATAGAAGATTTTGAGGGTCACCAAAAGGAGAACTATAAAGGGTGATAACAGGCTTTAGTTACATTAGAATTTATTTGTTAATGGTACCATACTAATTTTAGGAATTGTGGTGTATTCTAAGGTGATTTTACCATGTGAAAAACCTTCTGCTGGGATATCATGAATCATGTTTGAGAGAACACTATTTTCTCATGCTTGTCCCATGTAGGTTTGGAAGGTGCTCCAGAAGCTAAAATGAGAGCATATTTTCTGTAAATTCACATTATCTTTCTCACTCATGTGAGAATGAAGTCTGACATTCTCAGTAAAACATGTACATCCAACAAGGGCAGAGACTGTCAGTTGATTCCTTTGTGTTCTACTGCAGCTTCCCAGAGTGTTCTAAAGAACAACTAGAGTGCTAACAGCCTTACTTATGACAAAAGTATGGCACACCTGAAGCCATCTTGATTGGAATAAACTGGTAACACTTAAACAATTTAATTTAAAAAGGAACAAAATGATGGGGTTCATTTTGTCATAGAAATTATGGTTAGTGCTGTAGAAAGAAAAATTAGGACATGTTTCAAGTGTGATCTCAAATATCTTCCTGTTATATTTCAACAGGAGCAGCCTGCCAGTTGATGCCTTTGTGTTCTACTGCAGCTTCCCAGAGTGTTCTAAAGAACAACTAGAGTGCTAACAGCCTTACTTATGACAAAAGTATGGCACACCTGAAGCCATCTTGATTGGAATAAACTGGTAACACTTAAAACATTTAATTTAAAAAGGAACAAAATGATGGGGTTCATTTTGTCATAGAAATTATGGTTAGTGCTGTAGAAAGAAAAATTAAGACATATTTCAAGTGTGATCTCAAATATCTTCCTGTTATATTTCAACCGGAGCAGCCTGCCAGTTGATGCCTTTGTGTTCTACTGCAGCTTCCCAGAGTGTTCTAAAGAACAACTAGAGCGCTAACAGCCTTACTTATGACAAACGTATGGCACACCTGAAGCCATCTTGATTGGAATAAACCGGTAACACTTAAAACATTTAATTTAAAAAGGAACAAAATGAGGGGTTCTTTTTGAAAATAGAAATTATGGTTAGTGCTGCAGAAAGAAAAATTAGGGCATGTTTTAAGTGAGATCTCAAATCCTCTTCTATTTCATTAGAAAATTCTGACATGCAGACTGAAACAATCACTTTCAATACCAGCAGCAGACTACCAGTTAACTCCCTGGTGAGCAGTAGCTTTACTCCAGTGATCTAATGAGCAACTAGAGTGCTAACATTCTGAATTTATGGCAGATGTGAGACACATCTGAATGCCTTCTTGATGGAATCAAAGTAAAAACTGAAAGCATTTCCTAATGAAGAAATTAGGAAACTTCATAACAAAGAAGTCTTCCAAGATGGCCACCAGTGAAAAAAGAGCCCAAATGTAGCACAAATATTACCCAGATGTAGCCCACATATAGCCCAATGACAAAAGTGTGCAAAACACTTTTTATTTTTAGTTTTTTGCAGTTTTATGTAGTGCAGACTGGTCAGGTATTGGAGCATTGCATCTTAAAACATGACCCCCTACACTACAAAAACACCACTGCACTACCTTAAACCCTAAAACACTACCCCCAGCACGACCCCCTACACTACACAAGCACCACTGCACTACCCTAAACCCTAAAACACTACCCCAGCACGACCCCCTACACTACACAAACACCACTGCACTACCCTAATCCCTAAAACACTACCCCCAGCACGACCCCTACACTACCCAAACACCACTGCACTAACCTAAATCCTAAAACACTACCCCCAGCACGATCCCCTACACTACCCAAACACCACTGCACTACCCTAAAACAGGACCCCCTACACTACACAAACACCACTGCACTACCCTAAACCCTAAAACACTACCCCCAGCACGACCCCCTACACTACACAAGCACCACTGCACTACCCTAAACCCTAAAACACTACCCCCAGCACGACCCCCTACACTACACAAACACCACTGCACTACCCTAATCCCTAAAACACTACCCCCAGCACGACCCCCTACACTACCCAAACACCACTGCACTAACCTAAATCCTAAAACACTACCCCCAGCACGATCCCCTACACTACCCAAACACCACTGCACTACCCTAAAACAGGACCCCTACACTACACAAACACCACTGCACTACCCTAAACCCTAAAACACTACCCCCAGCACGACCCCCTATACTACACAAGCACCACTGCACTACCCTAAACCCTAAAACACTACCCCAGCACGACCCCCTACACTGCCCGAACACCACTGCACTGCCCTAAACCCCAGCCCCTGCATGACCCCTACACTGCCCGAACACCACTGCACTGCCCTAAACCCTGAAACACCACCCCTAGCACGACCCACTACACTGCCCGAACACCACTGCACTGCCCTAAACCCTGAAACACCACCCCTTCACGACCCCCTACACTGCCCGAACACCACTGCACTGCCCTAAACCCTGAAACACCACCCCCAGCATGACCCCTACACTGCCCGAACACCACTGCACTGCCCTAAACCCTGAAACACTACCCCCAGCAAGACCCCTACACTGCCCGAACACCACTGCACTGCCGAAAACCCTGAAACATCACCCCCAACAAGACCCCTACACTGCCCGAACACCACTGACCTAAACCCTGAAACACCACCCCCAGCACGACCCCCTACACTGCCCGAACACCACTGCACTGCCCTAAACCCTGAAACACTACCCCCAGCATGACCCCCTACACTGCCCGAACACCACTGCTCTGCCCAAAACCCTGAAACACCAGCCCCAGCACGACCCCCTACACTGCCCGAACACCACTGCACTGCCCTAAACCCTGAAACACCACCCCTGCACAACCCCTACACTGCTCGAACACTACTGCACTGCCCTAAACCCAGAAACACCATCCCCAGCACGACCCCTATACTGCACGAACACCACTGCACTGCCCTAAACCCTGAAACACTACCCCCAGCAAGACCCCCTACACTGCTCGAACACCACTGCACTGCCCTAAACCCTGAAACATCACCCCCAGCAAGACCCCCTACACTGCCCGAACACCACTGCACTGCCCTAAACCCTGAAACACCAGCCCCAGCACGACCCCCTACACTGCCCGTACACAACTGCACTGCCCTAAACCCTGAAACACCACCCCCTGCACGACCCCCTACACTGCCCGAACACGACTGTACTGCCCTAAACCCTGAAACCCGATCCCAAGCATGACCCCTACACTGCCAGAACACCACTGCACTGCCCTAAACCCTGAAACACCACCCCTGCACGACCCCCTACACTGCCCGAACACTACTGCACTGCCCTAAACCCTGAAACACCACCCCCAGCACGACCCCCTACACTGCACGAACACCACTGCACTGCCCTAAACCCTGAAACACTACCCCCAGCAAGACCCCCTACACTGCCCGAACACCACTGCACTGCCCTAAACCCTGAAACATCACCCCCAGCAAGACCCCCTACACTGCCCGAACACCACTGCCCTAAACCCTGAAACACCACCCCCAGCAAGACCCCCTACACTGCCCGAACACCACTGCACTGCCCTAAACCCTGAAACACCACCCCCAGCAAGACCCCTACACTGCCCGAACACCACTGCACTGCCCTAAACCCTGAAACACCACCCCCAGCACGACCCCCTACACTGCCCGAACACCACTGCTCTGCCCAAAACCCTGAAACACCAGCCCCAGCACGACCCCCTACACTGCCCGAACACCACTGCACCGCCCTAAACCCTGAAACACTACCCCCAGCAAGACCCCCTACACTGCCCGAACACCACTGCACTGCCCTAAACCCTGAAACATCACCCCCAGCAAGACCCCCTACACTGCCCGAACACCACTGCCCTAAACCCTGAAACACCACCCCCAGCAAGACCCCCTACACTGCCCGAACACCACTGCACTGCCCTAAACCCTGAAACACCACCCCCAGCACGACCCCCTACACTGCCCGAACACCACTGCACTGCCCTAAACCCTGAAACACCAGCCCCAGCACGACCCCTACACTGCCCGAACACCACTGCACTGCCCTAAACCCTGAAACACCACCCCCAGCACGACCCCTACAGTGCCCGAACACCACTGCACTGCCCTAAACCCTGAAACACCAGCCCCAGCACAACCCCGTACACTGCCCGCACACCACTGCACTGCCCTAAACCCTGAAACACCAGCCCCAGCACAACCCTGTACACTGCCCGAACACCACTGCACTGCCCTAAACCCTGAAACACCAGCCCCAGCACGACCGCCTACACTGCCCGAAAACTACTGCACTGCCCTAAACCCTGAAACACCACCCCCAGCAAGACTACCTACACTGGCCGAACACCACTGCACTGCCCTAAACCCTGAAACACCACCCCCTGCACGACCCCCTACACTGCCCAAACACTACTGCACTGCCCTAAACCCTGAAACACCACCCCTCAGCACGACACCCTACACTGCCCGAACACCACTGCACTGCCCTAAACCCTGAAACACCACCCCAGCACGACCCCCTACACTGCCCGAACACCACTGCACTAAACCCTGAAACACCACCCCTGCACGACCCCTACACTGCCGGAACACCACTGCACTGCCCTAAACCCTGAAACACCACCCCCAGCACGACCCCTACACTGCCCTAACACCACTGCACTGCCCTAAACCCTGAAACATCACCCCAGCACAACCCCCTACACTGCCTGAGCACCATTGCTCTGCCCTAAACCCTGAAACACTAGCCCCAGCACGACCCCCTACACTGCCCGAACACCACTACACTGCCCTAAACCCTGAAACACCACCCCCAGCACGACCCCCTACACTGCCCGAACACGACTGCACTGCCCTAAACCCTGAAACACCAGCCCCAGCAAGACCCCCTACACTGCCCGAACACCACTGCATTGCCCTAGACTCTGAAACACCAGCCCCAGCAAGACCCCCTACACTGCCCGAACACCACTGCACTGCCCTAAACCCTGAAACACCAGCCCCAGCATGACCCCCTACACTGCCCGAACACCACTGCACTGCCCTAAACCCTGAAACACCAGCCCCAGCAAGACCCCCTACACTGCCCGAACACCACTGCACTACCCTAAACCCTGAAACACCAGCCCCAGCACGACCCCCTACACTGCCCGAACACCACTGCACTGCCCTAAACCCTGAAACACCAGCCCCAGCACCACCCCCTACAATGCCCGAACACCACTGTACTGCCCTAAACCCTGAAACACCACCCCTGCACCGCCCCCTACACTGCCCGAACACCACTGCACTGCCCTAAACCCTGAAACACCACCCCCTGCACGACCCCCTACACTGCCCGAACACCACTGCACTGCCCTAAACCCTGAAACACCACCCCTGCACCACCCCCTACACTGCCCGAACACCACTGCACTGCCCTAAACCCTGAAACACCACCCCTGCACCCCCTACACTGCCCGAACACCACTGCACTGCCCTAAACCCTGAAACACCACCCCCAGCATGACCCCCTTTACTGCTCGAACACCACTGCACTGCCCCAAACCCTGAAACACCACCCCCAGCATGACCCCCTACACTGCCCGAACACCACTGCCCTAAACCCTGAAACACCACCCCTGCACGACCCCCTACACTGCCCGAACACCACTGCACTGCCCTAAACCCTGAAACACCACCCCCTGCACGACCCCCTACACTGCCCGAACACCACTGCACTGCCCTAAACCCTGAAACACCACCCCCAGCACGACCCCCTACACTGCCCGAACACCACTGCACTGCCCTAAACCCTAGAACACTACCCCCAGCATGACCCCCTACACTACCCGAACACCACTGCACTACCCTAAACCCTAAAATACTCCCCCAGCATGACCCCCTACACTACCCGAACACGACTGCACTGCCCTAAACCCTAAAACACTCCCCCAGCACGACCCCCTACACTACCCGAACACCACTGCACTGCCCTAAACCCTAAAACACTCCCCCAGCACAACCCCCTACACTACCTAAAAACCACTGCACTGCCCTAAACCCTAAAACACTACCCCTGCATGACCCCTACACTACCCAAATACCAATGCACTACCCTAATCCCTAAAACACTACCCCCGCACAACCCCCTACACTACCCAAAGACCACTGCACTACCCTAAACCCTAAAACACGACCTCCTACACTACACAAACACCACTGCACTACCCTAAACCCTAAAAACTACCCCCAGCACGAACCCCTACACTACCCAAACACCACTGCACTACCCTAAACCATAAAACACTACCCCCAGCAGTACCCCCTACGCTACCCAAACACCACTGCACTACCCTAAACCCTAAAACACTACCCCCAGCAGTACCCCCTACACTACCCAAACACCATTGCACTACCCTAAACCCTAAAACACTACCCCCAGCAGTATCCCCTACACTACCCAAACACCACTGCACTACCCTAAACCCTAAAACCCTAAAACACTAACCCCAGCACGACCCCTCCACTACCCAAACACCACTGTACTACCCTAAACCCTAAAACACTCCCCCAGCACGACTCCCTACACTACCCAAACACCACTGCACTACCCTAAACCCTAAATCTACCCCCAGCATGACCCCCTACACTACACAAACACCACTGCACTACCCTAAACCCTAAAACACTACCCCCAGCACGACCCTCTTCACTACCTAAACACAACTGCACAATTTGTTACAGGCGTTGCAACGCAGGCCTGTGGTGCTTACTGGAAGTACCTGGTGGGCTAGTTGGGCCCCAGGGACTCTCAGGATTCAAGGTGACCTAATCCCCCAACTTAAAACGCGCCACGGGGCGCGTTTGCACAGTGGTGAAAGGAGGGGGCGGGGCCTCAGGTGACATGTGCGCAAACACGCCCTGTGGTGCGTTTTAAGTTGGGGAGTTAATTCCCTTTGAATCCTGGGGGCCAACTAGCCCACCAGGTACCTTCAGTAAGCACAACAGAGTTGCGTTGCAGAGAGGTGAAAAAGGTGCGTGGCCTCGGAACGCCTCTCTGCAACTCAGCTCTGTGGTCCTAACTGTAGGTACCTGGGGGCTAGTTGGGCCCCAGGGACCCTCAGGATTCAAGGGGACTTAATCCCGCAACTTAAAACGCGCCACGGGGCGCGTTTGCACACATGTCACCTCAGGCCCCTCCCTTCACCACTGTGCAAACGCGCACTGGCTCTGGTTAGTCAGAGTCAGTTACCACCAGTACCCGTCTGAAAAAGTTGTGGGCACAGGATGATTTTGCAACAAGGCCTCTTTCTGCTCCTCTGTTGGTTCTTTCTGCACATCTTTTGCTTCTTTCTGTGCGTTTTTCTTCTTTCTTCACATGTCCTACCTCTGTTGGCATAGTTAGAAACTAGCATTTAAAAACCTTTGAAATTCACTTAAAAATCATAGGTTTCAGGCACGTTATAGTTAGAAATTAGCATTTAAAAAACCTTTGAAATTCACTGAAAAACCATAGGTTTCAGGCACGTTATAGTTAGAAATTAGCATTTAAAAACCTTTGAAATTCACTGAAAAAACCATAGGTTTCAGGCACGTTATAGTTAGAAATTAGCATTTAAAAAACCTTTGAAATTCACTGAAAAAACCATAGGTTTCAGACAAGTTATAGTTAGAAATTAGCATTTAAAAAACCTTTGAAATTCACTGAAAAAAACATAGGTTTTAGGGACAGTTATAGTTAGTTGGACATTGCACTCGTACAAAACCCGTGAAATTCCCCTGTTATAGTTAGTTCAGCTAACTATAACTCGCGCCCGCAATGCACTGCTGATGACGTCACATATTACATCACTCATGACATGGTCAGTGACATCACTGATGACATCACTGATGACATCTCAAATGACATCACTGATGACATCATCCATGTGATAATTTCATGCATCTTCTCACACCCTAATATAACTTTTGATACACCCACTCTAAATTACAGACTGCCATTCTCAAAACCATAGACACTCCAACACCAAAAACTACATACCCACTCACTGATTCTTAGGTCTACACACACATCCACTCACTCACCTGTACAGTCACTCATACTTACAGTCACTCAGTACAGGACTATCATATGCACTCATACACCTATATAAATACTCACACACCGCCACTCATCCATAGAGGTACTCACACACCTAGTCAGTCATGCAAAAAATTAATCACACACCCATTTACTCACCTATACAGTTATACACACACCAGCTCACTTACTCATACAAATACTAGCACATTCTTACGCTCTTATACAATAACTGATACAAGTACACACGCATCCATACAGCCACTCTCACAATAACACACTCTCACTTATAGCCATTTAAATACTCTAACACACATATATACTGCCTTTTACATATGTAGTTACTCGCACATGTACCACTGAGATATACATTCACTCACTAACACACCCATACACACACTCACCCACCCAAGCAGTCCATCACAGATGCACTCTTGAAATCATGCACCCAGTGAATCACCCACTCACACATCTATGTATAGAGTCACACACACCCCACCCACACAAACACTCAGGCAGCCATACAGATACTCAGAGAACCAATCAATAACCCATATAGACACTCATGTAGCTATTCGCAAATCCATGCATCCACTTACACACCAACAAACAGACGGATACAGACATTCACACAGTTTAGTCACTAACCCATGCATTCAGTAAGATACGTTTAATCACTCACTTGTAGAGTCAGTCACTCACGTACTAAATCATCCATTCAGACACTTATACACCCACTCATTCTTCAATACGCCTTTCCCTATATATATTAAACATATTTAAACTTTACAGAAACACACAGTCACTGGATGATGTCATCAGTGATGTCATCAGTGATGTCATTTGAGATGTCATCAGTGATGTCATCAGTGATGTCATCAGTGATGTCACTGACCATGTCATGAGTGATGTAATATGTGACGTCATCAGCAGTGCATTGCGGGGGCGCGAGTTATAGTTAGCTGAACTAACTATAACAGGGGAATTTCACGGGTTTTGTACGAGTGCAATGTCCAACTAACTATAACTGTCCCTAAAACCTATGTTTTTTTCAGTGAATTTCAAAGGTTTTTTAAATGCTAATTTCTAACTATAACTTGTCTGAAACCTATGGTTTTTTCAGTGAATATATATATATATATATATATATATATATATATATATATATAGTGAGAAGCTGGCCTGGTATATGATGTCCACTTATGTAAGTGGGCACCCTGCAGCAGTCCAGACAACCCTTATGGTGATTTAAGAGGTCTTAGACATCCTTAGAAAGCTATCTAAGTGGTAGCTGTGGAGAGCAGCCTTCAGGCTTAGTCCAGAAGAAGTGTAAAGCAGCTTGTTTTACCAGAATGCAATCTTATAGTATGGATTAAGTGAAAAAGAGGCACATAGGTATTTATAAAAAATATGTATTTATTATAAAATACTCTCTAACACGTTTAGATATCTCCTACATGGAGATAAACACAATGCACACAATACTTTGCATAGAAATACAGTAAATAGCACAGAATACACAGTGGGCCCCGGGGGGGACAAAACCATATACTAAGAAAGTGGTATAAGAACCATGACTCTGGTCAAGACAATGTCGAGAGGACGTAGAAGTGCTGGGGACCCAAAGAACCACCCAAGGTGAGTGACTAGGAACCCCACAGAGAGCGTGTGCAGTGTGGGAACACGACCGCGTGCTCCGTACAAGTCTATGTGTAAGTCGCGGTTGAATTTTTAAATATTAAGGACCCTTCCTAGTGGACCCTGAAGAAACCCAGTGGAAGACAGAAGGCTGGAGAGCCACCTGACCGGTGGATACCCTAGTACCCATGTTACCTACACCAGGGAAGCCTGGTGCATAGGTGTGAAGTAGTGTCAGAAACCGCCGTCGAACCCAATGGAGGACTTCAGGAAAGTGCAGCTGCTGAAGAAGGAGAAAATGTCCGGTGGAATTCCAAGGTGGATTCTAGTTGAGAGGTACCTGCAAGCAGAAGGGGCAGAGTCATTGTCACTCAGGAGTGACCAGAAGACATGGAAGACGAATGCCCTCCGATGTCGGGTGTTGCAGGAGTGATGACAATGACCTTGGCTCTGCAGCTGTGAGGACCAGGCAATGCTGAGGAAGACCAGGAGCCATGCATGAGCTGTCCCATGTCAGATGTCGAGTGGTGAGGGGTCGGTGTCCGGAAGGAGCACCAACAAGCCTTGGCAAATGCAACCAACGCAGAAGTCGAAGAGGGTGCACTGTCAGGACCAGCAAGGTCCAGGGGACTTACCACAAGCAGGGGAGTCAGGGCTGGCCCGAGCAATCAGGGGAGCCCAAAAGAAACAAAGATGACCCTCAAATGGACCCACAGGCTGGAGGCACTGGAGTTGCAAGAGGCCCTTAAGCAGCTCACCAAAAGATGCAGGTCACAATGCAAAACGAAGTGGTCTGGCCGAAGATTCTGGTTGCTGGAGATGCTCGAGGTTGGGGCTACTTGGAGCCCGAAGATATTCTTGGAAGGAAGCCACAAGCCTTTGCAACTGCAAGTTGCCGCAGTGCACAGGGGGTCGGTTATTGCAGCCCCCATGAGGGATACTGGCCTCAAACTTGGTGAGAAGACAGAGCAGGCCTCGAGAGCTGTGCAGAACCACCACCTGTGTTGTAGAACCTTACGAGTCTGGAGGAGCTCAGGATCAGCAGACTGGTTGACTTAGTTGCGGTGCCTGCGAATGCAGGGAAGTGACTCTTTCACTTCAAGGGAGATGCCTTCAGGTGTCTTTGATGTCCACAGGCCTTGGAAGGTTCCTGTATGGTGCACAGGCACAGATGATGCAGCAGACTGGAAGGAGACGAAATTGATCCCAAACGAAGTCCAGCTAAGTCCAGTGTGCCCAGACTGTAGAAGAAGAAGTGGTGTCTGATCTGAATCTTGTCCCACGATGAATCTAGGGACCTACACCCAGGTAAGCCCTTAAGTACCCCAAAGAAAGGGTTGGGACAATTCAGGGGACCCTCTCAGGGGAGGGTCTGGACAGTGGGGAGGTTACTCCCATGTCCTTTGTCCAGGATATCCTTCGGCATGGTTACCCCAACTTTTTGCCTGGCACTAAGCTGTTTTTGACTAGTCTGACTGGGATCCTGCTAATCAAGACCCCAGTCTATCTGCTTTCTCCCTGAAATTGTTGTGGTTAGTACTTAGGTACATACCAGTTTGAATACTGGGGTACCCTTATCAGTCCCTAGTATATGATACTAAGGTACCCATGGGCTGAAGCATGCATTATTCCACCTATGGGAGACAATTCAAAATGCAACTTCAGGCCTGCCATTGCAGCCTGTGTAAGCTGGTGCTAGCACCACTTACAAAAGATGTAGGTTTCCTATATCTAGGGTCTCTGCACTTAAAACCTATAAGTCATATATATATATATATATATATATATATATATATATATATATATATATATATATATATATATATTCACTGAAAAAACCATAGGTTTCAGATATGTTATAGTTACAAATTAGCATTTAAAAAACCTTTGAAATTCACTGAAAAAACCATAGGTTTTAGGGACAGTTATAGTTAGTTGGACATTTCACTCGTACAAAACCCGTGAAATTCCCCCGTTATAGTTAGTTCAGCTAACTATAACTCGCGCCCGCAATGCACTGCTGATGACGTCACATATTACATCACTCATGACATGGTCAGTGACATCACTGATGACATCACTGATGACATCTCAAATGACATCACTGATGACATCATCCAGTGACTGTGTGTTTCTGTAAAGTTTAAATATTTTTAATATATATAGGAAAAGACGTATTGAAGAATGAGTGGGTGTGTAAGTGTCTGTATGGATGATTTAGTAGGTGCGTGACTGACTCTATAAGTGAGTGATTTAACGTATCTTACTGAATGCATGGGTTAGTGACTAAACTGGGTGAATGTCTGTATCCGTCTGTCTGTTGCTGTGTAAGTGGCTGCATGGGTTTGTGAATAGCTACATGAGTGTCTATATGAGTTATTGATTGGTTGTCTGAGTATCTGTATGGGTGCCTGAGTGTTTGTGTGGGTGGGGTGTGTGCGACTCTGTGCATAGATGTGTGAGTGGGTGATTCACTGGGTGGATGGTTTCAAGAGTGCATCTGTGATAGACTGTATGGGTTGGTAAGTGTGTGTAAGAGTGTGTTAGTGAGTGAATGTATGTCCCAGTGGTACATGTGTGAGTAACTACATATGTGAAAGCCAGTATATATGTGTGTTGGAGTATATAAATAGCTATAAGCGAGAGTGAGTGATTGTGATAGTGGCTGTATGGATGAGTGTGTGCTTGTATCAGTGATTGTATAAGAGCGTAACAATGTGCTAGTATTTGTATGATTAAGTGAGCTGGTGTGTGTATAACTGTATAGGTGAGTAAATGGCAGTGTGTTTAATTATTTGCATGACTGACTAGGTGTGTGAGTACCTCTATGGATGAGTGGCGGTGTTTGAGTGTCTATATAGGAGTAAGAGTGCATATGATAGTCCTGTACTGAGTGACCATAAGTATGAGTGACTGTACGGGTGAGTGAGTGGATGTGTGTGTGTAGACCTAAGAATCAGTGAGTGGGTATGTAGTTATTGATGTTGGAGTGTCTATAGTTTTGCGAATGGCAGTCTGTAATTTAGATTGGGTGTATCAAAGGTTATTTTAGGGTGTGATGAGCTGCATCAGATTATCACGTAGATGATGTCATCAGTGATGTCATTTGAGATGTCATCAGTGATGTCATCAGTGATGTCACTGACCATGTCATGAGTGATGTAATATGTGACGTCATCAGCAGTGCATTGCGGGGCGCGAGTTATAGTTAGCTGAACTAACTATAACGGGGAATTTCACGGGTTTTGTACGAGTGAAATGTCCAACTAACTATAACTGTCCCTAAAACCTATGGTTTTTTCAGTGAATTTCAAAGGTTTTTTAAATGCTAATTTGTAACTATAACATATCTGAAACCTATGGTTTTTTCAGTGAATTTCAAAGGTTTTTTAAATGCTAATTTGTAACTATAACTGTCCCTAAAACCTATGGTTTTTTCAGTGAATTTCAAAGGTTTTTTAAATGCTAATTTCTAACTATAACGTGTCTGAAACCTATGGTTTTTCAGTGAATTTCAAAGGTTTTTAAATGCTAATTTGTAACTATAACGTGCCTGAAACCTACGGTTTTTTCAGTGAATTTCAAAGGTTTTTAAATGTATTAATTTTTATATTATTTTTTTCATACTGATTTACTACATTTTTAGAAACAATTTCTTTTACATATTTTATTTTTTAAATTACATTGTAATTACATTATACATTACATTACAAAAAATACTTTCTCAGAATGAATTACTTTAGTTTAAATACTTAGCACATAGGCAATAGACTTTTAAGTACAGTAGTTACAGTTGTTGCAATGGGCAACACATTTTCAAACACAATGCAACATTCAGCTCAATGTGAATTTCTAGTTAAATGCAATTAGTTACTTTATGGATTACTTTTTCTAACCACAGGACTGGATCCTAGATTCAGTCCTGGGACATCTCCTGTAAACAGTTGAGTAAAAGCGTTTTGGTTACAGTAGTGATTTTTAAGGAATATTATTGTATTTTAAAAGTTGACACTTAGAAACTTTTCCTCATAGAATCACCAATGTTATCCTATGGAAGGAAATTCACTTAGCAGGTAAAAACTGTTATCGTTACTTTTTCTTACTCAGTGTTGGATCCTGGATCCAGCACTGGTGCATCTCCTGTAAACAGTTGAAAAAATGCGTTTAAGTCATACAGGCGATTTTTAAGGAATATTTGTAGTTTGTGAAAATCGACACTTTGAAACTTTTCTGCTGAAAACCAGACAATGGATTCCTATGGAAGAAAAGATAAGTTACTGGTAAGTACGGTTAAAATTACTTTTCAGGGTCAGTGCTGGGCTAAAAGATGCAGCACTGGGTTCTCTCCTGATAACAGGTGAGTAAATCGGAATTCGTATTTCGGCTGATTTTAGAGGAATATTTGTATGTTTGAAAACTCCACACTTAGAAGAATTTCCAAGTGAAACCAGTCAATGTTAGCCTATGGAAGGAAATTCAAGTTACTGGTAAGTACAGTTAAAATTACTTTTCAGGACCAGTACTGGGCTGAAAGATACAGCACTGAGGTCTCTCCTTATAACAGGTGAGTAAATCGGAATTCGTATTTCGGCTGATTTTAGAGGAATATTTGTATGTTTCAAAAATCAACACAGAAACTTTTTCAGCAAAAGCAGGCAATTATATCCTATGGAAGGAAATTCAAGTTACTGGTAAGTACGGTTAAAATTACTTTTGAGGATTAGTACTGGGGTGAAAGATGCAGCACTGAGGTCTCTCCTGATAACAGGTGAGTAAATCGGAATTCGTATTTCGGCTGATTTTAGAGGAATATTTTAAAGTTCCAAAACTCCACACTTAGAAGAATTTCCAAGTGAAACCAGTCAATGTTAGCCTATGGAAGGAAATTCAAGTTACTGGTAAGTACGGTTAAAATTACTTTTCAGGACCAGTACTGGGCTGAAAGATACAGCACTGAGGTCTCTCCTTATAACAGGTGAGTAAATCGGAATTCGTATTTCGGCTGATTTTAGAGGAATATTTGTATGTTTCAAAAATCAACACTTAGAAACGTTTTCAGCAAAAAGCAGGCAATTATATACTATGGAAGGAAATTCAAGTTACTGGTAAGTACGGTTAAAATTACTTTTCAGGGTCAGTGCTGGGCTAAAAGATGCAGCACTGGGTTCTCTCCTGATAACAGGTGAGTAAATCGGAATTCGTATTTCGGCTGATTTTAGAGGAATATTTGTATGTTTCAAAACTCCACACTTAGAAGAATTTCCAAGTGAAACCAGTCAATGTTAGCCTATGGAAGGAAATTCAAGTTACTGGTAAGTACGGTTAAAATTACTTTTCAGGACCAGTACTGGGCTGAAAGATACAGCACTGAGGTCTCTCCTGATAACAGGTGAGTAAATCGGAATTCGTATTTCGGCTGATTTTAGAGGAATATTTTAAAGTTCCAAAACTCCACACTTAGAAGAATTTCCAAGTGAAACCAGTCAATGTTAGCCTATGGAAGGAAATTCAAGTTGCTGGTAAGTACGGTTAAAATTACTTTTCAGGATTAGTACTGGGCTGAAAGATGCAGCACTGAGGTCTCTCCTGATAACAGGTGAGTAAATCAGAATTCGTATTTCGGCTGATTTTAGAGGAATATTTGCACAATGGTGAAGGGAGGGGCGGGGCCTGAGGTGACATCTGTGCAAACGCGCCCCGTGGCGCGTTTTAAGTAGGGGGATTAAGTCCCCTTGAATCATGAGGGTCCCTACGGGCCAACTAGCCCACCAGGAACCTCCAGTATGCGCCAGGGGCTGCGTTGCAGAGACATGTACAGAGGCCACACCCCTTTACACCTCTCTGCAACGCAGCTCTGTGGCGCTTTCTGGACGTACCTGTTGGGCTAGTTGGCCCCCAGGGACCCTCAGGATTGAAGGGGATTTAATTCCCCATCTTAAAACGCGCCACGGGGCCTGTTTGCACACATGACACCTGAAGCCCCGCCCCTCCCTTCACCACTGTGCAAACGCGCCCCGTGGCGCGTTTTAAGTCGGGGATTAACTCCCTTGAATCCTGAGGGTCCCTGGGGTGCAACTAGCCCACCATATACCTCCAAAAAGCGCCACAGAGCTGCGTTGCAGAGAGGTGTAAAAGGGGCGTGGCCTCTGTACACCTCTCTGCAAGGCAGCCCCTGGCGCATACTGGAGGTTCCTGGTGGGCTAGTTGGCCCCAGGGACCCCCAGTATTCAAGGGGATTGTTCCCCCTCTGCAAACGCGCCAGGGGCGCGTTTGCAGAGTGGTGAAGGAAGGGGCGGGGCCTGCGGCTCCGATCGTTTTTTTTTCCCCTGAAGGGGGCTGTGTGGCCCCCTTCTTTTTCCTATTTTTAGGCCCTGGGGACCCCATCCCCAGGGCCTTACCCTTTTTTAAAATTAAAATTAAAAAAAAACGGGAAGGGGGCCGCGTGGCCCCCCTTCCCTGGGCCTGTATTGGCCCCGGGGACCCCATCCCCCGGGGCATGGCCTCTTTTTTTTTTATTTGGAGGGGGGCTGCGTGGCCCCCCTCCTCAGGCCATTTAAGGCCCCGGGGACCCCATCCCCCGGGGCCGGCCTTGCACTTTTTTTTTAAAACTTTTTTTTACCTTTGGGGAGGGGGGCTGCGTGGCCCCCCTCCGTGGCCACTTATGGCCCCGGGGACCCCATCCCCGGGGCCTGGCCTCTCGTTGGGGACTGTGGGGGGGTCCCCAAACCCCCCACAGTCCCGCCGGCTCCCCGTGTCCTACGGGAGCCGGCATTGCTTACACATGGGGAGCAGCTAACATGCTGCTCCCCATGTGGAAAGCAATCAGCTTTGGATATTGGAAGAGAGAGCAGGTTTCCTGCTCTCTCTTCCAATATCCAAAGCAGTTTGCAATGACAGGACGGGAGCCGCGAGGCTCCCGTCCTGTCATTGCAAACAGCAGTGTCCCGGGGGTAGGCACCCCGGGACACTGCAGGAGCCGGCCCTGGGGGTGGCGGTCCCCAGGGCCACCACAGGCGCGGCCCCCTCCTTACATTTTGAAAGCCCCGGGAGGTGGTGGTCCTCGGGGCTTGGGGGTCCAAAACGGACCCCCATTGTAATTTTCTTAGTGCCCCGGGAGGTGGTGGTCCCGGGCGTGTGGGGGCTGGAGCCCCCACACAGGTTAATCAAAAATAAAAAAAGAAGCCCAGGGGAGGTGGCGGTCCTCGGGGCTGCGGGAGGGCTCAGAGCCCTCCCGCACCATTACACATAAAGCCCCGGGGGTGGTGGTCCCCGGGGCTTGGGAGCCCTTAGAGGCCCCCACACATAAAATTAACCCCCTGCATGCCCCCGGGACTTGGCCCACCCGGGGCCAATTAACTATCGAAGCGCGCTTCGATTTTTTTTTTCGGCAGGATTCGCGCACCCTGAGAGCATCCTGCCGATTTTTAAAAAAAAGATTTTTTTGCCCAGGGGGTCCTTGTGGGACCCCCTGAGCAAACCTAGGGGTCAGGGTGTTTCTACCCTGCCCCCTTTGTGCGCTTTGTGCACTTGTTTCTGTCCCTCGGTTCTACCGAGGGACAAAATGGCTGCCAACATTTCCTGAATCGGAATGTTGACAGCCAGCTGACAACCAATTAACATGCAGCTCGTGATCGGGACGGTGCGCGCAGGGTGCGCTGAGGGTACGCGGACCCTACTCGGCCATAGATATCACTATCTTTTTACTTTTGATTTTCTCAGCAACTACTGAACGGATTTACACCATTTAACAAAAGGGTTCTTTCTGAACCAAGAACTACCTCTTTGCCAAATTTGGTGTAATTCCGTTCAGCAGTCTGGCTGTAGCCGTGTCTAAAGTTTCCTATGGAAAATTGCATGGGAAAACGCGTTTTGGGACCCCCTTTTGATCGGCCCCCGCTTGACGAATCCCCGAGACTTTCAGGGTAGGAGCGGACCGGAGCGCCCCACAAAGTTTGAAAATTTTGCGAAGATACGTCAACCGGCAAGAGAGTTATTTCAAATAGAATGTCGCGGATTTCCTATGGATAATAGGTTGTAACTATAACTATCTACTGGCGACCGCCAGTAGATAATATATATATATATATATATATATATATATATATATATATATATATATATATATATTATCTACTGGCGGTCGCCAGTAGATAGTTATAGTTAGGACCTATTTTCCATAGGAAATCCGCGACATTCTATTTGAAATAACTCTTGTGTCGGTTGACGAATCTTCGCGAAATTTTCAAACTTTATGGCCCGCTCCGGTCCGCTCCTACCCTGAAAGTCTCAGGGTGATTCGTCAAGCGGGGGCCGAGAAAAAAGGGGGTCCCAAAACGTGTTTTCCCCATTCATTTTCCCATAGGAAACTTTAGACACGGCTACAGCCCGAACTGCTGAACGGAATTACACCAAATTTGGCAAAGAGGTAGTTCTTGGTTCAGAAAGAACCCTTTTTTTTAAATGGTGTAAATCCGTTCAGTAGTTGCTGAGAAAATCAAAAGTAAAAACACATATATATCTGGGCGGAGCCTAACCACACATGTCATCGTGAGATCTGATTGGCTGTCAGCACTTCATCCTGGAATTGCTGGCAGCCATCTTGGGACCAATATAAATGATAGTACCACTGAAATGCATTGTAGTGAATCGAAGATTTTGAGGGTTACCAAAAGGAGAACTATAAAGGGTGATAACAGACTTTAGTTACATTAGAATTCATTTGTTGATGGTACCATACTAATTTCAGGAATTGTGGTGTGTTCTAAGGTGATTTTACCCTGTGAAAAACCTTCTGCTGGGATATCATGAATCATGTTTGAGAGACAACTATTTTCACATGCTTGTCCCATACAGTTTTGGAAGGTGCCCCAGAAGCTAAAATGAGAGCATATTTTCTGTAAATTCACATTATCTTTCTCAGTCATGTGAGAATGAAGTCTGACATTCTCAGTAAAACATGTACATCCAAAAAGGGCAGAGACTGTCAGTTGATTCCTTTGTGTTCTACTGCAGCTTCCCAGAGTGTTCTAAAGAACAACTAGAGTGCTAACAGCCTTACTTATGACAAAAGTATGGCACACCTGAAGCCATCTTGATTGGAATAAACTGGTAACACTTAAAACATTTAATTTAAAAAGGAACAAAATGAGGGGGTTCATTTTGCCATAGAAATTATGGTTAGTGCTGTAGAAAGAAAAATTAGGACATGTTTTAAGTGAGATCTCAAATATCTTCCTGTTATATTTCAACAGGAGCAGCCTGTCAGTTGATGCCTTTGTGTTCTACTGCAGCTTCCCAGAGTGTTCTAAAGAACAACTAGAGCGCTAACAGTCTTACTTATGACAAAAGTATGGCACACCTGAAGCCATCTTGATTGGAATAAACTGGTAACACTTAAAACATTTAATTTAAAAAGGAACAAAATGAGGGGGTTCATTTTGCCATAGAAATTATGGTTAGTGCTGTAGAAAGAAAAATTAGGACATGTTTTAAGTGAGATCTCAAATATCTTCCTGTTATATTTCAACAGGAGCAGCCTGTCAGTTGATGCCTTTGTGTTCTACTGCAGCTTCCCAGAGAGTTCTAAAGAACAACTAGAGTGCTAACAGCCTTACTTATGACAAAAGTATGGCACACCTGAAGCCATCTTGATTGGAATAAACTGGTAACACTTAAAAGATTTAATTTAAAAAGGAACAAAATGAGGGGGTTCATTTTGCCATAGAAATTATGGTTAGTGCTGCAAAAGAAAATTTAGTGCATGTTTTAAGTAAGATCTCAAATCCTCTTCTATTTCATTAGAAAATTCTGACATGCAGACTGAAACAATCACTTTCAATACCAGCAGTAGACTTCCAGTTAACTCCTTGGTGAGCAGTAGCTTTACTACAGTGATCTAATGAACAACTAGAGTAATAACATTGTGAATTTATGGCAAATGTGTGACACATCTGAATGCCTTCTTGATGGAATCAAAGTAAAAACTGAAAGCATTTCCTACTGAGGAGACTGCAGTAAATGAGGAAATTAGGAAACTTCATAACAAAGAAGTCTTCCAAGATGGCCACCAGTGAAAAAAGAGCCCAAATGTAGCACAAATATTACCCAGATGTAGCCCACATATAGCCCAATGACAAAAGTGTGCAAAACACTTTTTATTTTTAGTTTTTTGCAGTTTTATGTAGTGCAGACTGGTCAGGTATTGGAGCGTTGCATCTTAAAACATGACCCCCTACACTACAAAAACACCACTGCACTACCCTAAACCCTAAAACACTACCCCAGCACGACCCCCTACACTACACAAGCACCACTGCACTATCCTAAACCCTAAAACACTACCCCCAGCATGACCCCCTACACTACACAAACACCACTGCACTACCCTAAACCCTAAAACACTACCCCAACACCACTGCACTAACCTAAATCCTAAAACACTACCCCCAGCACGACCCCTACACTACCCAAACACCACTGCACTACCCTAAAACATGACCCGCTACACTACACAAACACCACTGCACTACCCTAAACCCTAAAACACTACCCCCAGCACGACACCCTACACTACACAAGCACCACTGCACTACCCTAAAACCTAAAACACAACCCCCAGCACGACCCCCTACATTACACAAACACCACTGCACTACCTTAAACCCTAAAACACTACCCCCAGCACGACCCCCTACACTACCCAAACACCACTGCACTAACCTAAATCCTAAAACAATACCCCCAGCACGACCCCCTACACTACCCAAACACCACTGCACTACCCTAAAACATGACCCCTACACTACACAAACACCACTGCACTACCCTAAACCCTAAAACACTACCCCCAGCATGACCCCCTACACTACACAAGCACCACTGCACTACCCTAAACCCTAAAACACTACCCCCAGCACGACCCCCTACACTGCCCGAACACCACTGCACTGCCCTAAACCCTGAAACACCAGCCCCTGCATGACCCCTACACTGCCCGAACACCACTGCACTGCCCTAAACCCTGAAACACATACCCTAGCATGACCCCCTACACTGCCCGAACACCACTGCACTGCCCTAAACCCTGAAACACCACCCCCTTCACGACCCCCTACACTGCCCGAACACGACTGCACTGCCCTAAACCCTGAAACACTACCCCCAGCATGACCCCTACACTGCCCGAACACCACTGCACTGCCCTAAACCCTGAAACCCTACCCCCAGCAAGACCGCCTACACTGCCCGAACACCACTGCACTGCCCTAAACCCTGAAACATCACCCCCAGCAAGACCGCCTACACTGCCCGAACACCACTGCCCTAAACCCTGAAACACCACCCCCAGCACGACCCCCTACACTGCCCGAACACCACTGCACTGCCCTAAACCCTGAAACACCACCCCCAGCACGACCCCTACACTGCCCGAACACCACTGCACTGCCCTAAACCCTGAAACACCACCCCCTGCACGACCCCCTACACTGCCCGAACACCACTGCACTGCCCTAAACCCTGAAACACCATCCCCAGCACGACCCCCTACACTGCACGAACACCACTGCACTGCCCTAAACCCTGAAACACTAACCCCAGCAAGACTCCCTACACTGCCCGAACACCACTGCACTGCCCTAAACCCTGAAACACTACCCCCAGCAAGACCCCCTACACTGCCCAAACACCACTGCACTGCCCTAAACCCTGAAACACCACCCCAGGCAAGACCCCCTACACTGCCCGAACACCACTGCCCTAAACCCTAAAACACCACCCCCAGCAAGACCCCCTACACTGCCCGAACACCACTGCACTGCCCTAAACCCTGAAACACCAGCCCCAGCACGACCCCTACACTGCCCGAACACGACTGCACTGCCCTAAACCCTGAAACACCACCCCCTGCACGACCCCCTACACTGCCCGAACACCACTGCACTGCCCTAAACCCTGAAACACCACCCCCAGCACGACCCCCTACACTGCCCGAACACCACTGCACTGCCCTAAACCCTAACACACCACCCCCTGCACGATCCCCTACACTGCCCAAACACCACTGCACTGCCCTAAACCCTGAAACACCACCCCCAGCAAGACCCCCTACACTGCCCGTACACCACTGCACTGCCCTAAACCCTGAAACACCACCCCCAGCATGACCCCCTACACTGCCCGAACACCACTGCACTGCCCTAAACCCTGAAACACCACCCCCAGCATGACCCCCTACACTGCCCGAACACCACTGCACTGCCCTAAACCATGAAACACCAGCCCCAGCACGACCCCCTACACTGCCCGAACACCACTGCACTGCCCTAAACCCTGAAACACCACCCCCAGCACGACCCCCTACACTGCCCGAACACCACTGCACTGCCCTAAACCCTGAAACACCAGCCCCAGCACAACCCCGTACACTGCCCGAACACCACTGCACTGCCCTAAACCCTGAAACACCAGACCCAGCACGACCGCCTACACTGCCCGAAAACCACTGCACTGCCCTAAACCCTAAAACACCAGCCCCAGCACGACCCCCTACACTGCCCGAACACCACTGCACTACCCTAAACCCTCAAACACCAGCCCCAGCACGACCCCCTACACTGCCCGAACACCACTGCACTGCCCTAAACCCTGAAACACCAGCCCCAGCAAGACCCCCTACACTGCCCGAACACCACTGCACTGCCCTAAACCCTGAAACACCACCCCCAGCAAGACCTCCTACACTGCCCGAACACCACTGCACTAAAGCCTGAAACACCACCCCCAGCAAGACCACCTACACTGGCCGAACACCACTGCACTGCCCTAAACACTGAAACACCACCCCCTGCACGACCCCCTACACTGCCCGAACACCACTGCACTGCCCTAAACCCTGAAACACCACTCCTCAGCACGACACCCTACACTGCCCGAACACCACTGCACTGCCCTAAACCCTGAAACACCACCCCCAGAATGACCCCCTACACTGCCCGAACACCACTGCACTGCCCTAAACCCTGAAACACCACCCCCTGCACGACCTCCTACACTGCCGGAACACCACTGCACTTCCCTAAACCCTGAAACACCACCCCCAGCACGACCCCCTACAATGCCCAAACACCACTGCACTGCCCTAAACCCTGAAACATCAACCCCAGCAAGACCCCCTACACTGCCTGAACACCACTGCCCTAAACCCTGAAACAACACCCCTACACTGCACGAACACCACTGCACTGCCCTAAACCCTGAAACACCACCTCCAGCAAAACCCCCTACACTGCCTGAACACCATTGCTCTGCCCTAAATCCTGAAACACTAGCCCCAGCATGACCCCTACACTGCCCAAACACCACTGCACTGCCCTAAACCCTGAAACACCACCCCCAGCACGACCCCCTACACTGCCCGAACACCACTGCACTGCCCTAAACCCTGAAACACCAGCCCCAGCAAGACCCCCTACACTGCCCGAACACCACTGCACTGCCCTAGACTCTGAAACACCAGCCCCAGCAAGACCCCTACACTGCCCGAACACCACTGCACTGCCCTAAACCCTGAAACACCAGCCCCAGCATGACCCCCTACACTGCCCGAACACCACTGCACTGCCCTAAACCCTGAAACACCAGCCCCAGCACGACCACCTACACTGCCCGAACACCACTGCACTGCCCTAAACCCTTAAACACCAGCCCCAGCACGACCCCCTACACTGCCCGAACACCACTGCACTGCCCTAAACCCTGAAACACCAGCCCCAGCACGACCCCCTACACTGCCCGAACACCACTGTACTGCCCTAAACCCTGAAACACCAGCCCCAGCACGACCCCCTACACTGCCCAAACACCACTGCACTGCCCTAAACCCTGAAACACCACCCCCTGCATGACCCCTACACTGCCCGAACACCACTGCACTGCCCTAAACCCTGAAACACCACCCCTGCACCGCCCCCTACACTGCCCGAACACCACTGCACTGCCCTAAACCCTGAAACACCACACCCAGCACGACCCCCTTTACTGCTCGAACACCACTGCACTGCCCCAAACCCTGAAACACCACCCCCAGCACGACCCCCTACACTGCCCGAACACCACTGCCCTAAAGCCTGAAACACCACCCCCTGCACGACCCCCTACACTGCCCGAACACCACTGCACTGCCCTAAACCCTGAAACACCACCCCCTACACTGCCCGAACACCACTGCACTGCCCTAAACCCTGAAACACCAGACCCAGCACGACCGCCTACACTGCCCGAAAACCACTGCACTGCCCTAAACCCTAAAACACCAGCCCCAGCACGACCCCCTACACTGCCCGAACACCACTGCACTACCCTAAACCCTCAAACACCAGCCCCAGCACGACCCCCTACACTGCCCAAACACCACTGCACTGCCCTAAACCCTGAAACACCAGCCCCAGCAAGACCCCCTACACTGCCCGAACACCACTGCACTGCCCTAAACCCTGAAACACCACCCCCAGCAAGACCTCCTACACTGCCCGAACACCACTGCACTAAAGCCTGAAACACCACCCCCAGCAAGACCACCTACACTGGCCGAACACCACTGCACTGCCCTAAACACTGAAACACCACCCCTGCACGACCCCCTACACTGCCCAAACACCACTGCACTGCCCTAAACCCTGAAACACCACCCCCTGCACGACCCCCTACACTGCCCGAACACCACTGCACTGCCCTAAACCCTGAAACACCACTCCTCAGCACGACACCCTACACTGCCCGAACACCACTGCACTGCCCTAAACCCTGAAACACCACCCCCAGAATGACCCCCTACACTGCCCGAACACCACTGCACTGCCCTAAACCCTGAAACACCACCCCCTGCACGACCTCCTACACTGCCGGAACACCACTGCACTTCCCTAAACCCTGAAACACCACCCCCAGCACGACCCCCTACAATGCCCAAACACCACTGCACTGCCCTAAACCCTGAAACATCAACCCCAGCAAGACCCCCTACACTGCCTGAACACCACTGCCCTAAACCCTGAAACAACACCCCCTACACTGCACAAACACCACTGCACTGCCCTAAACCCTGAAACACCACCTCCAGCAAAACCCCCTACACTGCCTGAACACCATTGCTCTGCCCTAAATCCTGAAACACTAGCCCCAGCATGACCCCCTACACTGCCCAAACACCACTGCACTGCCCTAAACCCTGAAACACCACCCCCAGCACGACCCCCTACACTGCCCGAACACCACTGCACTGCCCTAAACCCTGAAACACCAGCCCCAGCAAGACCCCTACACTGCCCGAACACCACTGCACTGCCCTAGACTCTGAAACACCAGCCCCAGCAAGACCCCCTACACTGCCCGAACACCACTTCACTGCCCTAAACCCTGAAACACCAGCCCCAGCATGACCCCCTACACTGCCCGAACACCACTGCACTGCCCTAAACCCTGAAACACCAGCCCCAGCACGACCACCTACACTGCCCGAACACCACTGCACTGCCCTAAACCCTGAAACACCAGCCCCAGCACGACCCCCTACACTGCCCGAACACCACTGCACTGCCCTAAACCCTGAAACACCAGCCCCAGCACGACCCCCTACACTGCCCGAACACCACTGTACTGCCCTAAACCCTGAAACACCAGCCCCAGCACGACCCCCTACACTGCCCAAACACCACTGCACTGCCCTAAACCCTGAAACACCACCCCCTGCATGACCCCCTACACTGCCCGAACACCACTGCACTGCCCTAAACCCTGAAACACCACCCCTGCACCGCCCCCTACACTGCCCGAACACCACTGCACTGCCCTAAACCCTGAAACACCACACCCAGCACGACCCCTTTACTGCTCGAACACCACTGCACTGCCCCAAACCCTGAAACACCACCCCCAGCACGACCCCCTACACTGCCCGAACACCACTGCCCTAAAGCCTGAAACACCACCCCTGCACGACCCCCTACACTGCCCGAACACCACTGCACTGCCCTAAACCCTGAAACACCACCCCCTACACTGCCCGAACACCACTGCACTGCCCTAAACCCTGAAACACCACCCCCAGCACCACCCCCTACACTGCCCGAACACCACTGCACTGCCCTAAACCCTAAAACACCACCCCCAGCATTACCCCCTACACTGCCCAAACACCACTGCACTGCCCTAAACCCTAGAACACTAACCCCAGCACGACCCCCTACACTACCCGAACACCACTGCACTACCCTAAACCCTAAAATACTACCCCCAGCACAACCCCCTACACTACCCGAACACGACTGCACTGCCCTAAACCCTCAAACACTCCCCCAGCACGCTCCCTAAACTACCTGAACACCACTGCACTGCCCTAAACCCTAAAACACTCCCCCAGCACGACCCCCTACACTACCCAAACACCACTGCACTGCCCTAAACCCTAAAACACTACCCCCGCATGACCCCCTACACTACCCAAACACCAATGCACTACCCTAATCCCTAAAACACTACCCCCGCATGACCCCCTACACTACCCTAAACCCTAAAACACTACCCCCGCACGACTCCCTACACTACCCAAAGACCACTGCACTACCCTAAACCCTAAAACACGACCTCCTACACTACACAAACACCATTGCACTACCCTAAACCCTAAAACACTACCCCCTATACTACACAAACACCACTGCACTTCCCTAAACCCTAAAACACTACCCCCAGCAGTACCCCTACACTACCCAAACACCACTGCACTAACCTAAACCCTAAAACACTACCCCCAGCAGTACCCCCTACACTACCCAAACACCACTGCACTACCCTAAATCACTACCCCCAGCACGACCCCCTACACTACCCAAACACCACTGCACTACCCTAAACCCTAAAACACTACCCCTAGCACGACCCCTACACTACCCAAACACCACTGCACTACCCTAAACCCTAAAACACTCCCCCAGCACGACTCCCTACACTACCCAAACACCACTGCACTACCCTAAACTCTAAATCTACCCCCAGCATGACCCCTACACTACACAAATACCACTGCACTACCCTAAACCCTAAAACACTACCCCCAGCACGACCCTCTTCACTACCTAAACACAACTGCACAATTTGTTACAGGCGTTGCAACGCAGGCCTGTGGTGCTTACTGGAAGTACCTAGTGGGCTAGTTGGGCCCCAGGGACCCTCAGGATTCAAGGTGACCTAATCCCCCAACTTAAAATGCACCACGGGGCGCGTTTGCACAGTGGTGAAGGGAGGGCGGGGCCTCAGGTGACATGTGCGCAAACACGCCCTGTGGTGCGTTTTAAGTTGGGGAATTAATTCCCTTTGAATCCTGAGGGACCCTGAGGGCCAACTAGCCCACCAGGTATCTTCAGTAAGCACAACAGAGTTGCGTTGCAGAGAGGTTAAAAAAGGTGCGTGGCCTCGGAACGCCTCTCTGCAACTCAGCTCTGTGGTCCTAACTGTAGGTACCTGGGAGGCTAGTTGGGCCCTAGGTACCCTCAGAATTCAAGGGGACTTAATCCCGCAACTTAAAACGCGCCACGGGGTGCGTTTACACATATGTCACCTCAGACCCTGTAGCGCGTTTTAAGAGGTAGTTTTAATCCCCCTGCCCTATTATGTACTAGGGACTTGCAGAGGAGGTCATGCTAATCACAGGGGTACCCCAACGCATAGTGTTCCCTAGTGTATGTAGGTGTTTTCACTGTATTCTAAGTGTCTTTTAGCATAGCACTGGCTCTGGTTAGTCAGAGTCAGTTACCACCAGTACCCGTCTGAAAAAGTTGTGGGCACAGGATGATTTTGCAACAAGGCCTCTTTCTGCTCTTCTGTTGGTTCTTTCTGCACATCTTTTGCTTCTTTCTGTGCGTTTTTTCTTCTTTCTTCACATGTCCTACCTCTGTAGGCATAGTTAGAAACTAGCATTTAAAAAACCTTTGAAATTCACTTAAAAAATCATAGGTTTCAGGCACGTTATAGTTAGAAATTAGCATTTAAAAAACCTTTGAAATTCACTGAAAAAACCATAGGTTTCAGACACGTTATAGTTAGAAATTAGCATTTAAAAACCTTTGAAATTCACTGAAAAAACCATAGGTTTTAGGGACAGTTATAGTTAGTTGGACATTTCACTCGTACAAAACCATAGAAATTCCCCCATTATAGTTAGTTCAGCTAACTATAACTCGCGCCCCCGCAATGCACTGCTGATGACGTCACATATTACATCACTCATGACATGTGATGTCACTGACCATGTCATGAATGATGTAATATGTGACGTCATCAGCAGTGCATTGGGGGCGCGAGTTATAGTTAGCTGAACTAACTATAATGGTGGAATTTCTCTGGTTTTGTACTAGTGAAATCTCCTACTAACTATAACATCCCTGAAACCTATGGTTTTTTCAGTGAATTTCTAAGGTTTTTTAAATGCTAATTTCTAACTATAACGTGCCTGAAACCTATGGTTTTTTCAGTGAATTTATATATATATATATATATATATATATATATATATATATATATAGGGATGGAGGGTAGCCCCTCTGTAGTATATATATATATCCAATTTGACAAATGTTTACGAAATTTGCAAAACTAATATAAAAGTTAGTTCAGCTGATGTCTGGAAAGTTTTGAGGTGATTTGTCAAGCGGGGGTCTCAAAATGCTTTTTCCCCATGCATTGTCTATGGGCATGTTGCAGTTTTTAAACACGGCTACAGCCCAAACCGCTGAAAGTAATTACGCCAAATCGGCAGGATGCTAGATCTTGGCCCAAAAAGAGTGTTTTTTGTTAATTGGTGTAAATCTGTTCAGTAAAGGAAAAATAAATTTGTGTGTCTAGGAATGCAAATTCTTCGTGGGTCAGCTCATGGGGGATTTGCGGATCAAAGCGCACTGATTGGCTGGCCGCAACCTGATAGTAAAGTTGTGGCCACCATTTTCTTTGTTGCTTGGCCTAAGGGAGGGAAAAATGAACTGTGAAAACACATAAGGAGTCAGGATACAGGTATCCTGACACCATAGGACACAAGGAGGGTACTCTGAGTGACTCCTCATGGGCATAAAATTGCTTACAATTTTTTTATTGGGCTTATTTTCAGATCTGCGAATCAACCGTGGTGCTCAGCGCAGCCCGCAGTGTAACTTTGCGATGGATCCATGGGTCTGAAGCAAATAAAAAAAAAAAATAACCCACTCACACACCAAACCCCTGCGCACATGGTCAAAGGCCATGCACAGTATGTGGTTGGGTGCTTGCGGGCCTGGTTGGCCACAGGGCCAGGCCACAAGACAGGCCCAGCAACCAACCTGTGCCACACAAGGCCAAATGCTGTGAGCGGCAGTGGTTATATTAAGAAACGGTAATTATATATTACTTTACATTTGAAAAAAAACATACACATTGCCTGAAAAAAACAAAGGATACAGGGACGTTATAGTTAGGTTCACGTTTTACCCACACAAAACCATAGAAATTTAGCAGTTATAGTTATACTTATAGATATACTTATCTGAAGAAACTGTAACTTGTGCCATTAAGTTATAGTTAGGACAAAAGTTTCCATAGGTAAAGCGTTTTTTGTTTTGTCAATAACTTTGGCGCCGCTTGACGAATCTCCATGAAATTTTCACAAAACTTCCCCTTTTTGGTTCAGCTGTGGTGTTGAAAGTTTTGGGGTGATCCGTCCAGCGAGGGGCGAGAAACAAATATATATATGTAGACCTGATTGAATGGTATCTCTCTTTCTCTCTCTCTCTCTCTCTCTCTATATATACACACACACATTATCTACTGGCGGTCGCCAGTAGATAGTTATAGTTAGGACCTATTTTCCATAGGAAATCCGCAACATTCTATTTGAAATAACTTTGGCGCCGGTTGACGAATCTTCGCGAAATTTACAAAACTCGTGGCCCGCTCTGGTCCGCTCCTATCCTGAAAGTCGCGGGGTGATTCGTCAAGTGGAGGCCGAGAAAAAAGGGGGATCCCAAAACGTGATTTCCCCATTCAATTTTCCATAGGAACCTTTCATCGCAGCTACAGCCCGATCTGCTGAATTACACCAAATTTGGCAAAAAGTTAGCCCTTGGTTCAGAGTCGTGCCTTTTGGTTAAATGGTGTAAATCCGTTTGGTAGTTCCTGAGAAATTTGAAAAAGAAAGCACATATATATCTGGGCAGAGCCTAACCACACATGTCATCGTGAGATCTGATTGGCTGTCAGCACTTCATCATGGAATTGCTGGCAGCCATCTTGGGACCAATATAAATGATAGTACCCCATTGAAATGCATTGTAGTGAATCGAAGATTTTGAGGGTTACCAAAAGGAGAACTATAAAGGGTGATAACAGACTTTAGTTACATTAGAATTCATTTGTTGATGGTACCATACTAATTTCAGGAATTGTGGTGTGTTCTAAGGTGATTTTACCCTGTGAAAAACCTTCTGCTGGGATATCATGAATCATGTTTAAGAGAAAACTATTTTCACATGCTTGTCCCATACAGTTTTGTAAGGTGCTCCAGAAGCTAAAATGAGAGCATATTTTCTGTAAATTCACATTATCTTTCTCAGTTATGTGAGAATGAAGTCTGACATTCTCAGTAAAACATGTACATCCAACAAGGGCAGAGACTGTCAGTTGATTCCTTTTTGTTCTACTGCAGCTTCCGAGAGTGTTCTAAAGAACAACTAGAGTGCTAACAGCCTTACTTATGACAAAAGTATAGCACACCTGAAGCCATCTTGATTGGAATAAACTGGTAACACTTAAAACATTTAATTTAAAAAGGAACAAAATGATGGGGTTCATTTTGTCATAGAAATTATGGTTAGTGCTGTAGAAAGAAAAATTAGGACATGTTTCAAGTGTGATCTCAAATATCTTCCTGTTATATTTCAACAGGAGCAGCCTGTCAGTTGATGCCTTTGTGTTCTACTGCAGCTTCCCAGAGTGTTCTAAAGAACAACTAGAGCGCTACCAGTCTTACTTATGACAAAATGATGGCACACCTGAAGCCATCTTGATTGGAATAAACTGGTAACTCTTAAAACATTTAATTTAAAAAGGAACAAAATGAGGGGTTCATTTTGTCATAGAAATTATGGCTAGTGCTGTAGAAAGAAAAATTAGGACATGTTTTAAGTGAGATCTCAGATATCTTCCTGTTATATTTCAACAGGAGCAGCCTGTCAGTTGATGCCTTTGTGTTCTACTGCAGCTTCCCAGAGTGTTCTAAAGAACAACTAGAGAGCTAACAGTCTTACTTATGACAAAAGTATGGCACACCTGAAGCCATCTTGATTGGAATAAACTGGTAACACTTAAAACATTTAATTTAAAAAGGAACAAAATGAGGGGGTTCATTTTGCCATAGAAATTATGGTTAGTGCTGTAGAAAGAAAAATTAGGACATGTTTTAAGTGAGATCTAAAATATCTTCCTGTTATATTTCAACAGGAGCAGCCTGTCAGTTGATGCCTTTGTGTTCTACTGCAGCTTCCAAGAGTGTTCTAAAGAACAACTAGAGTGCTAACAGCCTTACTTATGACAAAAGTATGGCACACCTGAAGCCATCTTGATTGGAATAAACTGGTAACACTTAAAACATTTAATTTAAAAAGGAACAAAATGATGGGGTTCATTTTGTCATAGAAATGATGGTTAGTGCTGTAGAAAGAAAAATTAGGACATGTTTTAAGTGAGATCTCAAATATCTTCCTGTTATATTTCAACAGGAGCAGCCTGTCAGTTGATGCCTTTGTGTTCTACTGCAGCTTCCCAGAGTGTTCTAAAGAACAACTAGAGTGCTAACAGTCTTACTTATGACAAAAGTATGGCACACCTGAAGCCATCTTGATTGGAATAAACTGGTAACACTTAAAATATTTAATTTAAAAAGGAACAAAATGAGGGGGTTCATTCTGCCATAGCAATTATGGTTAGTGCTGCAGAAAGAAAATTTAGGGCATGTTTCAAGTGAGATCTCAAATCCTCTTCTATTTCATAAGAAAATTCTGACATGCAGACTGAAACAATCACTTTCAATACCAGCAGTAGACTTCCAGTTAACTCCCTGGTGAGCAGTAGCTTTTCTACAGTGATCTAATAAACAACTAGAGTGCTAACATTCTGAATTTATGGCAAATGTCTGACACATCTGAATGCCTTCTTGATGGAATCAAAGTAAAAAACTGAAAGCATTTCCTACTGAGGAGACTGCAGTAAATCACGAAATTAGGAAACTTCATAACAAATAAGTCTCCCAAGATGGCCACCAGAGAAAAAAGAGCCCAAATGTAGCAGAAATATCACCCAGATGTAGCCCACATATAGCCCAATGACAGAAGTGTGCAAAACACTTTTTATTTTTATTTTTTCTGCAGTTTTATATAGTGCAAACTGGTCAGGTATTGGAGCGTTACATCTTACTTGGACCCCTTATTGCGTATTTTGCCACGAAGTACATGAGCTTGATCTTGCGAAACATTGAACTTTACGATTCTGTTAACCTGAAGTTGCTCTGAACCGGGCTTTGTAACACCCGTTTTTACCTACTGGTTTTAATTAATTCTCACTGTATTGTATTAGGAAAGAGGATTTACTGTTTTTATGTACACTTTTATGATCTATGTTTCTAAATCAGATCAAATAAAGTTTAATGAATTCTATGGCAGGACGGAGGCGAGGATTATGCATATCTTTCCTCACTTTATTTGCATAGCAGTTCAAAGAAAACGTAACACAACAATCATTAAACAAAAGACTACACAACCCATGAACCATTAGGGGGGTAGTCTCCAAGGCAACTATAGTCCAATCATATCACAGTCCATCGTATATAATATCGTGACGTCCCTTCCGCTTCCTCTTTCTTCACTGCTCGTCAGTTAAGTGCATTCCTTACATTCTTGGCTTAATCTGACGTTATTGCTGTTTGTATAGCGGTTTCTTGTGCACGTTATTAGCATTATTGCCTTGGTATTGTTTCATATTCCCTGCGCAGCAGGCTCTTGCCCGAGCACGTTCTCCCCCTCGCAGTTTCTCCCGCTGTGTGCTCTGCGCGCGGTGAGATCCAGTCAGGCGCGTCTGGTCAGAGCGAGGCAGCTCCGTCGAGCGCTCCCGCTGGTCTTTACGCACGTTTGGGAATCCGGTCACTCCTTTAGTGTCCGCTTGATTCCCGACCAACCCTCGCCTAATTTTGACACCGCTATGCAGTGATTTCCCCACACGGCCACGTTAGTGACCAGCGCCACCTGGTGGTGGTAATTGGTATTGCGCCTCAGTCTATTCTTATAACAGCTTCGGGGAAAGCCCAGCTGTTGGAGCACCTGCGAGGGGCTGTCTTAAGGATGTTAAGGGCATTTGTTCTGTGCTCACACCCTCTGCTATCATGTCTTCTCCAGAAGACCATTTTTTCTCCTCCTACCAGGAAGTGGAGGAGGAATGGCCCCCCAACTTCTCCCTCCAGCAGTGGACCAAGCCCTCTCTCTGGCTATTTCTAGGGCGCTGGCTCCTCTTAGGGATCAGGTTGACAAGCTGGCGAAAAGCATCCCTGGGGTGTTCAGTGACCCAGATCTGGTGGTGGCGGGTCCAAGTAGCTCCCAGATGGGGAATAAAAGGGCCGTTAAGCATAACGCGGGGCACTTGGAAGGATTTGATAAACTTACGGAGACCTTCCTAAAGAGTGCGCGAACGCTAAAACATGCACCCTGCCGGGAGGAGGAGGGCCCCGGAGAAAATTGCGACACTGTCACCACTATTGTACGACCAGCTCACCTCCTCACTCAACAACTCCACCCAAACCAGCGCGGAAATCGACGACCCCAACACCGCAGCCCGAACCATGCATAGATGGATCGCGGACAGCACCAACACCATAGACCCCCTCAAGAAAAACAACAATACCCACGCCAAGAAAGCCAGATGGTTTACCACCGAACTTCGAGAGTCCAGAAGCACATGCCGCCGCCTCGAAAAGGCCTGGAGGAACACCAAATCCACAGAAGCCCACGACAACTTCAGAGCAGCCACCAACGCCCACCATCAACTCATCAGAGAAACGAGGAAAAAGCGATTGAAGACAGAATCTCCACCCACGCGCACAACAGCAAGAAACTCTTCAGCATCATCAAGGAGTTCGCCCAACCCACTAGCGAGTCTACTGACATCCCTCCCTCACAAGACCTCTGCGACAAACTCAGCACCTTTTTCCACCACAAAATCAAGAGCATCTACGACAACTTCGACGAAGACAACCAACACACTGAACCCTCACCAACCACCCCCGACACCCGGAAACCAGCGATTGACGACTGGACAGCCCTCACCACCGAAGACACACTGAAGACAATGAAGTCAATCCACTCAGGGGCCCCCACGGACCCCTGCCCCCACCAGATCTTCAACAGAGCCGCCGACACCATCGCACCCATGCTCCGCCACACCATCAACCGCTCCCTGGCGACCGCCTCGTTCCCCGACGACTGGAAACACGCCGAGGTCAACCCCCTCCTAAAGAAACCCTCAGCGGACCCCACCGACCTCAAAAACTACAGACCCATCTCCCTGCTCCCGTTCCCAGTGAAAGTCATCGAGAAAGCCACCAACAGCCAACTCGCCACATTCATTGAAGAACACAACATCCTCGACTCCTCCCAATCCGGCTTCAGAAAAAAACACAGTACGGAAACCGCCCTCCTCGCCGCAACAGACGACATCCGCACCCTACTGGACAAAGGAGAAACAGTAGCCCTCATCCTCCTCGACCTATCAGCGGCGTTCGACACAGTCTCCCACCGCACCCTAATACGTAGACTCTACGACGCAGGAATCCAGGACAAGGCCCTCGACTGGATCCGCTCCTTCCTCTCCGGCAGGACGCAGCGGGTCAGACTCCCCCTTTCCTCTCGGACCCCACACCTACCACCTGCGGAGTCCCCCAGGGCTCCTCCCTCAGCCCGACGCTCTTCAACGTCTACATGGCTCCACTCGCCCCCATCGTCAGAACCTACGGACTCAACATTGTGTCATACGCAGACGACACCCAGCTCATCCTCTCCCTATCCAACGAGCCCAACACCGCCAGACGCAACTTTCGAGAAGGCATGGAAGCCGTCGCCAAATGGATGAAAACCAGCTGCCTACAACTAAACACAAACAAAACAGAAGTACTCATCATGGGCCCAAACCCCGATGCCTGGAGCGACACCTGGTGGCCCCCCGCCCTCGGAAACCCACCAACCCCCATGGACCACGCACGCAACCTGGGAATCATCCTGGACTCCGAGCTCAAAATGGACCGCCAGATCAACTCTGTCTCGTCTTCCTGCTTCCACACCCTCTGCCTCCTTCATAAGACCTTCAAATGGATCCCCCTCGAACACCGAAAGACCGTCACTCACGCCCTGGTCACCAGCAGACTCGACTATGGCAACGCACTCTACGCCGGAATAAACAAAAACCTCACCTGCAAGCTACAGAACATCCAGTACGCCGCCGCAAGACTGGTCCTCAACCTGCCAAAACACTGCCACATCTCCCAGCACCTGCGCACACTCCACTGGCTCCCTGTCGAGGCGAGAATCACCTTCAAGATGCTCACCCACGCACACAAGGCCCTCCACGGCACCGGACCAGCATACCTGAACAGCCGACTCAAATTCCACGCACCCCAAAGGACCCTACGATCAGCCCAGCTCTCCTACGCCATGGTCCCCCGCACCAGAAAGACCAGATCGGGAGGCCGCTCCTTCTCCTTCCTCGCGGCCAAAGCATGGAACGCCCTTCCGCTCCACCTCAGACAGACAACATCGCTCCCCATCTTCGCAAGAAACCTCAAAACCTGGCTCTTCAACAGACCCCCTCCTTGATGGATAGAACCTGCACCCCCCCTCCCCACCCCTAGCACCTCGAGACCCTTACGGGTGAGTAGTCGCGCTTTAACAAACCCCTGATTGATTGATATATTGTAGACCACGACGGCGGGTTTCCCTTAGAGGGAGAGGGTGTATCGGAGGACGATTTCTCCTCCGATGAGGATAAGGACTCGGGGCGTCCCTGGCATCCAGAGTCCCACTCCTCTCAGTCCCTGGTTGGGGACGGGGTCCACTCGGACATGTTCGAGCCTACCCAAATTTACCATCCTAGGTCGGCAGAGTGGACACCTGACGCCAAAGTGGCAGAGTATGTGGTGGGTAAAATCCATTAACCCCTTGAAAGGGAGGTCAGGAATAGGATGAGGGGAGAATGTCCCAGGTCCTCTCTGAAGGGGAAGGTGGCACACACGCCTGAAATTGATGAGAAACTATGTACCTTTTTCTCCAAGTATATGAGGGATCCCAAGAAAGGAATGGATAGGTCTTGGACGTGGTAGGGCCCTTGACCCAAATTATTCAATTGACGGAGCGTTCCATAGAGTCAGGATCCCCTTTGTCCACGGATATTGTGGCTGGTTGGGCGCACTACCCTAAACCCTAAAACACTACCCCCTCCACTACCCAAACACCACTGCACTACCCTAAACCCTAAAACACTACCCCAGCACGACACCCTACACTACCCAAACATAACTGCACTACCCTAAACCCTAAAACACTACCACCAGCACAACTCCCTATACTACCCAAACACCACTGCACTACCCTAAACCCTAAAACACTACCCCCAGCACGACTCCCTACACTACCCAAACACCACTGCACTACACTAAACCCTAAATATACCCCCAGCATGACCTCCCACACTACACAAACACCACTGCACTACCCTAAACCCTAAAACACTACCCCCAGCACGACCCCCTACACTACCCAAACACCACTGCACTACCCTAAACCATAAAACACTAACCCCAGCATGACCCCCTACACTACCCAAACACCACTGCACTACCCTATACCCTAAAACACGACCGCTACACTACACAAACACGACTGCACTACCCTAAACCCTAAAACACTACCCACAGCATGACCCCCTTCACTACACAAACATCACTGCACTGCCCTAAACCCTAAAACACTACCCCAGCACTACCCCCTACACTACCTAAACACCACTGCACTAACATAAACCCTAAAACACTACCCCCAGCACAACCCCCTACACTACACAAACACCACTGCACTACCCTAAACCCTAAAACACTACCCCCAGCATGACACCCTACACTACCCAAACACCACTGCACTACCCTAAACCCTAAAACACTACCCCCAGCACGACTCCCTACACTACCCAAACACCACTGCACTACACTAAACCCTAAATATACCCCCAGCATGACCTCCCACACTACACAAACACCACTGCACTACCCTAAACCCTAAAACACTACCCCCAGCACGACCCCCTACACTACCCAAACACCACTGCACTACCCTAAACCATAAAACACTAACCCCAGCATGACCCCTACACTACCCAAACACCACTGCACTACCCTATACCCTAAAAACACGACCGCTACACTACACAAACACGACTGCACTACCCTAAACCCTAAAACACTACCCCCAGCACAACCCCCTACACTACACAAACACCACTGCACTACCCTAATTCCTAAAACACTACCCGCAGCATGACTCCCTACACTACCCAAACACCACTGCACTACCCTAAACCCTAAAACACTACCCCCAGCACGACTCCCTACACTACCCAAACACCACTGCACTGCCCTAAACCCTAAAACACTACCCCAGCACTACCCCCTACACTACCTAAACACCACTGCACTAACATAAACCCTAAAACACTACCCCCAGCACAACCCCCTACACTACACAAACACCACTGCACTACCCTAAACCCTAAAACACTACCCCCAGCATGACTCCCTACACTACCCAAACACCACTGCACTACACTAAACCCTAAATCTACCCCCAGCATGACCCCCTACACTACCCAAACACCACTGCACTACCCTAAACCATAAAACACTACCACCAGCATGACCCCCTACACTACACAAACACCACAGCACTACCCTAAACCCTAAAACACTACCCCAGCACGACCCCCTACACTACCCATACACCACTGCACTACCCTAAACCCTAAAACACTACCCCCAGCACAACCCCCTTCACTACTGCACTACCCTAAACCCTAAAACACTACCCCCAGCATGAACCCCTACACTACCCAAACACCACTGCACTATCCTAAACCCTAAAACACTACCCCCAGCATGACCCCCTACACCACCCAAACACCACTGCACTACCCTAAACCCTAGAAAAGAAACCCCCACCCCATGCCCAATCCCCTTACCTCTCACTCCTCATGGTTCCTCTCTCCTCGTGGTTCCTGCTTCATGTTATCTCTGAGGGGCGGTGCACATCGTTGTGAGGAAACGGAACAGCCTCTGTTTCCTTACAACGACATGGATCGTCTACATGTTTTTTAGAACGCATGGTCATTTACCATACATACCTTTACAACAAAATTCGTTGTAAAGGCATGCGTGGTAAATGACCATGCGTTCTAAAAAAATGCATAGTTATGACGTTGTGATGTACAATGCATGCGTGGTAATGCATGTGTTGTAATGGTATCGCAAAGTAAAAAAGTCGTTGTAATGGCTGTTTACCGATCGAAGCTGGCCCCTGTTCTTCAGTGAGACGTTTATTTGATTCATTAGGAGGAAGGAATGTGTTTTTTTTACCGAAAAGTGCATTCCCGGCTGTTGTATTGTGAAAGTGTCCGCGTGGCCTGGTTTCACTTCCGGTGAGAGAGTGGAATAATCTGTTTGGATCTAAAGGAGTTCTGTTGTTGGACGGGGCCGGCGCAACATGTCATCAGAAAACATAGCTAATGGAAAGCGTCCTCCCTGAAGTGTGGAGCAGTGCCATGAGAGGTCAACGAGTGTGCGTCCCACCGCAGCATGACCGGACCGCGTGACCCATGAGCCACCTCCAGGGTACGGGAGGCAGAAGCAGCATCGCAGGTCCTCTTGAAGACCGTTGTAGCACTAATTCTACATTTTAGTACTAGGGCATTTTAACTTCGTTGTTCCTGCCAGATACAAAGAGAAGATCCTGTGTTATTCAGTGCCCTCGTTACCTTTTTTGTGGGTTGTGGTGCTTGTCACTTCGCTGCCCCGCCGGTGCACACGACTGGGCACCCCACCTCGTGTGCCATCTGCAGGGCCTCTGCCCTCGGATCACTGGTTTCGGTTTCTGGAGTGGCAACATAAACAGTTGCTCCCAAAGGACTAGCCTGAACACTTAGGTGAATATCCCCTGCACCAGTATTCCACTGAAATTCTTTCCTAGCTCTCCCACGTCAACGAGCACGGCTCCGCTCGCGACACCGTATGACGTCATCGGAGCCATAAGAGGACCTCGTTGGCGTGCTGACGTCAGTTCCACCCATTTTTTCCGTGCCACCGAGGCAAACAGGGGACCGAGACATTTTCACATGTATACATAGTATAATAAATATATATATATTCACTGAAAAAACCATAGGTTTCAGGCACGTTATAGTTAGAAATTAGCATTTAAAAAACCTTAGAAATTCACTGAAAAAACCATAGGTTTCAGGGGCGTTATAGTTAGTTGGACATTTCACTCGTACAAAACCATAGAAATTCCCCGTTATAGTTAGTTCAGCTAACTATAACTCGTGCATCCACAATGCACTGCTGATGACATCACATATTACATCACTCATGACATGGTCAGTGACATCACTCATGACATCACTGATGACATCTCAAATGACATCGCTGATGACATCACTGATGACATCATCCAGTGAATGTGTGTTTTTCTGAAAATTAAATATGTTTTATATATGTATATCTCAAGGTCGATGGAAGAATAAATGGGTATATAAGTGTCTAAATGGATGATTTTTTTTCTAAAATTGATTGTATAACTGACTAAGTGTATCTTAGTGAATATATGGGTTAGTGAGTAATGTTTAAATATGAAAATATCTGTATCAGTCTCTCACTTTGTGTATAAGTGGCTGCATGGGTTGGTGAGTAGCTACATGAGTGTCTATATGGGTTATTAGTTGGTTTTTTGAGTATCAGTATGAGTGTCTGAGTGTCTGTATGGTTCGGTGGGGGTATTAGTTAGTGCATAGATGCATGAATGAGTGACTCACTGTTTGTATGTGTTGAAGACAGCATGTGTGCAGGACTGTATAGGTGGATGAGTATGTGTATGGGTGTTTTAGTGAGTGAATGACTTTCTCAATAGTGTCTTTATGAGTAACTACATATGTTTTAAACTAGTATATGTGAGTATTGGTGTATATAAGTGAGTATATGTGAGAGTGAGAGATTGGAAGAGTTCCTGTACAAATAAGTAGTTGGTTCTATAAGTGATTGTTTAAGAGAGTAAGTATGTGTAAGTTTCTGTAGAAGTAAGTGTGGTAGTGTGTGTATAACTGTATATGCAAGTAAATGGATGTTTGATACTTTGTTTGCATGTGTGACTATGTGTGTGAGTAACTCTATGGATGAGTGGCGGTGTGTAACAGGATGTATAGGTGTATGAGTACATATGATGAGTACATGTATGAGTGACTGTATAGGGACTATTGGTGAATGAGTGGATGTGTGTGTAGATCTTGGAATTACTGAATAGGTGTGTTGTAACTGGTATTGGTATGTCCATTGTTTTGAAAATGTTAGTTTGTATTTTTGAGTGTGTGTATCAAAGGTTATATTAGGGTGAGAGGAGGTCTGTCACTCTATCACAAGGATGATGTCATCAGTGATGTCATCAGTGATGTCATTTGAGATGTCATCAGTGATGTCATGAGTGATGTCACTGACCATGTCATGAGTGATGTAATATGTGACATCATCAGCAGTGCATTGCGGGCGCGCGAGTTATAGTTAGCTGAACTAACTATAACGGGGGAATTTCTATGGTTTTGTACGAGTGAAATGTCCAACTAACTATAACGCCCCTGAAACCTATGGTTTTTTCAGTGAATATATATATATATATACAAACATATTATCTACTGGCGGTCGCCAGTAGATAGTTATAGTTACAACCTATTATCCATAGGAAATCCGCGACATTCTATTTGAAATAACTCTCTTGCCGGTTGACGTATCTTCGCGAAATTTTCAAACTTCGTGGGGCGCTCCGGTCCGCTCCTACCCTGAAAGTCTCGGGGTGATACGTCAAGTGGGGGCCGAGAAAAAGGGGGGTCCCAAAACGCGTTTTCCCCATGCATTTTTCCATAGGAAACTTTAGACACGGCTACAGCCCGAACTGCTGAACGGAATTACACCAAATTTGGCAAAGAGGTAGTTCTTGGTTCAGAAAGAACCCTTTTGTTAAATGGTGTAAATCCGTTCAGTAGTTGCTGAGAAAATGAAAAGTAAAAAGTTAGTGATATCTATGGGCACGGAGGATTCGCGCACCCTCAGCGCACCCTGCGCGCACCGTCCCGATCACGAGCTGCATTTTAATTGGCTGTCAACATTCCGATTCAGGAAATGTTGGCAGCCATTTTATCCCTCGGTAGAACCGAGGGACAGAAACAAGTGCGCAAAGCGCACAAAGGGAGCAGGGTAGAAACACCCTGACCCCTAGGTTGCTCAGGGGTCCCACAAGGACCCCCTGGGCAAAAAAAAAATAAATTTTAAAAATCGGCAGGATGCGCTCAGGGTGCGCGAATCCTGCCGAAAAAATCGAAGCGCGGTCTCCCGCGCTTCGATGTTAATTGGCCCCGGGTGGCCCAAGTCCCGGGGGCATGGTGGGGGATAATTTAATGTGTGGGAGGCCTCAAATGGCCCCCAAGCCCGGGGACCGCCACCCCCCGGGGCTTTTTAAAAATGGTGCGGGAGGGCTCTGAGCCCTCCCGCAGCCCCGAGGACCACCACCTCCCGGGGCTTTTTTAAAATTAATGACAACCTGTGTGGGGGGCTCCAGCCCCCACACGCCCGGGACCGCCACCTCCCCGGGGCACTAAACATTTAAATATGGGGGTCCGTTACGGACCCCAGAGCCCCGAGGACCACCACCTCCCGGGGCTTTGAACTGAATTGGAGGGGGCCGCGCGGACCCCCTCCTGGAGCCCTTGATGGCCCTGGGGACCACCACCCCCAGGGCCGGCTCCTGCAGTGTCCCGGGTGCCTACCCCGGGACACTGTAGTTTGCTATGGCAGGACGGGAGCCTCGCGGCTCCCATCCTGCCATAGCAAACTGCTTTGGATATTGGAAGAGAGCAGGAAACCTGCTCTCTCTTCCAATATCCAAAGCACATTGCTTTCCACATGGGGAGCAGCATGTCAGCTGCTCCCCATGTGGAAAAGCAATGCCGGCTCCCAAGGGACGCGGGAGCCGGCGGGACTGTGGGGGATTGGGGACCCCCACAGTCCCCCAACGGAGAGGAGCCAGCCCCGGGGATGGGGTCCCCGGGGCAAGTAGTGGCCCGGGAGGGGGCCACGCGGCCCCCTCCCAAAAAAGAAAATTTTTTTTTTTAAAAATAGAAAGGCCAGCCCCGGGGATGGGGTCCCCGGGGCCTTAAAATGGCCAGAGGAGGGGGGCCACGCTGCCCCCTCAAAATAATAAATAAAGAGGCCATGCCCCGGGGGATGGGGTCCCCGGGGCCAATACAGGCCAAGGGAAGGGGGCCACGCGGCCCCCTTCCCGTTTTTTTTTGGGGTAATTAAAAAGGGGTAAGGCCCTGGGGGATGGGGTCCCCAGGGCCCAAAAACAGAAAAAGGAAGGGGGCCACACAGCCCCCTTCAGAGGACAAAAAACAAACAAAAAAAAAACGATCGGGCCCGCAGGCCCCGCCCCTGCTTCACCACTCTGCAAACGCGCCCCTGGCGCGCTTGCAGAAGGGGAACAAATTCACCTTGAATACTGGGGGTCCCTGGGGGCCAACTAGCCCACCAGGAACCTCCAGTATGCGCCAGGGAGCTGCCTTGCAGAGACGTGTAGAGAGGCCACACCCCTTTTACACCTCTCTGCAACGCAGCTCTGTGGTGCTTTTGGAGGTATATGGTGGGCTAGTTGGACTCCGGGGACCCTCAGGATTCAAGGGGACTTAATCCCCCAAATTAAAACGCGCCACGGGGCGCGTTTGCACAGTGGTGAAGGGAGGGGCGGGGCTTCAGGTGACATGTGTGCAAACAGGCCCCGTGGCGCGTTTTAAGATGGGAATTAAATCCCTTCAATCCTGAGGGTCCCTGGGGCCAACTAGCCCAACAGGTACATCCAGAATGCGCCACAGAGCTGCGTTGCAGAGAGGTGTAAAAAGGGGTGTGGCCTCTCTACACGTCTCTGCAACGCAGCCCCTGGCGCATATTGGAGGTTCCTGGTGGTCTAGTTGGCCCCTAGGGACCCTCAGGATTCAAGGGGACTTAATCCCCCAACTTAAAACGCGCCACGGGGCGCGTTTGCAAAGATGTCACCTCAGGCCCCGCCCCGTCCCTTCACCATTGTGCAAATATTCCTCTAAAATCAGCCGAAATAGGAATTCCGATTTACTCACCTGTTATAAGGAGAGACCTCAGTGCTGTATCTTTCAGCCCAGTACTGGTCCTGAAAAGTAATTTTAACCGTACTTACCAGTAACTTGAATTTCCTTCCATAGGCTAACATTGACTGGTTTCACTTGGAAATTCTTCTAAGTGTGGAGTTTTGGAACTTTAAAATATTCCTCTAAAATCAGCCGAAATACGAATTCCGATTTACTCACCTGTTATCAGGAGAGACCTCAGTGCTGCATCTTTCAGCCCAGTACTGGTCCTGAAAAGTAATTTTAACCGTACTTACCGGTAACTTGAATTTCCTTCATAGGCTAACATTGACTGGTTTCACTTGGAAATTCTTCTAAGTGTGGAGTTTTGGAACTTTAAAATATTCCTCTAAAATCAGCCAAAATACGAATTCCGATTTACTCACCTGTTATCAGGAGAGACCTCAGTGCTGCATGTTTCAGCCCAGTACTGATCCTCAAAAGAAATTTTAACCGTACTTACCGGTAACTTGAATTTCCTTCATAGGCTAACATTGACTGGTTTTCAGCAAAAAGTTTCAAAGTGTTGATTTTCACAAACTACAAATATTCCTTAAAAATCGCCTGTATGACTTAAACGCATTCTTTCAACTGTTTACAGGAGATGCACCAGTGCTGGATCCAGGATCCAACACTGAGTAAGAAAAAGTAACAATAACAGTTTTTACCTGCTAAGTGAATTTCCTTCCATAGGATAACATTGGTGATTCTATGAGAAAAAGTTTCTAAGTGTCAACTTTTAAAATACAATAATATTCCTTAAAAATCACGACTGTAACCAAAACGCTTTTACTCAACTGTTTACAGGAGATGAACCAGGACTGAATCTAGGATCCAGTCCTGTGGTTAGAAAAAGTAATCCATAAAGTAACTAATTGCATTTAACTAGAAATTCACATTGAGCTGAATGTTGCATTGTGTTTGAAAATGTGTTGCCCATTGCAACAACTGTAACTACTGTACTTAAAAGTCTATTGCCTATGTGCAAAGTATTTAAACTAAAGTAATTCATTCTGAGAAAGTATTTTTTGTAATGTATAATGTAATTACAATGTAATTTAAAAAATAAAATATGTAAAAAAATGTTTCTAAAAATGTAGTAAATCAGTATGAAAAAATAAATATAACAATTAATACATTTAAAAATTGTCATTTACAAAACCTTTGAAATTCACTGAAAAAACCGTAGGTTTCAGACATGTTATAGTTAGGAATTAGCATTTAAAAAACCTTTGAAATTCACTGAAAAAACCATAGGTTTCAGACACGTTATAGTTAGAAATTAGCATTTAAAAAACCTTTGAAATTCACTGAAAAAACCATAGGTTTCAGGCACGTTATAGTTAGAAATTAGCATTTAAAAAACCTTAGAAATTCTCTGAAAAAACCATAAGGTTTTAGGGACAGTTATAGTTAGTTGGACATTGCACTCGTACAAAACCCGTGAAATTCCCCCGTTATAGTTAGTTCAGGTAACTATAACTCGCGCCCCGCAATGCACTGCTGATGACGTCACATATTACATCACTCATGACATGGTCAGTGACATCACTGATGACATCACTGATGACATCTCAAATGACATCACTGATGACATCACTGATGACATCATCCATGTGAGAATTTAATGCATCTTCTCACACCCTAATATAAGTTTTGAAACACCCACTCTAAATTACAGACTGCCATTCTCAAAACCATACACACTCCAATACCAATAAGTACATACCCACTCACTGATTCTTAGGTCTACACACACACATCTACTCACTCACCCGTACAGTCACTCATACTTACAGTCACTCAGTACAGGACTATCATATGCACTCATACACCTATATAAACACTCACACAACACAACTCATCCATAGAGGTATTCACACACCTAGTCAGTCATGCAAATAATTAATCACACTCCAATTTACTCACCTATACAGTTATACACACCAGCTCACTTACTCATAAAAATACTAGCACATTCTTACGCTCCTATGCAATCACTGATGCAAGCACACACTCATCCATATAGCCACTCTCACAATCACACACTCTCACTTATAGCCATTTATATACTCCAACACACATATATACTGCCTTTCACATATGTAGTTACTCACACATGTACCACTGAGATATACATTCAATCACTAACACACCCATACACACACTCACCCACCCATACAGTCCATCACAGACGCACTCTTGAAACCATGCACCCAGTGAATCACCCACTCACACATCTATGCACAGAGTCACACACACCCCACCCACACAAACACTGAGGCACCCATACAGATACTCAGAGAACCAATCCATAACCCATATAGACACTCATTTAGCTAGTCAGAAACCCATGCAGTTGCTTACACAACAACAGACAGACGGATACAGACATTCACACAGTTTAGTCACTCACCCATGCATCCAGTAAGATACGTTTAATCACTCACTTATAGACTCAGTCACGCACCTACTAAATCATCCATTCAGGCGCTTCTACACCCACTCATTCTTCAATACGCCTTTCCCTAAATATATTAAACATATTTAAACTTTACAGAAACACACAGTCACTGGATGATGTCATCAGTGATGTCATCAGTGATGTCATTTGAGATGTCATCAGTGATGTCATCAGTGATGTCACTGACCATGTCATGAGTGATGTAATATGTGACGTCATCAGCAGTGCATTGCGGGGCGCGAGTTATAGTTACCTGAACTAACTATAACGGGGGAATTTCACGGGTTTTGTACGAGTGCAATGTCCAACTAACTATAACTGTCCCTAAAACCTTATGGTTTTTTCAGTGAATATATATATATATATATATATATATATATATATATATATATATATATATATATATATATTCAAACACTTTCTCCCCCTTTCCCGGGAAGAAATGACCCGCACTCGCAACACTGGCTTTCAAAGCATTTATTGAGCAGCTACGGGCAGTCCTGACGCGTTTCGTTCGTCATTGAACTTTCTCAAAGGTGAGCCCTGGCAGCAGGAACCGATTACAAACCACAAACAACGATTGCAATTTAAACAATTTCGGCCCTCTAGTGGACACCCTAATGGGTGTTGTTCTTAGTGCATGCTGGAATTTGTGGTTTTGTAACACAGTCAAAATAAAAAACATTCCAGTAGGCTGTGCCAATGTTTTGCTGTCTCACCGGAACGATTTTATTTCCAGTTCAGTGTTGCTCCATCCGCAATCCTATTTTCGAGGCTGCCTGGATCCATGCCATATTTAGTGTATGGCAGCGTCCGTTACCCACAGTCATTTTCACGGTTTCACAAAAGGGTCCAAGGTTGGGTAAAGATGGCGCACTTACTGGTGGTGCGTTACTCTGCGGCGGGACCAAGCCGCTGAATTTTCAAACACTTTCTCCCCTTTCCCGGGAAGACATGAGCCGCACTCGCAACACTGGCTTTCAAAGCATTTATTGAGCAGCTACGGGCAGTCCTGACGCATTTCGTTCGTCATTGAACTTTCTCAAAGGTGAGCCCTGGCAGCAGGAACCGATTACAAACCATATATATATAATACAAAAAGACTTGCCTCTAGGTGGGATGCACTCCCAGGTGGAAATTACGCCAAAGCAAGGGCACACGCCATGAACAAAGTCCTTTTCTAGTTTCCTGCCAGACGCGTTTCGGGCCAACGCCCTCTTCAGTGTTCATGGCGTGTGCTCTTGCTTTGGCGTAATTTCCACCTGGGAGTGCATCCCACCTAGAGGCAACTCTTTTTGTATTTTGTATAGCGGCCTGGCTGGTCGCGGGATTGTACCACTGCGAAATACTTGCAGGTCTGCGGCTGCTTTATTGGGGCAGCTAACTGTGGAACAGGAGGTGCCTGTTATATGCAGGGGTGCCGGCGCGAACATCGTCAATCCTTTTAAAGACATTTTTTAATGTGAGTGCCGGCGGCGACCCACTTGGGTTTTACTGAACCACCAGTCCCAGGAAGCATTGCTTCAGGTGGTTCACCTGAGCATAATTATTACGGGGATTTACTGGTGGTTGCCGCACACCGTCATGTCACATGGTCTGCCACTGAAGAGGGCGTTGGCCCGAAACGCGTCGGGCAGGAAAAAAGAAAAGGACTTTGTTCATGGCGTGTGCCCTTGCTTTGGCGTAATTTCCACCTGGGAGTACATCCCACCTAGAGGCAACTCTTTTTGTATTTTGTATAGCGGCCTGCCTGGTCGCGGGATTGCACCACCGCGAAACACTTGCAGGTCCGCGGCTGCTTTATTGGGGCAGCTAACTGTGGAACAGGAGGTGCCTGTTATATGTAGGGGTGCCGGCGCGAACATCGGCAATCCTTTTAAAGACATTTTTGAATGTGAGTGCCGGCGGCGACCCACTTGGGTTTTACTGAACCACCAGTCCCAGGAAGCATTGCTTCAGGTGGTTCACCTGAGCATAATTATTACGGGGATTTACTGGTGGTTGCCGCACGCCGTCACATCACATGGTCTGCCACTGAAGAGGGCGTTGGCCCGAAACGCGTCTGGCAGGAAACCAGAAAAGGACTTTGTTCATGGCGTGTGCCCTTGCTTTGACGTAATTTCCACCTGGGAGTGCATCCCACCTAGAGGCAACTCATTTTGTATTTTGTATAGCGGCCTGCCTGGTCGCGGGATTACACCACCGCGAAACCATTGCGGGTCCGCGGCTGCTTTATTGGGGCAGCTAACTGTGGAACAGGAGGTGCCTGTTATATGCAGGGGTGCCGGCGCGAACATCGGCAATCCTTTTAAAGACATTTTTGAATGTGCGTGCCGGCGGTGACCCACTTGGGTTTTACTGAACCACCAGTCCCAGGAAGCATTGCTTCAGGTGGTTCACCTGAGCATAATTATTATGGGGATTTACTGGTGGTTGCCGCACGCCGTCACGTCACATGGTCTGCCACTGAAGAGGGCGTTGGCCCGAAACGCGTCTGGCAGGAAACCAGAAAAGGACTTTGTTCATGGCGTGTGCCCTTGCTTTGGCGTAATTTCCACCTGGGAGTGCATCCCACCTAGAGGCAACTCTTTTTGTATTTTGTATAGCGGCCTGCCTGGTCGCGGGATTGCACCACCGTGAAACATTTGCGGGTCCGCGGCTGCTTTATTGGGGTAGCTAACTGTGGAACAGGAGGTGCCTGTTATATGCAGGGGTGCTGGCGCGAACATCGGCAATCCTTTTAAAGACATTTTTGAATGTGAGTGCCGGCGACGACCCACTTGGGTTTTACTGAACCACCAGTCCCAGGAAGCATTGCTTCAGGTGGTTCACCTGAGCATAATGATTACGGGGATTTACTGGTGGTTGCCGCACGCCGTCACGTCACATGGTCTGCCACTGAAGAGGGCGCTGGCCCGAAACGCGTCTGGCAGGAAACCAGAAAAGGACTTTGTTCATGGCGTGTGCCCTTGCTTTGGCGTAATTTCCACCTGGGAGTGCATCCCAACTAGAGGCAACTCTTTTTGTATTATATATATATATATATATATATATATATATATATATATATATATATATATATATATATAGAGAGAGAGAGAGAGATACCATTCAATCAGGTCTTGACTACACTAATTCAGTCTACCTTGAATCACTAGACTGAAGCACATGTCGACTGCCATTTACTCAGAATGTTAACAGCAATTTACCCGGAATGTGTGGGCTCCTACTTTGACTGAATACCGAGCTATAGCTGTGGTATTCCTCATTAAGATATAACCGGGACTTTGACAAGACAGATAGGGGTAATGTCCCAATTACTTACCGTACTTTTAATAATTCTTAGTCCTGCTTTAGCCTGTCACAGTCATTACGACCAGTCTGCTCTCCCTAACTTCCCATTTTTCAGGTTTATTATATCAGGAGGGTCGGTGGAACTATCAAAACAGCATGCTTTCAAGTTTTGTTGTCTTCCTCGAGTTGGGTTTACCTCATTTAATAATGACTGTGACAAGGGTTAGTATGAGGAATGAGAATTATCCCTAAATAATATGGAAATCTCTTCTTAAAACGACATGCAGCCGTCATCTGGATTAGTGTGGCCATGCCAAGGTGGTGGGAGTGTTATAATACTTACTGATTTTTTTTCTATTAGACTCAGAAGTTGTGCTTGCTGATTCCTGCATCCCACCCACCTCCATCACCTCTGATGGATTTAAGAGTCAAACACAAGTTGGGTACCTTTAAGTAAGCCAAAGGTACAATGAGGAGTCCTTGGACCGTCTCTGTTTGCAAGAAGTTGGATCATGTCATTGTGGGGGTGCATCTAATGAATGTCGAGCCTCTGAACACTCTCCCAGCCCCTGCAGTACCAACCTGGTTCTTACATAAAGTAAACAATTATTATTATTCATATTTCATCATGCATATTTCATCATGCATGCTTGTGTGTTGGTGGATTTTAATACTCTACAGTATAGTTTTTCTGATGTAGGACAAAACTAAAAAGATTGCACAAAAACTGATACTCAATGAAATGAAGAATTGTTTACAGCACGTGGAAAGACCACATTTATCAGACGGTCTGAAAAATTACTTTTGAGGCGACCTCTGCTTTCCTAGCAAAGGCAAATTGGCAGAAACAGGACATGACAAATGATGTAGCTGCTGGTGAAAATTGTAAAGGTTGGAAAAGCCCTGCTGTTGTTGCGAAGGTAGAGTTTTACCATAATGCTTCAGACTTATACCATCTGGAAAATGACTTATACATTTGAAATGTCAAACTGAGCTGGTGTCAGGTATGTAAACAGACTGGCCTTCAGCAGTTATTCACACAGACTGTTTTCAAATCTGAAACTCAAGGTACCTTTAAAGCTCAAAAACCTTTGTCTCCTAGTCACGGATATTTCAGAGTTGACAAATATACACATTCAAACCCCTTGTTTTATCATACCTTCTGGGTATTTTCCATGTAATTAATTGCTTTGTGTAAGGTAATGGTTTATTTTGCCTTCAAAATGTTTGCCAAGATGACAATGAAGGTTTTCTGTCTTTGCATAGATATAAAAAGAAAGTTCTGGAAAAGACCCAGACTCAGATTGAACTAAATCATTTCTTCTTCTGTTCAAGAACTTTTCTGATACATTGGATCCAAGTGTGTGGCATTTTTAATTGAAAAGTTTTTTTTTTTTTTTAACTTGAGTCATGTATTGAGTAACAATCATACCATGCCTTGGCGAATTGGTTCGTCTGATGGCCGAATCAACAGAATATTGTTTCAATATGTAGTCTGGTAGCGTGACTAAAGTATCTGGTGTTAGCTCAAGATAGATTAGGACACTCTAATTCCTTTTATAAATCTGTTTTAATTATTCTAGTCTGGTTTTTAAATTATGTTTCAAAATCATTTTAAAAAATGGACATTCACAGGCGCTACTGGTTTGCCACCACAATTTTGAAATTCCCTCCCGAATCATCAAATATTAATAAATTACTGCATTTTTTCTGGGAAATTTCGCAAAGTGTGAAGGTTAAATTCTGAAATGACCATAAGTTGGGAATACAAGGACTGAACTATCCTTTAAACAAAGGGTGAAATTAAAGTAGCCCATTCTCACTGAAGGCACACATCTGTGAAATGTTACATGCACATATTACATGTACATTTGCCTGAGTGCTACCACGGATATTTGTGTGCAAAAAACATTGCAAAACCAATAGGATAGGTATGGCTTGATTTTTCTAAATCACTATTCCTATGCAAGCTACCGGACTTTAAGCAATTTAACAAAATCAATAGGATAAAAGCAAATATATATTTTTGACCTCAAAAATATACACTGCATAGTCGCTCCTTGCCATGAAAAGAAGTATTTTGTGTGTAGATGTGCTCCTAGGGAAAGGACAGAATGCTGTCCCTCAAAGTGAAGTTATCCAGTGGCTGAAGTGGACTCACACAATGCCCCATGCTGCATGCTGTAGTGGGAGGAAAACAATAACAGAGGAATGGACGAAAAGGGCTAGATGAAAGCTGCTATAAGTAAGTGTACTATACATATAATACATGGGATCCTGAAATCGCTGTATAAAAGCCTATCTCTAATTTCATTATAATTGGAGAATTGTTTGCAGATTATAATGAAAATATGTCAGAATTCAACTATAATAAGTTATTGTAGTCAAGCTCTGACATCATAATGCCAGCTGCCGAGGTGAAAGGCAGGTCAGGTCACAGAGCAGCTGTTTAAACCAAGGAAAAGGAAACATTGCTTTTATTTCTTCTGCTCTCTTTTTCTAATCTACAGTGCCAAGCAGAAAGTCAATGATTGTTTTTTGCATTCCTTATATAATTATAGAAAAGCTAGAATCTTTCTTCATGTTTCTACACATTCTGAGCTACTTCATCTTTTTTTTTAAAAACTGACTTGTATTGAACTGTTTCTAATATCTTTTGCAACAAATATCTAACAGGTTTTCGATGTGTTAAATTTTGTGCTAGAGGTTTTATTTGTATTCTTCATGTTTGCAAACATGCTCTCTCTTTCATATGAAAGGGCTACACATCAAGGTTTTAAATTGACTGTGGGAAAAGGGATTGTGTGGCCATGTATTATATGGTATAAGGCACCCCTGCCGTACATGAAAAGGATATTGCAAGTCACCTCGGAGTTCCATAACCTTATAAAAGAACTCTGCCTTTGGCCTCATTTCTCTATATGGTTATGAAACTCCTCGGTAACTTGCAATATCCTTATAATGTATGGAAGGGGATACTTTATCCCTTATATATTATTTAAGTGAAATCAAAAGGAACATGACAGTAACAAGCCTGGAGATATGTTCCCTTGGAAGCACACATGCTAGATTTAAATGAATGTGGGTGATATATTCTGGAGTTTTGGCCAAAATCTGTCAACCGTCGCGTGGCATAGTTTTTACTCACGCCTGACTCGCCAATAGTAAGTTGGCAAGCAAGACTTGGCATCCCGGAGTGCAATTTTCAGCCACTAGGAGGGCCCCTGGTGAGATTTCAGCATTCACGCTCAAAAACTGCCACTCGAGTAGAAAATCTACTCAAACGGCTGCAACTCAACTCAAGAAGCAGCGCCCTGTGGCGTGCCTTGAGACGCTGTTCATGATGATTTTTCAGTACGGAATGAGCTCCCTGTGCTAAAAATCAGCTAGAGCAGCACAGAGTGCCTAATTCCGCCCATTCTCGGATCTCCGCGGAATCTCATGGAGTTTTCATGTAACTCCGCGGAATTCTGTAGAGTAAAGATCTTTGCATTCAACCAACCCCTAGTTTTAAATACCCTTAGAGTTTAAATCTATCAAATTGATGCTTCCTGTTGAGAGCCGCTCACAAAGCAGCCCTCAGCAACTACCACTTTGTATCAAGGAAGCCAAGAAAGCAGCCAACACATCCCGCATAGATACCACTGCCAACCACTCTTCAAAATAGTGAAGGAATACTCCAACCTGACAGCACCAGAGACACCATCCACCCCTCCCTATAACTACACCCTTTCAGACTACTTCCACAGCAAGATTTTCACCATCTGTAACAATTTTGACCCCCAAACTATTGCTCTCAACCTCAACAACCTCATACGAACCAGCGCATACCAGCTGAATGATCACCACTCGTCTCCACTCACCACTCAGATCAACATGGCCATTATGTCTTCCATCCACTCCGGGGCCACCACAGACCCCTGCCCCCACCATCTCTTCTACCTCAGAACCAACCCAATCAGCATGGAACTCACCAGCATCACCAACACCTCAGTCTCCATAGCAGCCTTCCTCGACAGATGTAAACATGCAGAGGTCATACCCACCTCATAAAGAAACCCTCGGCTGACCCCAGTGATTAAAAAAATTATTGACGGATCTCCCTGCTCCCCTACCCGGCCAAAGTACTTGAGAAAGCTATCAACCAACAGCTCACCAAATACCTGGAACAAGACCAACTACTTGACACCTCACAATCAGGATTCCGTGTTAACTACAGCACTAAGACCGTGCTGATCGTGGCCACAGACGGCATCAGAACTCTCCTCGACTGTGGAGAAACCGTGACCCTGATCCTACTTGAGCTCTCTACTGCATTTGACACCATCTCCCAACACATGCTCAACAACAGACTCTACAACATCAGCATACCACAAAACGCCCTCTAGTGGATCGCCTCTTTCCTCAAAGGATGCAGACAGAGCATCTGGCTGCCTCCCTTCACCTCCAAACCCAAGGGCATCATATGCGGTGATCATCCTTCAGCCCCACCCTGTTCAACATCTACATGACCCCCCTCACAGATGTCGTCAGATCCCACTGCCTCAATATAATCTCCTACTCTGACTACACTCAACTAATCTTCTCCCTCACCAAGGACCTCTCCAAAGCCAAAACCAACTTTTGTGACGCCATGACCAACGTAGCCAACTGGTTGAGAGACAACTGCCTCCAACCCAACTCCAACAAGACAAAAGTGCTGATCTTCCGGAAGAACACCTCCGTTTGGGACCACAGCCGGTGAACAGCAGAACTTGGACCATCACCCACACCAACAGACCTTGCACGCAACCTATGCATCATCCTTGACAGTGAACTGACAATGAAATGACAAGTCAACACAGTCACCTCCTCCTGCTTCCACACCTTTCGCATGCTCCGCAGAATCTTAAGGTGGAACCATATCAACACCACACAGACCATCACTCAGGCCCTCATCACCAGCCACCTTGACTACGGCAATGCTCAGAAACCTCCACTGGCTCCCCATCCAGAAGAGATGCCAGTTCAAGATCCTCACTCATGCCTACAAAGCTCTACATGATCAAGGACCGGCCCACATCAACCATCGACTGAAGTTCCGTCTACCCGCAAAACACTTGTGCCTGTGTGCACACACCCATGGCATCCGACGCAGTTGTAGCAAGTGCCACTCCTTCTCTTACATCACTGCCAACACCTGGAACGATCTACCCCTCCACCTCCAAACAGCGCTCCAGCTCTGAACAGTGCCATCTCTGACGGACTTCAGAAAGAAACTCAAGGCCTGGCTTTTCGATGGAGACATGGCACCCTCAGTGCCCAGATACCCCTAGGGTTAACAGTGCTGCGCTATACAAATGCTGATTGATTGATTGTTATGATTAGTTTACAACAATAAGTTTTAGGGAAAGTGAAACACTGCCTGGCAAGAATGCCAAATGCCTATGGAAATGAAAGGACCACATTGACCATTAAACTATGGCAGAAAATTGCTAAAGGAAGAGCTATCGCTGCCCAGCCTGACTGAAGGCATGCACCAACAAAAGTTTAATGTTCATTTGAGTGTGTCCACAGGCAGAAATGTATACATTTTTTTTAGGTCTGATGGGTCTCACCTGTGCCAACAGTTACATGTTGTGATGGTGTTGAAAAGCCCTGCCTATTAAGGGTTGGGCAATATTCCATCTGCTGGCTATTTGTTTGTCCGTTGATAACATGGAAGGAAGCAAGCATGCTAAAATGTTCCCTATGACCCAGTAGAACATTCTCAGCATGTCACAGACATTGTTTTTTAAAGTTGGGAAGTAAGACCCCTACTGTGGGGGATGTTTGGGAAAATAAATAAAAGTGTGCACTGATCAGCCATGCAGTCAGTTCATGGTGGTCGGAAAAATGCTTTATTTCCATTGTAGTGGTTCTCCTCAAGGAGATGGGAGCTAACTGAGGGCACTTGAAAGTGTGTCTGCACAATTCAGTGGGCAGAGTTAGGGTTTTTGCTTAATTACCATTCCCAGGTAGGCAGACAACTCACTAGACACCAGAGATTGCTGTACAAAAAAGGAATGACATGAAGCGCTGGTATTTTGGCATCAAACCCCACTTCTGGGCACTATTTGTCATTATCTTACTCCTGTCTGCCTGTGCTGTTTGTTCCCTGTTTGTTGTCACTGTTTTTCGTTGGGCATGTGCCATGTGCACTGCTATGCCCTTTTCTCTGTTTTCTAGTTGGGCAGGTGATATGTTTTACTATGCACTTTTCACTAGTTGGACAGGTGTCATGTACTGTGCTGGGCACTTTATTTAGGCATGCTATGCACTTTGGTTTGAGGGCATTCTTTCATTATCTGCTTCTCTAAATGCTAACGCAAACAGGTGGTGTGATTAATTAGAAGCCTCTGTTTCCACAAGGCTGCCTGATGCTTGTCTGTTGTTTATTTGTTCAATTTCCCTAACAGGAAGTGCTGATTAGTTTATAGTTCAAAACATCTGTTTCTGGCATGTTTGCTTGTTGTTTATGTGTTCAGCTGCCCTGTCATCTAAGTAAAGGCTTCCATTCCCTGCCTCAGTTTTATGTCAGAGGAAGACTTCTAATTGACAGGAAACACTCAATAATCTTCAGGAAGGAGGCAGTGCTTAATGTGTTTGTTTACTGAACCTTCCATTCCATTTCCCAGTCTCCTGCTGGGACAGCATTCCTAAAGTAGGAAACACTCAATCGTTTAGAAGGATGCAGATAAAGACTTGTATGACAGGCTACAAATAGAGCTTTCAAGATCCTTCAGTAGAGTTTTATAGAGAGTTGTGTCTCCTATTAGCACTGTTCCGAACCCTGCCGCTTGCGGCAAGAATACCCAGGACGTCTTCATCTGTAAGCTGGGGGACCAGCAACCTCTCCTAGAGCTCCTTCCTTCAAGACAGCTTCCAAAAATTTTGAACCCTGGAACCTGGTTGATCAGCCTCACCGCTGTGCCGCCATCGATGTGAAAAGACCGTCTTCTTACCATTAAATGCTCCAGCTATTTTGGCCCATTACACGGATATCAGGATAGTGCATTAATTTGCACTCCAAGTTTTGGCATCTCCTTTTTCATCACGGGCACCTTAGCAAAGTGAGTTCGAAACAAAAAACCTTTGCTAAATAAAAAGGAATAGTTGTGTGAAGTAACAGAATGCAAATGACAGATATTGATTTCTGAATCATCTGAGCAGAGCCTAAGAGATATATGACTTGGATTCAGTGCAGTAATCTGTGCACAGGGGCCCTTCACATGGACTAAAATTACTTATAGTAATTTTCGTTTTCTATGATTCATTAAGTACTCATACCTCAGACTGATTGTAAAGCATTCCTGTATGGTTGTCTGAAATGATTGTGTTCTTGTTGCAGAGTACCTGTCCTGACTGAAGAAGTGTGCCTTGCCACTAGAACTTGAGGGGTCATGCTTAGAAGGATTAACACCCACCCCCATCAATTTCATAGGAGCTTTAAGGTACACTAAAACCTCTATATGTCTCTCTCCAAACCCCATTCTTCTATGGTTAGTCAGTGGTATCAGTCATCTCTTCTGATGCTAAGGATTAACCTCAAGGACAATCTCGTATGCAGATGACACGCAGGTGATAATCCCCATTGAGACGGACCCAGCAAAAGCCAGAGAAAAGTTTAAATCCTGCATGCTGAAAATTGCCGCTTGGATGAGCGAGAATTTTCTACAGCTCAACTCCAATAAGACGGAGATCCTTCTGTTTGGAAAGGCGACAGAATTATGGTCGTCGGACTGGTGGCCGGAGGAATTGGGGGAGGCACCCGATCCAACCACTCAGGCACGGAATTTGGGTATCCTGTTTGATAATAAGCTTTCGATGGAGGAACACGTGAAGTCAGTATCGGGCACATGCTTTGGCATCATGCGGATGCTGAGGAAGATTTTCCTTGGATCCCTTTGGAGGCCAGAAAGACCCTAGTACAGGCACTACTAGTTAGTAGACTGGACTATGCGAACGCACTACTAGTAGGAATTAGGGAGGACCTTGCGTCTAGGCTACAGGTAGTGCAAAATACGGCAGCCCGACTGGTCCTCAACAAACCAGTACGTACCCCCTCCCGTCCTCTTTTGCAACAACTACACTGGCTGCCCATGAGGAAGAGAGCAGTGTTTAAGCTCTTGACGTCGGTGTTTAAAGCACAGCAGGGCATCGGCCCGGTCTACCTAAGGAAGAAGTTAGTTCCCTATATACCTGCCCGTTTATTGAGATCTAGCAATCGTAATTTACTACATCCCTGTAAAATCAGGAAAGTCAAAATGGGAGGGCGCGCTTTTTCACATCTAGCCCCGCTCCATTGGAACCGCCTGCCGGATGAGCTACACGCCTGCGCAAGCTTGGGGCAGTTCAAGAAGCAGTTAAAAACCTGGCTGTTCTAAATCCGCAATTTTGTCCTAGCCTTTAGCACTGTGTAGCCAAAAGCGCCGAGAGATCCCTGTGGGGATGATTCGTCGCGCGGTATAAATGAAAAATAAATAAATAAATAAGGGGACAAGGGGAAGTGGTGGAAGATTGTCGCTTCTGCTGAAGGCCTCAAAATTTAGATGAGCGGCCCTTGATATGACAGTCATTTTCCCACCTGGGGGCAGAGTGGAGGCTTTACTCCAAATTTGACTACCCTAGGGGGTAGAGAGACCTCTAGATACTAGGTATTTGTTTTGTCTGTTTATGGGTTTGAGGGGTTGCCCATTCTTGTAATCTGGCTGTAGCACTCAATCTCTGATTCCCAGACAGTCGCTCTACCCCCTTGTGAAGGGAGACTGGTGGGTTTATCGCTAATCTGCCCACCCCAGGTGACGCAGTTAATCCACTAGACACAAGGGTTTGGTGTAAAAATAGAATGGGGTGGGGGGATGGCATGTTCTGGCTTTGGGTACCCTCCCACCCCCATGTGACAGACAATTATTCAGCCCCTCGGGAGGCATAATGGAGGATTTACACTCTTGATGCAGGCTCACATGTCCAAACTATGACCAAAGAAATAGCAATTTCTTCAAATTTTGTATTAAAGTATATGGGTCTGGTGTCTGCTGACACCTAAAGAATCCGACCAATCAAGGGCATTTCTGAATGGTAGAGAGCAAGGACAGTCCAGTGTGGTTGAGGTGTGGTTGCTAGGATCTTATCCTATACAACCTTCCCTAAAATGTAAACAAATATGCCTAGTAGATCATATTTCCCCAAATCTTCAATGAAGAATGAATGCAATGTTAGGGCTCTGGGTTGGCACCACCTAGGGAACCCTACTAACTTTCAACATTTCTAAAATTTAGAAACAGAGAAATCCAGGGTGGTGTAGCTTGTAGTGGTCAAAACTCAACTTTCTTATATTTATGTGACAGAAAAGACCTGAGTTTGAAGCCAATAGCAAATATCCTACCATCTTACATTCCCACACTTCCTCTGCTGAAAACCGTACCTGACATTTGTGGGGATGACTATCTTACTGGACATAACCCTTTTTCAAAAGGACAATTAAAGCCTTTATTGAATGTTTCCAATCTCAGGTAATAGACTCACCCAAACAAATGTGGTACCATTTTTTGGGGTGAAGTGTGAGAATGCTAGGTGGTAGGACAGGGTTGTATGATATTTGCAAGTAGTAAGACCTCCAACCCTCGGTCTAGGTCCACTCTCTCCCCACTTCTCCGCTGTGTCGTCTCTTGCCTCCAGACCCCGACCTCCTCCTTGGGAGGTTCGAGGCTGCTGCCCGCTCCAACTGGGACCAGACTGCCTCCAACCACCGTAACCTTCTCAGCCGCTTTTTTTTTCCCTTAATTTTTTCCCTGTTGTGCCACTGTTATTGTGCCCATCTGTGTCTTGCTCTAATTCCACCACTGTTTTTATTTTCTCGTGCCTGCCTGTTCCTTTTGCCTTTCCCCGCTGCTGCCCCTGCGGCCCCTCCCCCCGAATTCCCCCGGAATTTCTCCTCCGGAATTTCCCCGGAATTCCCCCGGAATTCCCCTGCTCCCGCCTCCCAGCCTCTCCTCACTCCCACCTCCCCTACTTAATGGCAGCCGCTGCGCGGTCGCGCCGCTGTCGCGCCAAAGGCGTGCCAAAGGCAAGCCCGTCTGCGCCCGTCCGCGACCCGACCGCGGCCAGCGCCAGGAACCCTGGACCTCCCACTACCCATCGCTACGACACCACCACCCTCCTCGCACTTAACCCTGGAAGACTTAGAGAATGCCAACAGGCCTCGCCAAACACGAACCACGGCCAGTTCTCCTGCCTCCACTGCCGCCAGACCCTCACTGCCACCCCGGCCTCCAACACCACCGACGCCAGCACCGGCGACACCCTAAAATGCATCCTCCTCAACGTACGCTCCGTACACAAACACGCCATGGAAATCTGGAACCTGCTCGACTCTCTTTCGCCCGACATCGCCTTCTTCACAGAGACCTGGACCAACGCATCCTCCACCCCCGACATCAGCACCGCCATCCCAGACGGATACAAGATCCAGAGGAAAGACCGCCCCAACCACCCAGGAGGGGGCCTCGCCATCGCCCACAAGTGCACCCTCCGCCTCACCACCTCCAGCGAAACCTTCCCCTCTGCCGAACACCTGCACTTCAAGATCCAGACCACCCACAAAGCCACACTCCGAGGAACCCTCGTCTACAGACCCCCCGGCCCCCGAACACCCTTTGCCACCACCATCACCGACTTCATCGCACCCCATGCGATCGCCTCAACAAACTACCTACTCATTGGAGACCTGAACTTCCACCTCGACAACCCCAGTGACCCCAACTCCACTATCCTTTGTGACAACCTCGCCAGCATCGGTCTTAAACAACTCTTCAACACACCGACCCACAGAGCAGGACACACCCTCGACCCCATCTTCGCGGCAGGAATCAGCGTCCATTTCAGCCACACAATGCAGCCGCCATGGACCGACCACCACTGCGGACACTTCACCATCAACAAACCCAAGGCACCCAAACCAGCCCCACGCCCACCACGAAGGAACTGGAGCAAGGTTACCGACGAGCAACTTAACTCCACCCTCAGCCAAGACAACCACACCTGGGCACCCGACACAAACAGCGCAAATGACGCAGCCAGAGAACTCCACACCTGGATCTCCAACTGCGCAGATGAGCTCGCCCCTCTACGCAACCCCGACAGATAACGCCCCAGGAAAGCCGCCAGGTTCACAACCGCTCTCCAAGAAGCAAGACGCACCTGCAGACGCCTGGAGAAGAACTGGAGAAACACCAAGACAACCAAAAACCACACCACCTACAAGCACGCCATGACGGACTACCACAACCAGATCAGAGCCACCAAAAGGAACTTCATCCACAACAAAATCCTGGCCAACTCCACCAACTCCAAGGAACTTTTCAGTGTCATTCAAGAATTCACCAACCCACGCAGCGAAGCCACAGACATCACCCCATCCCAAGACCTCTGCGACAAGCTTGGAACCTATTTCCACCTCAAGATCAAAAACCTCTACGACAACTTCATCGACCATCCACCAGGCGCCACAGACGGCCCCCCGCCCCCCAGAAACACCAGCCAGCCCACCATGTCCAACTGGACACCGATCACGGCCGAAGACACCGCCTCGACCATGAAAAGCATCCACTCGGTGGCCCCCACCGACCCCTGCCCCCCTCACATCTACCACAGAGCCGTGGCCGCCATCGCACCCAAACTACAACGCACCATCAACACCACCTTCAAAACAGGCACCTTCACAGACGACTGGAAGCACGCAGAAGTCAGACCCCTGCTCAAGAAGCCCACAGCTGACCCCACCAACCTCAAGAACTATCGGCCCATCTCGCTCCTCCCCTTCGCAGCCAAAGTTGCAGAGAAAACAGTCAACAGGAAACTGACACGATTCATTGAAGAGAACGCCGTCCTTGACCCGTCCCAATCCGGATTCCGAAGCAACCACAGCACAGAGACCGCCCTACTCGCCGCCACAGACGACATCCGCACCCTCCTGGACCAAGGCCACTCCGCAGCCCTCATCCTACTCAACCTATCAGCGGCCTTCGACACGTCTCCCATCGCACACTAGTCGTCAGACTACACGACGCAGAGCATACAAGGAACAGCCCTGGACTGGATCCGATCATTCCTCACCGGAAAAAGCCAAAGGATCAGACTCCCACCCTTCCTCTCCGACCCCACGAAAATCACCTGCGGAGTCCCACAGGGTTCATCACTGAGCCCCACCCTCTTCAACATTTACATGGCCCCCTCGCAGCCATCGTCCGACAACACGGCCTCAACATCGTATCCTACGCCGACGACACCCAGCTCATCCTCTCCTCACCAAAGACCCCACCACTGCCAAACTCAACTTCCAGAAAGGAATGCAAGACGTCGCAGTCTGGATGACCAACAGCTGCCTGAAGCTCAATGCCGAGAAGACATAAGTCCTCGTCCTCTGTACCACCCCTTCTGCATGGGACAGCACCTGGTGGCCGACCGCCCTTGGAAGCCCACCTACCCCCTCAGACCACGCCAAGAACCTCGGCATCGTACTCGACTCATCACTCTCCATGAACCGACAGGTGAACACCATCACCTCCAGCTGCTTCAACACCCTCCGCATCCTCTGCAAGACCTTCAAGTGGATCCCCCCTGAGTCAAGGAAGACGGTCACCCACGCACTCATCACCAGCAGACTGGACTATGGAAACGCACTCTACGCCGGCATCAACAAGTCCCTACTCCGCAAACTCCAGACAGTACAGAACACCGCCGCCAGACTCGTCCTCGGCATCCCCCGACACGAACACATCAGCCAACACCACTGGAGAAAAGAGTCACTTTCAAAATCCTCACTCACGCCTACAAATGCCTACACAACAACGGACCCAAATACCTCAATGACAGAATCAACTTCCACATACCCAAAAGAAAACTCTGATCTTCCAACCTAGCACTGGCCGAAACCCCGCGCATCCACAGAGCCAGAGCAGGCAGAAGATCCTTCTCTCACATTGCAGCCAAGACCTGGAATGAGCTACCGGCAGACATCAGACGCGCCCCCTCCCTGAACACCTTCAGGAAGACCCTCAAGACCTGGCTCTTCGGCTAAACAGATCTGCGGACCCCCCCCCCTCAGCGCCTTGAGACCCTCACGGGTGAGTAGCACGCTTACAATTCCCTGATTGATTGCTGATATTCACCCCATCTGTAAATTTCCATCCTTGGCATGAATATATGGCAATTCTGCTTTTTAAAGCACATATTTAAGTGTGCAAGGAATTCGGGAAGAGAAAATGTGGTGGGACCCATGCAAGTGACACTAACTTGGACTCCATAAGTCTCTAGTTTTCAGTAATGTCTGTCATTGGTGAGTTTCTATAGGTACAGAGAGACCCCTGGTTCAAAAACTGCAGGACAACCACCACCGAAATTCATCTAAAGTAAACATCACTTTCTCTGTTCAAATCTCTGGGATTTTTTCCAGTCTCATGCATTTAGCCTACTTAAACATATGGGCTACAATTTTTACCTAGTCACTCCATATTTACTATTGCACTTTTCTACATTTCTGTTTTCCACTTATAAAATACTGGGCCACATGTATCAACATTTGTAATAGCAATTACCTAATTACGATTTTCTGCGAATCGCAATTAGGTAATTGCTATTACAAATTTATGAAACTCCAAGAGTGTCATTTAGGGGCTGATTACGATGGCGGGTGGAAAAGCACCCGGAGCAACATGGTAGCGGGAATCAACCGTCCGCATGTACCGCGGGAAAACCGGCAGTCCGATTAGGATCATCCGCCAGAAAAATCCGACCGTGGGGGAACGATGCCAAGAAAGAGCGCCGGTAGCGTGCGGAGCAGGTGAAAATCTGTCCGCGGCGGTCGGATTCGTGGCGGAAAAAGCCCAAACCGCCGCACGGCCAGCGGATTGACCGCACGTGGAATTAGGATACCATTGAGGTGACAGCGGAACGATCCGCTGTTTCCGACCGCCGCGATCGCAACCAGTGATGAATGGGAGAGCCGGCAGAAGGGCGGTCGTATACCCACTGCCGCGGCCGCTCCGGAAAAATCATAGCGGCCGACCAAAAAAACACACAATATGCCCAAGTGTACCCAGCAACTTGGCTCAGCCCCCCAAAAAACCTAATACACCCCAATGACACATCCCAATGGCAAGTTAAAAAACCACAAATCCCAGGTCAACCCACACAACATACCTGACATCAATGCACCATTTTGACAGTCCCACATAGCTGAGTATAAAACTAGCCCCTTCCCTGACCACAATCCTTTGCAATACTCCACCACTGAAGGAACCAAGCCTACAGCACAAAGGAGAGGCAAACCACCACAAAACTCACCAGCACAACAACACACACACACACCACTTACATCACCAACACCACTCTCACACCTGCACTTTCAACCCCTTAGCACACCACACACCATGGCACAGAAGAAAATGCCCAAATTCACTGACAATGAGTTGTCAGTCATGGTAGATGAGGTAATCAGAGTAGAACCACAATTGTTTGGAAGCATGGTCCAACAGACACCATTAGCCACCAAAACACTAATGTGGGAAAGGATAGTCCGCAAGGTCAATGCAGTAGGGACTGTCCCACGCACCAAGAATTAGATCATGAAGCGGTGGCATGACCTCAAGAAAAAGGTGAAAGAGAGGAACAACAAGAACCATGAGCTGGCTCAGAGGACTGGCGGTGGCCATCCCATTCCACCAAGAACATTCACCGCATGAGAGGAGAAGGTGCTTGCCATACTGCTTCCAGAGAGTCTCACAGGAATACCCAGGGGAGTGGAGGCTGGTAAGTAACAACAAATGTCCACCATCACACTGCTATGTACTGTCTTGCACAGCCACAAAGCTACACATCCTAGGCCCAAATGCATCCATGTGCACCACACACTCCCCAACACATGTCTCACAGATCTAACATTCACTCCCTCTGAATCACCCCAAAGGTAGCTAGCAACATTCCCAGGATTGCATTGTACAGGCAGCCAGCACTACAACTCCCACCAGGCACCCTTGTCCCAAAGCTGAGCAAGATGGAGCACTCCCCCACACCCAGAAACATGTGGCAGCCATTGCATTGATCACCTCCACCTGACAGGTAGGTAGCCATCTTAACAGGGAGGGGTGTTTGTGGGTTGAAAGCCAGCACTACAACTCCCACCAGGCCCCCTTGTCCCACAGCAAAGCAAGATGGAGCACTCCCCCAAACCCAGAAGCATGTGGCAGCCATTGCATTGATCACCTCCACCTAACAGGTAGGTAGCCATCTTAACAGGGAGGGGTGTTTGTGGGTGGAAAGCCAGCACTACAACTCCCACCAGGCCCCCTTGTCCCAGAGCTCAGCAAGATGGAGTACACCCCCACACCCAGAAGCATGTGGCAGCCATTGCATTGATCACCTCCACCTAACAGGTAGGTAGCCATCTTAACAGGGAGGGGTGTTTGTGGGTGGAAAGCCAGCACTACAACTCCCACCAGGCCCCCTTGTCCCACAGCTCAGCAAGATGGAGCACTCCCCCACACCCAGAAGCATGTGGCAGCCATTGCATTGTTCACCTACACCTAACAGGTAGGTAGCCATCTTAACAGGGAGGGGTGTTTGTGGGTTGAAAGCCAGCACTACAACTCCCACCAGGCCCCCTTGTCCCACAGCACAGCAAGATGGAGCGCTCCCCCACACCCAGAAGCATGTGGCAGCCATTACATTGATCACCTCCACCTAACAGGTAGGTAGCCATCTTAACAGGGAGGGGTGTTTGTGGATGGAAAGCCAGCACTACAAATCCCAACTGGCCCCCTTGTCCCACAGCTCTGCGAGATGGAGCACTCACCCACACCCAGAATCATGTGGCAGCCATTGCATTGATCACCTCCACCTAACAGGTAGGTAGCCATCTTAACAGGGAGGGGTGTTTGTGGATGGAAAGCCAGCACTACAACTCCCACCAGGCCCCCTTGTCCCACAGCTGAGCAAGATGGAGCACTCCCCCACACCCAGAAGCATGTGGCAGCCATTGCATTGATCACCTCCACCTGACAGGTAGGTAGCCATCTTAACAGGGAGGGGTGTTTGTGGGTTGAAAGCCAGCACTACAACTCCCACCAGGCCCCCTTGTCCCACAGCACAGCAAGATGGAGCGCTCCCCACACCCAGAAGCATGTGGCAGCCATTGCATTGATCACCTCCACCTAACAGGTAGGTAGGCATCTTAACAGGGAGGGGTGTTTGTGGGTGGAAAGCCAGCACTACAACTCCCACCAGGCCCCCTTGTCCCACAGCTCAGCAAGATGGAGCACTCTCCCACACCCACAAGCATGTGGCAGCCATTGCATTGTTCACCTCCACCTAACAGGTAGGTAGCCATCTTAACAGGGAGGTGTGTTTGTGGGTGAAAAGCCAGCACTACAACTCCCACCAGGCCCCCTTGTCCCACAGCTGAGCAAGATGGAGCACTCCCCCACACCCAGAATCATGTGGCAGCCATTGCATTGATCACCTCCACCTAACAGGTAGGTAGCCATCTTATCAGGGAGGGGTGTTTGTGTGTGAAAAGCCAGCACTACAACTCCCACCAGGCCCCCTTGTCCCACAGCTCAGCAAGATGGAGCACTCCCCCACACCCAGAAGCATGTGGCAGCTATTGCATTGATCACCTCCACCTAACAGGTAGGTAGCCATCTTAACAGGGAGGGGTGTTTGTGGGTGGAAAGCCAGCACTACAACTCCCACCAGGCCCCCTTGTCCCAGAGCTCAGCAAGATGGAGCACACCCCCACACCCAGAAGCATGTGGCAGCCATTGCATTGATCACCTCCACCTAACAGGTAGGTAGCCATCTTAACAGGGAGGGGTGTTTGTGGGTGGAAAGCCAGCACTACAACTCCCACCAGGCCCCCTTGTCCCACAGCTCAGCAAGATGGAGCACACCCCCACACCCAGAAGCATGTGGCAGCCATTGCATTGATCACCTCCACCTAACAGGTAGGTAGCCATCTTAACAGGGAGGGGTGTTTGTGGGTGGAAAGCCAGCACTACAACTCCCACCAGGCCCCCTTGTCCCACAGCTCAGCAAGATGGAGCATTCCCCCACACCCAGAAGCATGTGGCAGCCATTGCATTGATCACCTACACCTAACAGGTAGGTAGCCATCTTAACAGGTAGGGGTGTTTGTGGGTTGAAAGCCAGCACTACAACTCCCACCAGGCCCCCTTGTCCCACAGCACAGCAAGATGGAGCGCTCCCCCACACCCAGAAGCATGTGGCAGCCATTACATTGATCACCTCCACCTAACAGGTAGGTAGCCATCTTAACAGGGAGGGGTGTTTGTGGATGGAAAGCCAGCACTACAAATCCCAACAGGCCCCCTTGTCCCACAGCTCAGCAAGATGGAGCACTCACCCACACCCAGAAGCATGTGGCAGCCATTGCATTGATCACCTCCACCTAACAGGTAGGTAGCCATCTTAACAGGGAGGGGTGTTTGTGGATGGAAAGCCAGCACTACAACTCCCACCAGGCCCCCTTGTCCCACAGCTGAGCAAGATGGAGCACTCCCCCACACCCAGAAGCATGTGGCAGCCATTGCATTGATCACCTCCACCTGACAGGTAGGTAGCCATCTTAACAGGGAGGGGTGTTTGTGGGTTGAAAGCCAGCACTACAACTCCCACCAGGCCCCCTTGTCCCACAGCACAGCAAGATGGAGCGCTCCCCCACACCCAGAAGCATGTGGCAGCCATTGCATTGATCACCTCCACCTAACAGGTAGGTAGCCATCTTAACAGGGAGGGGTGTTTGTGGGTGGAAAGCCAGCACTACAACTCCCACCAGGCCCCCTTGTCCCACAGCTCAGCAAGATGGAGCACTCTCCCACACCCACAAGCATGTGGCAGCCATTGCATTGATCACCTCCACCTAACAGGTAGGTATCCATCTTAACAGGGAGGGGTGTTTGTGGGTGAAAAGCCAGCACTACAACTCCCACCAGGCCCCCTTGTCCCACAGCTGAGCAAGATGGAGCACTCCCCCACACCCAGAATCATGTGGCGGCCATTGCATTGATCACCTCCACCTAACAGGTAGGTAGCCATCTTATCAGGGAGGGGTGTTTGTGTGTGAAAAGCCAGCACTACAACTCCCACCAGGACCCCTTGTCCCACAGCTCAGCAAGATGGAGCACTCCCCCACACCCAGAAGCATGTGGCAGCTATTGCATTGATCACCTCCACCTAACAGGTAGGTAGCCATCTTAACAGTGAGGGGTGTTTGTGGGTGGAAAGCCAGCACTACAACTCCCACCAGGCCCCCTTGTCCCAGAGCTCAGCAAGATGGAGCACACCCCCACACCCAGAAGCATGTGGCAGCCATTGCATTGATCACCTCCACCTAACAGGTAAGTAGCCATCTTAACAGGGAGGGGTGTTTGTGGGTGGAAAGCCAGCACTACAACTCCCACCAGGCCCCATTGTCCCACAGCTCAGCAAGATGGAGCACTCCCCCACACCCAGAAGCATGTGGCAGCCATTGCATTGATCACCTACACCTAACAGGTAGGTAGCCATCTTAACAGGGAGGGGTGTTTGTGGGTTGAAAGCCAGCACTACAACTCCCACCAGGCCCCCTTGTCCCACAGCACAGCAAGATGGAGCGCTCCCCCACACCCAGAAGCATGTGGCAGCCATTACATTGATCACCTCCACCTAACAGGTAGGTAGCCATCTTAACAGGGAGGGGTGTTTGTGGATGGAAAGCCAGCACTACAAATCCCAACAGGCCCCCTTGTCCCACAGCTCAGCAAGATGGAGCACTCACCCACACCCAGAATCATGTGGCAGCCATTGCATTGATCACCTCCACCTAACAGGTAGGTAGCCATCTTAACAGGGAGGGGTGTTTGTGGATGGAAAGCCAGCACTACAACTCCCACCAGGCCCCCTTGTCCCACAGCTGAGCAAGATGGAGCACTCCCCACACCCAGAAGCATGTGGCAGCCATTGCATTGATCACCTCCACCTGACAGGTAGGTAGCCATCTTAACAGGGAGGGGGTTTGTGGGTTGAAAGCCAGCACTACAACTCCCACCAGGCCCCCTTGTCCCACAGCACAGCAAGATGGAGCGCTCCCCCACACCCAGAAGCATGTGGCAGCCATTGCATTGATCACCTCCACCTAACAGGTAGGTAGCCATCTTAACAGGGAGGGGTGTTTGTGGGTGGAAAGCCAGCACTACAACTCCCACCAGGCCCCCTTGTACCACAGCTCAGCAAGATGGAGCACTCTCCCACACCCACAAGCATGTGGCAGCCATTGCATTGATCACCTCCACCTAACAGGTAGGTAGCCATCTTAACAGGGAGGTGTGTTTGTGGGTGAAAAGCCAGCACTACAACTCCCACCAGGCCCCCTTGTCCCACAGCTGAGCAAGATGGAGCACTCCCCCACACCCAGAATCATGTGGCAGCCATTGCATTGATCACCTCCACCTAACAGGTAGGTAGCCATCTTATCAGGGAGGGGTGTTTGTGTGTGAAAAGCCAGCACTACAACTCCCACCAGGCCCCCTTGTCCCACAGCTCAGCAAGATGGAGCACTCCCCCACACCCAGAAGCATGTGGCAGCTATTGCATTGATCACCTCCACCTAACAGGTAGGTAGCCATCTTAACAGGGAGGTGTGTTTGTGGGTGAAAAGCCAGCACTACAACTCCCACCAGGCCCCCTTGTCCCACAGCTGAGCAAGATGGAGCACTCCCCCACACCCAGAATCATGTGGCAGCCATTGCATTGATCACCTCCACCTAACAGGTAGGTAGCCATCTTAACAGGGAGGGGTGTTTGTGGGTGGAAAGCCAGCACTACAACTCCCACCAGGCCCCCTTGTCCCAGAGCTCAGCAAGATGGAGCACACCCCCACACCCAGAAGCATGTGGCAGCCATTGCATTGATCACCTCCACCTAACAGGTAGGTAGCCATCTTAACAGGGAGGGGTGTTTGTGGGTGGAAAGCCAGCACTACAACTCCCACCAGGCCCCCTTGTCCCACAGCTCAGCAAGATGGAGCACACCCCCACACCCAGAAGCATGTGGCAGCCATTGCATTGATCACCTCCACCTAACAGGTAGGTAGCCATCTTAACAGGGAGGGGTGTTTGTGGGTGGAAAGCCAGCACTACAACTCCCACCAGGCCCCCTTGTCCCACAGCTCAGCAAGATGGAGCATTCCCCCACACCCAGAAGCATGTGGCAGCCATTGCATTGATCACCTACACCTAACAGATAGGTAGCCATCTTAACAGGTAGGGGTGTTTGTGGGTTGACAGCCAGCACTACAACTCCCACCAGGCCCCCTTGTCCCACAGCACAGCAAGATGGAGCGCTCCCCACACCCAGAAGCATGTGGCAGCCATTACATTGATCACCTCCACCTAACAGGTAGGTAGCCATCTTAACAGGGAGGGGTGTTTGTGGATGGAAAGCCAGCACTACAAATCCCAACAGGCCCCCTTGTCCCACAGCTCAGCAAGATGGAGCACTCACCCACACCCAGAAGCATGTGGCAGCCATTGCATTGATCACCTCCACCTAACAGGTAGGTAGCCATCTTAACAGGGAGGGGTGTTTGTGGATGGAAAGCCAGCACTACAACTCCCACCAGGCCCCCTTGTCCCACAGCTGAGCAAGATGGAGCACTCCCCCACACCCAGAAGCATGTGGCAGCCATTGCATTGATCACCTCCACCTGACAGGTAGGTAGCCATCTTAACAGGGAGGGGTGTTTGTGGGTTGAAAGCCAGCACTACAACTCCCACCAGGCCCCTTGTCCCACAGCACAGCAAGATGGAGCGCTCCCCCACACCAGAAGCATGTGGCAGCCATTGCATTGATCACCTCCACCTAACAGGTAGGTAGCCATCTTAACAGGGAGGGGTGTTTGTGGGTGGAAAGCCAGCACTACAACTCCCACCAGGCCCCCTTGTCCCACAGCTCAGCAAGATGGAGCACTCTCCCACACCCAGAATCATGTGGCAGCCATTGCATTGATCACCTCCACCTAACAGGTAGGTAGCCATCTTATCAGGGAGGGGTGTTTGTGTGTGAAAAGCCAGCACTACAACTCCCACCAGGACCCCTTGTCCCACAGCTCAGCAAGATGGAGCACTCCCCCACACCCAGAAGCATGTGGCAGCTATTGCATTGATCACCTCCACCTAACAGGTAGGTAGCCATCTTAACAGTGAGGGGTGTTTGTGGGTGGAAAGCCAGCACTACAACTCCCACCAGGCCCCCTTGTCCCAGAGCTCAGCAAGATGGAGCACACCCCCACACCCAGAAGCATGTGGCAGCCATTGCATTGATCACCTCCACCTAACAGGTAGGTAGCCATCTTAACAGGGAGGGGTGTTTGTGGGTGGAAAGCCAGCACTACAACTCCCACCAGGCCCCCTTGTCCCACAGCTCAGCAAGATGGAGCACTCTCCCACACCCACAAGCATGTGGCAGCCATTGCATTGATCACCTCCACCTAACAGGTAGGTAGCCATCTTAACAGGGAGGGGTGTTTGTGGGTGAAAAGCCAGCACAACAACTCCCACCAGGCCCCCTTGTCCCACAGCTGAGCAAGATGGAGCACTCCCCCACACCCAGAATCATGTGGCAGCCATTGCATTGATCACCTCCACCTAACAGGTAGGTAGCCATCTTATCAGGGAGGGGTGTTTGTGTGTGAAAAGCCAGCACTACAACTCCCACCAGGCCCCCTTGTCCCACAGCTCAGTAAGATGGAGCACTCCCCCACACCCAGAAGCATGTGGCAGCTATTGCATTGATCACCTCCACCTAACAGGTAGGTAGCCATCTTAACAGGGAGGGGTGTTTGTGGGTGGAAAGCCAGCACTACAACTCCCACCAGGCCCCCTTGTCCCAGAGCTCAGCAAGATGGAGCACACCCCCACACCCAGAAGCATGTGGCAGCCATTGCATTGATCACCTCCACCTAACAGGTAGGTAACCATCTTAACAGGGAGGGGTGTTTGTGGGTGGAAAGCCAGCACTACAACTCCCACCAGGCCCCCTTGTCCCACAGCTCAGCAAGATGGAGCACTCCCCCACACCCAGAATCATGTGGCAGCCATTGCATTGATCACCTCCACCTAACAGGTAGGTAGCCATCTTAACAGGGAGGGGTGTTTGTGGGTGGAAAGCCAGCACTACAAATCCCACCAGGCCCCCTTGTCCCACAGCTCAGCAAGATGGAGCACTCACCCACACCCAGAAGCATGTGGCAGCCATTGCATTGATCACCTCCACCTAACAGGTAGGTAGCCATCTTAACAGGGAGGGGTGTTTGTGGGTGGAAAGCCAGCACTACAACTCCCACCTGCCCCCCGTGTCCCACAGCTCAGCAAGATGGAGCACTACCCCACACCCAGAAGCATGTGGCAGCCATTGCATTGATCACCTCCACCTAACAGGTAGGTAGCCATCTTAACAGGGAGGGGTGTTTGTGGGTGAAAAGCCAGCACTACAACTCCCACCTGCCCCCCTTGTCCCACAGCTCAGCAAGATGGAGCACTACCCCACACCCAGAAGCATGTGGCAGCCATTGCATTGATCACCTCCACCTAACAGGTAGGTAGCCATCTTAACAGGGAGGGGTGTTTGTGGGTGAAAAGCCAGCACTACAACTCCCACCAGGCCCCCTTGTCCCACAGCTGAGCAAGATGTAGCACTCTCCCACACCCAGAATCATGTGGTAGCCATTGCATTGATCACCTCCACCTAACAGGTAGGTAGCCATCTTAACAGGGAGGGGTGTTTTTGGGTGGAAAGCCAGCACTACAACTCACACCAGGCCCCTGTGTCCCACAGCTCAGCAAGATGGAGCACACCCCCACACCCAGAAGCATGTGGCAGCCATTGCATTGATCACCTCCACCTAACAGGTAGGTAGCCATCTTAACAGGGAGGGGTGTTTGTCGGTGAAAAGCCAGCACTACAACTCCCACCAGGCCCCCTTGTCCCACAGCTCAGCAAGATGGAGTACTCCCCCACACCCAGAAGCATGTGGCAGCCATTGCATTGATCACATCCACCTAACAGGTAGGTAGCCATCTTAACAGGGAGGGGTGTTTGTGGGTGGAAAGCCAGCACTACAACTCCCACCAGGCCCCCTTGTCCCACAGCTCAGCAAGATGGAGCACTCCCCACACCCAGAAGCATGTGGCAGCCATTACATTGATCACCTCCGCCAAACAGGTAGGTAGCCATCTTAACAGGGAGGGGTGTTTGTGGGTGGAAAGCCAGCACTACAAATCCCACCAGGCCCCCTTGTCCCACAGCTCAGCAAGATGGAGCACTCACCCACACCCAGAAGCATGTGGCAGCCATTGCATTGATCACCTCCACCTAACAGGTAGGTAGCCATCTTAACAGGGAGGGGTGTTTATGGGTGGAAAGCTAGCACTACAACTCCCACCTGGCCCCCTTGTCCCACAGCTCAGCAAGATGGAGCACTCCCCCACACCCAGAAGCATGTGGCAGCCATTGCATTGATCACCTCCACCTAACAGGTAGGTAGCCATCTTAACAGGGAGGGGTGTTTGTGGGTGGAAAGCCAGCAGTACAACTCCCACCAGGCCCCCTTGTCCCACAGCTCAGCAAAATGGAGCACTCCACCCACACCCAGAAACATGTGGGAGCCATTGCATTGATCACCTCCACCTAACAGGTAGGTAGCCATCTTAACAGGGAGGGGTGTTTGTGGGTGGAAAGCCAGCACTACATATCCCAACAGGCCCCCTTCTCCCACAGCTCAGCAAGATGGAACACTCCACCCACACCCAGAAACATGTGTCAGCAAGTCTCCTCAACTGTGTCACAGAACAGGTAGGTAGCCATCTTAACAGGGAGGGGTGTTTGTGGGTGGAAAGCCAGCACAAATCCCACCAGGCCCCCTTCTCCCACAGCTCAGCAAGATGGAACACTCCACCCACACCCAGAAACATGTGTCAGCAATTCCCCTCAACTGTGTCACAGAACAGGTAGGTAGACAGTGCATGCACCCTGTCATTCCTCTCAAAAAGCATGGAGCCATATGACCACACCAGCCCTCACATCCCACCCAACTTGGCATAGATCCAATAGCCACTTCCAGTGTGCAGACAGCTTAGCATATGTAATTGTCACAGAAATTAAAGTTTGACTCACCAAATCACATGTTGAAGTAATTCAGGGCACAATCATGCACAGCAGTGAATGCTATGTGTGTGTCCCATGGTGGCAGAGCATCAAGGCCCATATGAAAACAAAACAAACATGGTCTCTTTCAAAAATAAAGCAAAGAACATGATATGACAGAGGGATGCATGAGACAACAATGGCTAGTACATGCCCAGAATGAAGGTCTTCCATGCAGAGCAAACAACAAAGATGCTTCACAAAAAGTTGTTGTGCTGCTAGTTGATAGATGACGACATGTCCTTGTAATCACACAATCTGTACGTGGAGCATGGTATCTATTGACATGTCACGCCATGGACAAGTAATGTAGGTACCTACACATCATGTCATGATGCTCAGTACCGTGCAGCCATACAAAGTGATCTCAATGTAAACTGTGTGGTGTATAACATGTAACATCCAAACATCTAACACCAAGCTTGTGGGGTGCACTTCAATGACCATTTCTTCTCTGTTCTACAGGTGACCAAGAATTGACTGCTGCAGAGGACAACACCAACCTGCAGAGCCAGTCTCCCCCCCGAAACATGGACGCCAGGATGCAGACTCCCTAAATTCCTCGGATGCGGACACAGAAGCTGGCCCATCTGGCCTGCCAGGGCGCAGCAGGTCCCAGGCCCCCACTGTCCTCACCACCACCACCTCAGCAACAACAACTGCGCTGACCACTGCTGTAACGACCTGTGCAGCCTCCACCACCACCACCAGTGCTTCCTGCAACACTGTCCCTGCCTCAGAGGATACCCACACCACCCCACAATCTGAGGAGGGCAGGGAGAGTCAGCGGGTGCATCGAGTGGTGATGCCACAGGTCCGGGACAGCAGAGCAGGTGGGAGGGCAAGTGGGCGACAAAATCAACAGGACACTGGGTCCGAAGCCCTGGCCAACATCGCCAGAGTCCTTGGGGCATAGGAACAAGCCCAGGGACACACGGGCCAGGCTCTAGAAGAATCGCGTGAGCTCCGCCTGCTGCTGAGGTCCTTAGACACGCGCATGGGCCAAATCGTGGACCTCTTGGGCCAGCTTGTGGGTGTCCTGAGGGACAGGCCTGCGGCCCAAAGGACAGCTCAACCTCCCTCCAGTGGCTCGCAGGATGACAGTCCCACCTCCTCACCTGCGGCCACAGAGACGTGTGAGCTGGAACAGGATGTGTCCTCAGACACCTCTGATACCACAGCAGGGGCCCCCCCTGCCAAACGCTCAATGGGCCATCTGAGGAAAATCAAGGGAGGATCACGTGGCAAAGCACCAGCCAAACGCCAGTCAAAGAGCCAGCCATGATGGCACCTCTCTTCACCTTCCCATTGACTTTGTTGACTATCCTTACCCACACTGCCATGTTGATGGCAGGCGTCTGTTGGACTGTGTCACCACATCAATGTGGTGACTACTCTATTGTCTCGTCTACCATCACTGACAACTCATTGATTCACTTACCACCTATTTGCAAATAATCACTTCCCTGTCACATGTACTTATTGTAAATAAACACTCTTTGCACACCTATGTTTTCGTGTCAGCTCCATGTTTATCACAGGATGTACAATCTTGACTCAGATTACAATGTACCAGGTGCACTCATTGTTGCGAGGCATTGAGAGGCTGAAGGGACAAAGGAAAACACAAGAGAACAACATTCACTTGTCAGTTGATGGCATCACACCCATTACACAACACTTGTCATCAAGGTACTCAAACCTGCACACATTACAATGAGCAACGATATCGACATAGACATCATGTAGCTGTGCATAACTACCCTGTCCCAGAAACATCAGCCCTCAGCACAGAGCCAACAACAGGCAGCTGTCACATAGCTTCCCTAGGCGTTTCCTACAACTACAAAAACAGCATATAATGGGACCGTTGTACAATGTCACTCACCTTCAAGGGAAGTAGCGGTTGATGAGCTGTTGACGCAGGTCGACACCTTCCTCCTCTCCACTATCCTCGTCACTGGACATGTGTGGGTTTGCAGGCGGGGGCATCTGCTGCTCATCATCATCCAGGATCAGGGGGATCTCTTTGCGCAGGGCAAGGTTGTGGAGCATGCAGCATGCTACCACGATCTGACACACCTTTTGGAGAGAGTACATCAGTGCACCTCCGGTCCTGTTCAGGCACCGAAATCGAGACGTGAAAAGCCCAAAAGTACGCTCCACCACACGACGTGTCCTCCCATGGGCCTCATTGTAGTAGACTTCACCCGGGGTCCTGGGATTCCGTAGTGGGCTCAGCAACCAGGGCCAGTTGAGATATGCAGAGTCACCTAGGTGCCAGATACACAGTACAATTGAGTAAAATGACTGTAGCTGCGGACAGCATGTCACACATACAGCACAATACTTGACTCAGCTAACTCACCTACAAGCCACGCAGGGTCAGGATGCAGATTTGCCATCATCTGTGGTACGATGCTGTTACGCAGGATGTAGGAGTCGTGGGCTGAGCCAGGGAATCTGGCACAGACATGTGAGATGATCATATCTGCCTGGCATACAACCTGCACATTAATGGAATGGGAATGCTTCCTATTCCTGTAGATGTGCTCCCGTGCCTGTGGCGGAACCAGTCCAACATGGGTGCAGTTAATGGCACCGACTACATTAGGGATTTGGGCAACGTCATAGAAATCAGCCTTCACAGCTGCCAATTCCTGTCTCCATGGAAAATGGATGTAAGTGTCCTTGTATACCATCATAGCGGACAGGACATCCCATAGCACCATGCTGAACATTGCCTGCGACATCCCACCTGCGCTAGCCACCGTGTACTGGAACAAACCAGCTGCGAAGAAATGCAGGGCTGCCATCACCTTACATGTTGGTGACACAGCTGTTGGATAAGTCCTGCGAGGCCTCAGATGGGGCTCCAACTGAGCACATAGGTCTTGGAGGTTTTGCCGATCCAACCGGAACTTACAGATGATGTCCACACCCTCCATGTCCGCCAGCAAGGTGAATGGCCGGTACACATTTGGTCGCCTCCTACATGAGCTAAAAGGGGACACTTGTCAATTCAATTCACCCATGAGATGTGTCCAACATCTGACATTTTGACTGACACAGCGCCAACGATGACTGGCCTGACACACCAGCTTACAGCACAAGTCACATGCAGAGACAACTTGACCCCAAGTAGTTGTACACGTGATCAGTATGTACAAACTGAGTGCACCCGAGACAGATTCAGACTATGTGAATGTGAAATGGGACATTCCGACATCTTGTGTCACCAGCCCTGAGAGTACTTGACACAGCACATGTCTGAAACACCAACACCGCTGTCTCCTACATAGCTGCTGTACCTGCCACACCTTCTTGCGTGAGTCGGACAGGGCACACATGAACGACACAATGAGTACAGTGTGTGCATGAAGATCAAGTATCAACATGAATTCAGCAATCTACACAGTGAAGTAGGCACATTAAGTAGTCAGTCCATCATTACTGTGTGTTGCTTAGCCATCTCACACATTGACATGTCTCCATATTTGAGAGTCCAGCACACAACAGATCTGTGTACATGCACAACAACATCATCAGTGACATGTGAGGGACTACATGTCAATGCATGTACTCCAGTGCACTGACATGGCATGTGTAGACATCAGTGAGTAGAATGTCACACTAGCATTCAATTTAACAATCTGGTGGCATGACTCATTGTAAGTGTGGAGTGTTCAATAATGAGAACTGCCCATTGCCATTGCTACAGCATGATGTGTCCATAGGTGCCCTAAGCATGCACCGCCACCGCAATCACGGTCATTGGCACCAATGTAAAGATGCCAAATCGCGGTACCGTCCGCCTGGGCCCCGCGGTGTGAGACCGCCATTGCCCATGCCCATTCAGCCAATGGGAACCGCAATCGCACTAGTGGAATGCACTTTTGAAAATCGTGGTAGGCGTGCTCCGCTACCGTGGGGCGGGTTATTGGATACAATTGTAAGATGCACAATTGCAGTAGCGACCGCCTGGGCCCCGCGGTGTAACACCGCCATTGCCCATGCCCGTTCAGCCAATGGGAACCGCAATCGCGCTAGTGGAATGCACTTTTGAAAATCGCGGTAGGCGTGCTCCGCTACCGCGGGCTGGTTATTGGTTGCATTTGAAAAATAGCTGACCTGGAACACCAATTGCAGCAGCTGAGTATCATTGAAACAACCCCAGGGGGCTATATATGTCTGTGAGAGAGCCACACATTTCCACTGCATCCAGACACTGCTGCCTGCCATTCTTCATCCCCAACTGCTGCTGTTCCTGTCTCCTGGACCCAGTGATGGCGAGAACTGAGAACATCAGGCCTGTCCCTCCACCACAGAGGAGCTGGAGGTCCTGGTGGACGAGGTGCTTACACACTACGGGAGGCTATATGGTGCTCCTGATGTAATGGTAAGTGTTTCAGAGTGAATTTGAAGAGTGCAAAGAGTGCTCACATGATGTTGCTCTGCTGTAGTATGTGCCTGTGAGTGCAAGTTTGTGTGATACACTGCCTGGCATGCTGACTTCATGGCAATGGGGTGTGTAGCCTTATTACCACAGATCCATGGCTGCATTGAAGGGTGGGAGGGACATGCAGTGTCTTTGCAGCCATACAGTGACACTGCTGGTTTGGAAAGTGGAAGTCAGAACAAACATTGCCTGTGCTAATGGATGTCAGAGTCCATTCGCTCTTCACATGCTCATTTGGGACATTACAAATGTGTTTTGTCCAGAGGGTACTGAAGGATGTGTGTACACTTTTCATATTGTCACCATGGATATGTGAGAATTATGCACAAGATTGAATTGCCTGAGGGTGACACTCTTGGTGGAAAATCGCCTATGACACATCAGAGTGATGTACTTCTGAAACATCCTCCTTCCATTGATTTCATAATGTGTACTGACTTGCATGTGTAGGCACTGTTTGACCTCTCATATTGTACATGCATGTGATTGTTCAGATGGGCCAGGTTTAACCTCAGTGTGAGTCCCTCTGGCCTGCACAAATACTGCCCAATTTGACACAGACCCATCAGTAAATGGACAGAGTGAGATATATGTGTTGTCTGCCACCCTGTTTCTCAATGAGCTATCTTAGGCCTGATGATTGCACAAGACAGACCTTGTGAGAAGGGTGTGAGAATGTAAGATCATGACCCTAGATGTGACATCCACGACACAGTGAGCCACTCACAGGCCAAGGACATTGAGGGGTGTGTAGTGTTGGACAAGGTGAGTCTTCCCTAAAACATCATTTGCAACATGATGTATGTCTTGCTCCCTCCCATGCTGCATCACAGATGAGTGCCTTCTTCACATTGCTTTGTGTGCTGCCATTCTGCATGTGTGTGAGATGGCCAGGTCCTGTGTCCACCCTCATACCTAAATGCATTTCAATCTGATTATCTGATGCAAATGTCGTACGTGTCATGTTGTATGGCCTCTGATCAAGCTTTCTGTTCAGCTGTGCTAAGTGTTTGCATGCACCTGTCCTGAGACACAGTGGAACATGGCCCAGTGTCCCTGAAACTGCCTCTTCTTGTCTCCCATGCCTGCAGCTCAAAGTCTGCCAGCGTAAGGCCTTATGGAGGGCCATTGCACGCAAGGTGCGGGCTCTGGGTGTCTGCAACCGACGGCACTCACACTGTCACAAGAGGTGGGATGACATCTGCCGGATGAGCTAAAACGTGGCAGAGATGACGCCGGGGCTACTCCCACGGACTGGAAGGTTGTCGCGCAGGAGCATGACACCACTAATGGCCCGCATCTTGGCCGTGACACAGCCAGAGCTGGATGGACGTTTGAGGGCCCATCAGCAGCAAGTTGGGGGTGAGTATTCTGCGAAGGGTGACTTTGGGTGTGAGTGACTGCATGTATCCCAACCCTGCACCAGTGTTGAGCTCTGTGATGTTTCCAGAGTGATGCAATGGCTTGTAAGTGGCCTCTGTGTTGAGTGCATCTGACATGCATTTTTGCTACATGTACTTTCTCATGTGTTTAAAATAGTGGCCCGTGACATTGCAAGATAAGATGTGGCCTCATGCCATCTGCTGCATTATGGGTGTCATTGACATCACCGGGGAGTGAACAGTTGTGTTCCTCATCTGAGTGTGCTTACGTCGATGTGTGCAGTGTCTGAATTTGGAATTGTGAGAACTACACATCTGCCGACAGCAAGGGTCGTTGCGCTTCAAAGCACAACATGGTGGACATCAGTAGCTCATGGCCATGGTATGAGGACATCCTGGAGTCAGTATCTGTGTTGTCCCCTTAAAGTGACTCCATATGTGACTGTGACAACATGTTGAGATGTACATCTATCTCACCTACAGGCACGTAGGTATGCTTACAGGAATCAGGATGTCAGGAAACTGGGAGGCACGGGCCAGCTATTTGGCAGTGTTAACGTCACATGGGTCATTGATGCCAACTATGCATGTTTCCATGCATCTTCTGACTTTTGCATGAGGCTTGCACATGCAGACTGCACAGGGTGGTGTGCTACATGGGGGTATCATGTTCGAGTTGTTTGCTTTGGTTGCATATGATGTTTGTGAGTATGGCACTAAACTGAACCTACGTCTCTGTCTCTTGCAGCATCTACAGAGGGCACAGAGGACAGGGTACGGACACCGGGGATGAGGCATCTTGCTTGACGGCAACACATGAGCTCACTGACACTGATGTGACCAGCGCCTCTGAGGGGGACCGGAGTGCCCTTGAAGAATCACGCCTGAAAACACCAACCTCAACGACATCTGATGCTAGTGGTGACTCCTCGATGTTGGCGGACACAGGGAGTGGGAAATCTGCCTCTTCTTCCACCACACATTGTCCGGTGCCCACCCTCCCGGCTAGTTCTGCTAGTGCTGCCCATGCCCGCAGCAGTCAGAAGGGTAGAGTGTCCTTCCCCCCAGGCACCGCTGCCCCTGCCCCTGTCTCCCCTGCTGCCCTCAGTGTTGAGGCGGTGGAGCTTTTGCGCCTGCTCTGTGTGGGTCAGACTACTTTACTGAATGCCTTCGTTGATCTTGACAAGAAGTTGACACAGGTAGTTGCCTTCATGGAGGGCATTCATTCTGACGTGGGTGGGCTACACAGGACTGTCCAGTCTTTGTCCTCCACAGTGACTGCAGCCATTCAGCTGGCACAGGCTCAGGGTCTAGCTCCAGTCCCTTCGGCAACCACCCTGCCAGTGGCCACATCTGACGAGAGTGACCACACACCACAGCCCTCAGGCTCAAAGTACTCCACACAAAGCACAACACAACAGCACTCCAAGCGGGCTAGAGTGCAGACACCATCCCCAAAAACAAAAGAAGTCACACAGGAACGCAAAGCCAAAAGCCCTTCGGGTGACACTCAGGGGCATCAAGCCAAGAAGCAGGCCTCAGGCTCACATGCATCCAAATCAATCCAATCCAATGACACTTCCGTCCCAAAACCTGCTCCCACACGCAGGCAAAAAGTTGCTGTGCCTGCTGTGAAGCTGGTGCCTGCAAAGAGTCCGCAGAAATGGATCTCTAAGGCAGGTTCACCCACAACCTCAACTCCCACCCACACCCCTGTGAAGCTGGGACAGGAGGGCACTGTGGGGGGTTCACCTGGTCAACAGGGGATGGAGGGGAAAAGGCAAGGCCAGGCCAAGCGTACCACCAGACCCAGCAGTTCACCAGAGGGAGGGCCACCACCTGCACCTGAAGCACCTTTGGTGGGGAGTGAGGCTGTTGTGCCCGCCCCACTTTACACTCCTACCAAGACAATTCTTCAGTATCGAATCCCCAAGAAGTGGAAAGGCAGCCCTCCACATTCTTCCTCACACACTGTGTCTCACAGCAGCATTTCTCCACCTCCCCGTGCCACCATGCCACCCGGTCCAAGCAGCCCTCCGGCTCTCAAAGCCACTGATGCCTCTACCTCAGCTGCTCCTCCTTCTCCCAGGTCTGGTCCGCCAACGGTCCCCGACAATCAGCCACCTCCCAGTTCTTCTGACAGCCAAGTCTGAGGCAAATTCCCCCTCCCAAAGCCGTCTCTCCCACAGCGGTGCCTGGACTGCCCATCTGTATCCTCAGAGGTGTGGTGATTCCCATGCCAGTGTATGGTGTCACACATTCCCTGTGCAGGTTCTCATGTTCACATGTCCCTCCTTTGAACTATGGACTGGCCACTGGCCTTGCTGTTTGTAACTTTGGATGCCCATTCCATGTGCAGGTTCTCATACACACATGTACCTACTTTGAACTATGGACTGGCCACTGGCCTTGCTGTTTGTAACTTTGGATGCCCATTCCCTGTGCAGGTTCTCATGTTCACATGTCCCTCCTTTGAACTATGGACTTGCCACTGGCCTTGCTGTTTGTAACTTTGGATGCCCATTCCCTGTGCAGGTTCTCATGTTCACATGTCCCTCCTTTGAACTATGGACTGGCCACTGGCCTTGCTGTTTGTAACTTTGAATGCCCATTCCCTTTGCAGGTTCTCATGCACACATGTACCTACATTGAACTATGGACTGGCCACTGGCCTTGCTGTTTGTAACTTTGGATGCCCATTCCCTGTGCAGGTTCTCATGTTCACATGTCCCTCCTTTGAACTTTGGACTGGCCACTGGCCTTGCTGTTTGTAACTTTGGATGCCCATTCCCTGTGCAGGTTCTCATGCACACATGTACCTACTTTGAACTATGGACTGGCCACTGGCCTTGCTGTTGTCTACTTTTGATGCCTGTCTTGGTGATATGTAATAAAGACAGTTACTCCTGTTGTCTGCTTTGTCAGTGTCCTTGCTAAATGTAAGTGTTTTCGGTATGTGTATGGTTGCATGGGACAAATGCTCTGTATGCCACCTTCACATTGCCAAGTGCTTCTTTTACTTTTTCTGGGTTTAGCAGTGGTGAGGGGCACTTTAGTTCTTCTTTTGTCTGAGGTTTGAGAGTGCAATGATGGGTGTTTGTGATGATCTACGATTATCATACTCATCATATGGTCAGGTTTGCTAAATTGTCCACATTTCATGTTATGATGCAATTCCAGAACAGAGGTGTATTCTATCCACAGGATTACTTGAGGGCTGGCCAGGGTCCTTCATATCTGTGTGATCTTTCTTGATGTGTGAGCAGCAGTGTTGATGTATGGTCGTCTTGTAATGGCCTGTCTTCCTAGTCACATGGGTACATTTGGATGTGTGCACTTGTGTGTTCATGAAGTGTGTAGGGGTGGTTTGGTTCCGTGTTGATGTGTGTGTGCCCCTGCAATGCCAACTGCACACATGAATGACACAGAAGCTGAGTGCCTGTTTGTTTCAATAGTCTGCCATGTGTTTCAGATTGTGGGCACATGTGGGAGTTGTAGGTTGGGCAGTGTGCTGTGTGTTGTTGTGTCCTTCCACTCCTGGGGGACACCTACTTGTTGCTGCCAGTTGTGAGTATGCAGAGTGTGTGACAGGCAAGTCTGTGTTGTGTTTTGTTGATCAGCCATGTGTCTTGTTACTGTTTGTGCACACTGTACAGAACTGCTCAGCCACACTGACAATATTTGTGATTTTTCTCATGCATTGCTGTCACTTGACCCATTTTTGGCTCCAGTATGGTATGTGGTATGTGGAGTCATGCCATCCCCCATATGTGCTTCTGATGCCTACACATTGTGAGTGACTCTATGTGTTTGTGTACTGTACACTGCTCACCTGTCCACTACTGAAGTACACACCACTTAACTCTCATGTCTTCCACCCCATGGCTTGCCAGTGTGTGAGCCTCCCCACCACTTCATAGTGTGACACTATGCTGTGTGAGGCTGATCTGTGTCCAGGACCAATGTGCTACTCAGGACAGTTTGCAAATTAGTTATGTGTTATTTCCTTGTACTTGTTTGCTGTCATGGTTGCTCATGTGCAGTGCAGGTGTTTGGGCAGCACAGTCCTCTGGTCATGTTGTTTGTACCTGGATGTCCCTGAGTTGTGCATCTGTGGGTGATGGCTAAGCTATATGTGTGTTTGCTGAGGTAGTGCTACACTTCCTGAGTGTGCTGTTATGTTTGTGCTGTGGGAGTTCATGGTGTGGCACTCAGATGTGTGTGCTACTGATTTGGTTGTTGTGCACACACTGCTTGGTGAGCATTCAGTGTTGTCAGTGTATGTTGCCTTGTACTTGCTTGTTGTGCATCCCCCTGATGTGCAGCTGAGTTTGCATTGTGATGGATTGGTCTGTGCATCTGTTGTGTTTTTGTTGTGGATGTATGCAGTGTTTGGCCTGTGTTGGCTCTTTGTACTGACTGATGCTATGTGTGTGTGATGTTCTATTTGCATGACGTGTGTGAGTAGTTGTTTTAGCTGTGTGATACATTCAGATGTGTGTTGCAGGTGTGGTGTGCATTACTTGTGTGTCTGTCACATGCAGCAAGGGAATTCTTTTTGCTGGGCTTGTTTTCAGTGCACATTGGTGGTTAGTCCTCCTATTTTTGACCTGTCACTTTTCAGGGTTGTGCATGTGCATGCTTCTGGTACAATATGGCACCTTGTCCACTTCATGGGTGGTGAGGTGTCTGTGTCTGTGTTAGCTGATTGTCCCATTGATCCCAGTTGGTGTTCATGGTAGATTTTTGATGATAGACCTCTTGTTTGTGTTGAGGTATGGTGTCTGTGCATTGGTCCTGAGTGACAATGTTGTGTATTCCTGTTCTGTCTAGGGACAGACAGACAGTGCCCCATGTGGATCTGATGGGCGCCACTTTGCCTACTGTTGTTTTCCAGCACGTCGCCAGACTCTGGATTGCTATGAGAGAGCAGTCGAGTCGGTGCAATGTATTTAGCCTCGGGGTCTGGTTACTGGGGAGTCATCACTCGCTCATCTCTCACCTAGCTCTCCAGACCCCTGACTGATGCTGTTGTGAAACCTAAGACCACCATCCCTCCTCTAATCACATGAGGCGTTCCCTGTCCACTGCTTACTACACCTCCAGGATTCTAGAGTTTGAGGCCAGCAACGATTTAGGTATGGCCCACGTTTGCTTTCAGTTGGTAACTTTTAGGTTTCTGTTTTTCTGTAAAAAAATGAAAACACAATTTTATTGTTCCTTATGCTCCATGTGCAAGCCTTTCTAAACATGTTCTAGTTTATTCCTTAATGTTAGTTTATGGGTGCATAGTTGATTCTTTTACATTATTTATTTGTTTTCCTAATCCATGCCCCTGGAATTGTAGAGTTGTGGCTGTTTAGGAAGAGCGCTGCCGCAGTGCACCACAGTTGCCCATTCAATCCAGAAAAGGGAGCTGCACAGTTCAAAAGGGCTATGCCAGGCTCAGCACTTGCAGAGCTAAAGCAGTTTTGCCTGGACCCTAGCCCCCTTTGGAGCTCAGACTTGCATGGCAATCCAGAAATTCTATGAAGTATTTTATGAGTTTTCCTTTATAAATGCCTATAGGAAATGTATTTTTGGTCCATTTATCAGAGAAATAGTACTGTAAATTGCACAAAAAAATCAGCAATTAAAAAAAAAAATTGAAGGAAAATCCCCCAAGCCCCCCTCATAAACATCAGGCCTGCTCGCTGCCATCAATTGATGAATTCCTCTTAAGCTCCACCACTTTCGAATTCCACCAGCCACCACTGCAGAGGACTGCCTGCTGCTGTGACCTGCTGTGTACTTCAAAGGACTGCTTTGCTTCACCTGGAAGGACTGCTTGGCTGCCTGAAGCCTGGCTCGAACCCTCAGAGGTCTGCACTGCTGCTTGAGACCTATTCCTCTACTTAAACCCAGAACAACCAAAGTGACTCCAAAGGCTAGTTGGCTGGACTCCTGATCAGAGCCTCAGTGACAGAAAATGCTCCAACCATTTTAAACCCACACCTGAACCCTGCCTGAGTGAGTCTCAACCCTCCATGTGGTGTCTCCCCAAACCTGGACACTTGTGAGCGGTGCTAAGGTGCCCAGATAGCCCAAATTTTAGGTTTTTGGGCTATAACCTGCTCTGAGAACCGAGTGGAGACCAGGATCAACCTGCTCATCTATCCACCACAAGGCGCATCACCGGATGGCCTGACTTCATGGCAGCTCCCACTTCGTTCTTCTCCGCAGCAGTAAATCCTGTTCTGCAGTCCTTCACTGAAGGGGTATCCAGCCTCGTAGAGCCCTCATTGGCTACAATCTCCAGCCTCATTCTGCTGGAGATTTTCGACTTTCAAAAAAGAGATTAAGTTCAAATATAGAAATCGTCATGGAGACTTCTTCCAGCAGCTACCCGACGACGACGTCTCCTCCTCGGACACTGCCTGCAGCCTTGCCCTCCTGAACTTCTCCCTTCTCAGAACATTTTTCTTGCAATTTCTTCAAAGTCCGACAGTATGCACCGACTGAATCCAATAAACTTATCATATCTGACTCGCTGCCCATCACTGTCAGCCATATTCTTTTACTTTGACCCGGTCTTTCGCGACTAGATATCCTCGCTTGGCGCATTGATCTTTTAGATGCTACTTTTTACCTTAAACTTTAAAAAACATAACTCCAGTTCTATAATTGGATTTTTGTTGTCTTGGTGTCAAATACTTTATACAACTTTACTCTATTTTTCTAAATTGGTGTGGGATTTTTTTGGGTTGTGTTTCCACTTTTTTACTGTTTGTGTGCTGAATAAATACTTTACAAGTTACCTCTAAGTTAAGCTTGACTGCTTTGTGCCAAGCTACCAGAGAGTTACTCACAGGTTAATTAAGTGACTTTAGTGGTTCACCCTGACAGAGATTGTGGCTGTTGCTTGAGCAGGGTTAACACCCCACTCTACCAACAACCCAATGACTCACAATATCCCATACCAGCAAAGAAGCACCATTATCAAATCTTCAAGATGGGACTGGAAAAAAATCTCAGAAACATTCTGGTCTTCCTGCACTACCTGTCTTAACACAACAACCTCCCCGATTTCATTTCCAATTTTAACTCGTGGGTCACAGTCTGTGCACACACCCCATCTACTCAAAAACCCAACAAAGCCATGAGAACCGGACTGCAAGCAAGCTGGTATGCGGAAGAGTTCAGGCTCACCAAATGCCACTGCAAGCATCTTGAACCTCAGATGGAGAAACAGTCAGGACTATACCAACAAGAGCAACTACAAATCTACCCTCAGACGCTACCATCAGCAAATCAGGCCTACCAAACCTAAGTGCTCACCAACCACACCAAAAGCAGCACCAACAGTGCCAAAGAAATCTTCACCATGGTTAAAAGCTTCCTCTTTCTGGCAGCAAGCTCCACCAGAGTAACCACCTCTTAAGACCACTGCAACAAGCTGTCCCTATTCTTCCACAAAAAGATCACCAGCATCTATGACAACTTTGAGCCCCAGTTGCATCCTTCCACTCTTGCAGTCATCCTGCCCATGTCAACCAACACCCAAAGGATGACCATAACCGCCTAACCCACCATGACCACTCAGACAATAGCAATGACCATGCAGTCCATAATCTCTGGCGCATCCTAGAACACATGCCCTCACCATGCCTTCATCCAAGGACTTGCCCTCATCACTGCAGCTTAATCCCAATCCTGAATGAGTCAATCACAGCCACATACCCAGACACCTAAAAACACAGATTAATACTCATACTCCCCCTCCTCAAGAAACCCTCAACAGACCAGAAAAAGCTAGCCAACTACCTTACCCAGGTAAATCTGTGGAAAAGATGATAAACACCTAGCCACCCACTTCAACGACAACCACCTCCTCGATATCACTCAATCCAGATTCAGGCCAAACACAGCACAGAGACCACCCTCATTGCGGTCATGGATGACATCCAATTGATCATAGACAGAGATAAGACCGCAGCCCTCATCCCACGGGATCTTTCTGCAACCTTCAACTCACTTTCCTACCCCATCTTTATCCAGCATCTGCATGAAGCCAGCATCCAAGAACCTGCATTTTGCTAGATTTGCTGCTTCCTGACAAGCCCCACCTAGTCAGTCAGTTGGCCACCATCACCTCTGACACCTTCAATCTCATCTGCAGAATTCCGTAAGGATACTCACCCAGCCACACCCTGTTCAATGCCTAAGTGACCCTACTCACCAGCATCAGCCATGCTCAATCAACATGATATCCTGTGCTGGCAAAACCCACCTTATACTTTCCCTGTCTGACAGGATGCCAAACACCTGGATCCTTTTCTCCATCTGTATGACCCAATTTGCGAACAGGAATTAAAACCAACTGCCTCAAGCGCAACACAGACAAGATGGAAGTAGTAATCTTAGGCATAGACACCTCACTTTGGGACTCCAACTGGTGGCTGCCGAACTCAGACCCACATCCCTCTCAGCAATCCACACAAAGAACCTCTAAATAGTAATCAACAATCAACTCACCATGACCAAGTTAACAAAGTATCCCTCTTCTGCTTCCACTCACTAAAGATGCTCAAGAAGATCTTAAAATAGCTACTCACTAACAACTTGAAGGACTGTCATCCAAGTCCTCATCGGATCACTGACACAATATCGAAGACAGAAATGTCGACCTACAAAAATATCATGACAAAAATATCGTTGTCAAAAATATCGACCTCCTATCTACATAATGGTAAGTACAAAAATATCGAAAAAAATATTGTTGTTAAAAATATAATTGTTAAAAATATCGTTTTTAAAAAATGTTTAAAAAATAATGTAAAATAAATTAAATAATACATATAATTTAAAAAAACATAGTTAGAATTATTAAAAAATGATTAAAATTATAAGTAATAAATATAATGCAAAAATAAATTAAACACACATATATATAACATATAATATATATATTTACTTAATAATATTAATAAATAATTATTTAAATAAATTATAAAATGTTAGAAACATATTAAAAATTATAAATACATATATATCTACATACACCTGTAAAATAAAAATAATAATAAAATATATGTATAATAAATTAAAATATTAAAATATTTTTATTTTTTTTAAACCACATTTTACACTACATTAACTGCAACAGTAGAGAAAATTTTGGATAGCGAAAGGGATAAAATTACTATTCCCACTCCAAGGAGTGCAACAGTATGGAAAGTGTAGGATAGCGGAGGGGAACTATTTACTATTCCCACTCCAATGAGTGCAACAGTAGTAAAAGTGTTGGATAGCGGAGGGGAATAATTTACTATTCCCACTCCAGCAAGTACAACAGTAGGGAAAGTGTTGGATAGTGGAGGGGAATAATTTACTATTCCCACTCCAGCAAGTACAACAGTAGGGAAAGTGTTGGATAGCGGAGGGGAATAATTTACTATTCCCACTCCAGGGAGTGCAAAAGCAGGGAAAGTGTTGGATAACGGAGGGGATAAAATTACTATTCCCACTCCAGCAAGTGCAACAGTAGGGAAAGTGTTGGATAGCGAAGGAGTAAACATTACTATTCCCACTCCAGGGAGTGCAAGAGTAGGGAAAGTGTTGGATAGCGTAGGGGTAAAAATTATTATTCCCACTCCAGGGATAGCAACAGTAGGGAAAGTGTTGGATAGCGTAGGGGTAAAAATTACTATTCCAACTCCAGAGAGTGCAACAGCAGGGAAAGTGTTGGATAACGGAGGGGATAAAATTACTATTCCCACTCCAGCAAGTGCAACAGTAGGGAAAGTGTTGGATAGCGAAGGAGTAAAAATTACTATTCCCACTCCAGGGAGTGCAAGAGTAGGGAAAGTGTTGGATAGCGGAGGGGAATAATTTACTATTCCCACTCCAGCAAGTACAGCAGTAGGGAAAGTGTTGGATAGCGGAGGGGAATAATTTACTATTCCCACTCCAGGGAGCGCAACAGTAGGGAAAGTGTTGGATAGCGGAGGAGATAAAATTACTATTCCCACTCCAGCAAGTGCAACAGTAGGGAAAGTGTTGGATAGCGAAGGAGTAAAAATTACTATTCCCACTCCAGGGAGTGCAAGAGTAGGGAAAGTGTTGGATAGCAGAGGGGAATCATTTACTATTCCCACTCCAGCAAGTACAACAGTAGGGAAAGTGTTGGATAGCGGAGGGGAATAATTTACTATTCCCACTCCAGCAAGTACAACAGTAGGGAAAGTGTTGGATAGCGTAGGGGTAAAAATTACTATTCCCACTCCAGAGAGTGCAACAGCAGGGAAAGTGTTGTATAATGGAGGGGAAAAAATTACTATTCCGACTCCGGCACGTGCAACAGTAGGGAAAGTGTTGGATAGCGAAGGAGTAAAAATTACTATTCCCACTCCAGGGAGTGCACGAGTAGGGAAAGTGTTGGATAGCGGAGGGGAATACTTACTATTCCCACTCCAGCAAGTACAACAGTAGGGTAAGTGTTGGATAGCGGAGGGGAATAATTTACTATTCCCACTCCTGGGAGCGCAACAGTAGGGAACGTGTTGGATAGCGGAGGAGATAAAATTACTATTCCCACTCCAGCGAGTGCAACAGTAGGGAAAGTGTTGGATAGCATAGGGGTAACAATTACTATTCCCACTCCAGGAAGTGCAACAGTAGGTAAAGTGTTGGATAGCGAAGGGGAATAATTTACTATTCCCACTCCAGGGAGTGCAACAGTAGGGAAAGTCTTGGATAGAGTAGAGGTAAAAATGACTATTCCCACTGCAGGGATAGCATAAGTAGGGAATGTGTTGGATAGCGTAAGGGTAAAAATTACTATTCCCACTCCAGGGAGTGCAACAGTAGGGAAAGTGTTGGATAGGGGAGGGGAATAATTTACTATTCCCACTCCAGCAATTGTAACAGTAGGGAAAATGTTGGATAGCATAGAGAATAAAATTTACTATTCCCACTCCAGAGAGTGCAATAGTAGGGAAAGTGTTGGATTGCGGAGGGGATAAAATTACTATTCCCACTCCGGCGAGTGCAACAGTAGGGAAAGTGTTAGATAGCCGAGGGGATAAAATTACTATTCCGACACCAGGGAGTGCAACAGTAGGGAAAGTGTTGGATAGCGGAGGGGTAAAAATTACTATTCCCACTCCAGGCAGTGCAACAGTAGGGAAAGTGGTGGATAGCGGAAGGGAATAATTTACTATTCCCACTCCAGCAAGTGCAACAGTAGGGAAAGTGTTGGATAGCTGAGGGGAATAATTTACTATTCCCACTCCAGCAAATTAATTAGCATTAATTAACAAACAATTAATTAATTAAAAATAATTTACCTCCCACCATATTCCCCTATAAATGTCACCACCAATGTCGTAAAGCATGACACAATTAACATAATTAATTAACAATGAATTACTCAATTAATAACAATTAACAAGCAAATTAAAAACAATTAATAATAAATTAATTCACACAATTAACACTATAAAACAACATTAAATAAATATTATATAAAAATATTAATTAATTAATTATAATTAAATTACTTCCCACCCTACTCCCTATAAACCCACAACCCGCTCCTAAAAAAATGACACAATTAACATAATTAATAATTAATTAATAATTACTAACAACCAATTAATAACGAATTAATAATAAATTAATTCCCAAAATTAACACTATAAAATATTTAATACATAATATTAATTAATAAAAAATATTAATTAATTAATTATAATTAAATTACTTCCCTCCCTATTCCCCTATAAACCCACAACCTGCTACGGAACTAAAACGCAAAAATGTAATTTAAAAAAAATTAATAACTTCTAAAAATTATTAATAAATGTATTATAATTAAATTACTTCCCACCCTATTCTCCTATAAACCCACAACCCGCTACAGAACTAAAACGCAAAATTTACTTTAAAAAAAATAACTTCTAAAAATGTAACACATATATTAAAAAACAAATGCAATACTTACACAAAAAAATAGAACACATACATTTAAAATACATAACACTAACTAAAACAACGATATTTTTAACAACGATATTTTTGCAAACGATATTAATGACTGCGATATTTTTAAAAACTATATTACTTACCTTAAACTCGATATTCCTGACAACGATATTCTGACAGTCAATATTTTTGTATTACGATATTTTGCACTCTATATTAGTGCAAGTCGACATTTACAACTCAATATTATGTCTGTTTACCATCCTCATCATCAGCAAGCTTGACTACAGCATAGCACTGTATGCCAGGATCAATGCTCAACTGACCAGAAGACTCCAGACCATACGAAATGCAGCTGCAAGCTTCACCATCAACCTCCGACCCCATACTCACATCACCCAACACCTCAATGAGCTCCACTGGCTCCTAAGCAACAAATGAGAACTCTTCAAACCCCTCATGTTCACATACAAATCCTCGCACAGCATTAGTCCCGCATACCTCATCATCCGAATAAGCTTCCACAAATCTACTAGACACCTCTTCCCCTGCAGTCCTATTTGTACCCCTCCACTTACGCAGAACCTGATCCAGTGGTTGCGCCTTCTCCTACTTCACTCAAATGGTCTGGTATGACCTGACTCTGCATATCAGAGCTGTCACCTCTATTCTTGAAATCCACAAGAAACTAACGCCCTGGTACTCTGCCCTGCCCTGGCTCTGCCAATGCAGCGCCTGCTTCAGAATCAGAATACATCTACCCACCCTGGTGAGTTGTGCGTTAATACAAATACACATAAAATGGCATAAGGTAATGGATTACAGAAGGGCAATGGGCAGAAGCAGGTGCCCCAGTGAGAAAGTCAAATGAGGTAAATGTGAAAATAGGATGATTCTGATTCCTTTCTGAGTTCTGACTTGCTCATGATATGCTCATGCCTTTTGGTATATCAATGACTGCTACAAATGAGAGCAGAATTCACACCTGTGAATAAACATGAGGACGTAACAGCTTACAGAAGTACTGCTTGTTCTCACAAACATATACAGCTAATTGATAGGGCAGAGTACACATATGTAAAAATAAAAGCAGGGCAAATGTAAACCACTTACAAACTAGAAAAACAAAGAGGGATAAACTAAGGGCTTCAACTCAACAGGCATTCATAAAAGGAAATTGTGACTTGAGAAAATTGTACCACTGCACCCAATTAAGGCAAGACCTGCTGAGTCTACCAGTGCAGCAAGATTTATTTTATTTTATTTTATTTTATTGAGCAGAAACATAGATTGAGCCAGTAGTCAATTACACAAACTCAACTTCACAAATAGACAACATTATCTTGAATATTTGAATCCATTCCATTTTTACCAAAAATAATATATTCTCAACTGATTCTTTATCTAAAGTGCAATGCGCAAAATTCCATCTTCTATATACGGTACTAAACATTGATCAAACAACCTCAGATAGAGTTTAATAAAGTGCAGTGCTTTCACGACCCAGAAAGTGCTTTCTTGTTCGAATCATCTTCTATATACGGTAGTTAGCATTGTTCAAACAACATCAGCTACAATTTAATAAAGTGCAGTGCGTACAAGACCCATAAAGTGCATTTCTTAAAATTTTATTTTTTCCTATCGCTTAATAGGATTAGTCTCAACCTTAATAAAGTGCATCAGCTCATATACAGCCCCTGGCTGAGACCCATATGTAAAACAAAGTGCAATTATATAACAAATTAGCATAACATTTTCTTTTTACACTTCTCGGCTTTCTACCAGTTCCATGTATCTCCACATAGCGTTATATCTTTTACTGGCACCAACCCTTTTAGCATATGCCTCTTTGAATTTTTTTGTTCGAATCATTTTATTGTGCCGATCTAAATAGGCTGGTATTTTGGTGGTTCTCCAATTCTTGAGAATCAGGGAACACATGACTAAAGAGGCAATTACTATGAATGTTGCCCCCCTCTAGACATTGACAGGTTTTGTCTCTGGCTAACTGCGCCAAAAAGAGCTATTTCTGCCTCTGGTTCCAGTCTTCTCTGTAAACCAAGACTAAGAGCGGCAAAGATTCTCTCCCAAAACTGTCCTAGCATGGGACAAGTAAAAAATTTATGAAGCCATCCTTCTGATAGCTGACAGCGAAAACATCTATTCTCAATTTCTGGATGCATCTTATGGAGCGCTTTGGGGGTATAGTATGCCATCCAGCGTGATAAAAATGACATTCTTTTAAAATTTGCCACTCTTAAAGCCTTGCTACCAAGTTGCGAGATGGCTTGCCACTCAAGGTCTGAGAAGGTACATTGCGTTTCCTGAGTGGCCTTCTCTAAAAAATTGTTAACCACAAGGGTCTCTCCTTGAGCCCGTAGGAGACAATACCAATTTCCCACCCACCTTAACTTTGTTCTAAAGAGAGCAGCCACAACCGGTGTGGGACCTATACTAGATGGAAAGCAATACTTGTTTAACATATGTATAATCTGAAGATACACCAAAAATAAAAGCTTGCACCAGTCTCCACACCTAGCCTGGACCTCTTGGCAATTGATACATCTCCCACCAACTATAAAATGACCCAGCTCTTTAAAACAGTTAGCTTTCCAAAACCTTAGATGACTGTTCTGGGTTTGGAGGCCCAAGCTTTGACATTCTGTAAGCTGCAATTACTCATACCCTGCGGAATGAGCCTTCATGGAGTATAATGCCTGAAGTCTAGTACGATACTCCTGCAATGTCTTGTATCTAGTTTTTTGGGGAAATTTTGCTGTTTTTATGAAGACTGGGCTCTGGGACTTAGCTTCCTGAACCATCTTATCAAGGAAAAAGATATCAGAAGACCCCTAAGTGCACTATTATGTCTAAAAAGGATTCTTCATAGTATGTATGAGCTTAGGGAAGTGCAAGCCCTCCCTGATTGATATCAAGTTGAAGCACAGAGAGTTTTACCCTCGAAGACGTCTTATTCCAGATAAACTGTCGAAAGGTTGTTTCCAGCGTTTTAAAATATGCCATATTAATTTTTATTGGGACATTTGTAAAAGGAAAAATTAGTAAAGGTAAAATCGACATTTTTATAAGGGAGAAATGGCATATCAGTGTGACCATTTATGAAGTAGACTTTTGATTTTTTTCAGCATGGCCTCATAATTCGATGTATAAATCTCTGCATACTGATTGGTGACGTAAATCCCCAGATATCAGATCAGGCAGGAGAAAGAGCTTGTCGTTTGATATTGCCTGGGAGAAAGTCACTAGAAATATAAAATATTTTAAATTTCGGTCTTATTGTGATTGATTTTACACCCTCCAATCAATTCAAACTGCACAAATTCTGTCAGTGTCGTTTCGATATTCTGCCTTTCTGGTCTAAGATATAAGATGATATTGTCAGCAAATAGTTTTAATTTCGGCATTCCAGATATTGGTGTTTTCATCTCGAAATTATTTCGGATCCTGATAGTGAGGGGTTCAATAAAAAAGGTAAACAGCACAGGGGATAGGGGACATCCTTGCCTGGTTCCCCGATTTATATCGACTGTCCCAGCCAGATTGGAGTTAATAAAGACCTGAGCCTGTGCCCCTTGATATATATTCCGTATGAGGAGGAATCCCAAACCTTCCAAGAGCATAAAAAAGAGCATCCCAGTTCACCAAATCAAAAGCTTTCTCAGCGTTGACCATCATTATAAGTGCTGGGGTTTGTTTAGTATTAAAAAAGTCAAGTGCTTGGACTAAGAATCCAGTATTGGATGACATTAACTCCCTGGTCACAAACCCTGCCTGATCCTTATGGATCACATTTTTGCAACTGGGGTAAAATGATTCACCCAGACTTTTATAAAAACTTATAGTCCGTATTTAGTAGACTGATCGGCCTATATGAGTTAACATCCCTTGGATTCTTAACGTTCTTGACAAAACTTACAATGATAGATTCTTTAAAAAATAATGGAACCTTGCCTCCTGCTTTGACATAGCTAAAAGCTCTGCCAAAACGGTATAAGCTCCTCCGCAAACATTTGATAAAATTCTGTTGGAAGACCATCATTACCACAGGCCTTCCCTCCAGGCATTGAGACGAGGGCCTGCTGAATTTTGGCTGCTGATATATCTGCTACCATCTCTTCTGCCTGCGCATTTGATAGCTGCAGGAGGGTTATGTCATAAAAGTATTGCTGTATTGCTTCTTGCGAATACAGATATTTAGTCACATATAACTCATTATAATGATCTAAAAAGATTTTGGTGATCATATCCTTTTTGATCATCAGGGTCCTTGTTCCTGGCTCATGGAGCTCATTGATTAATGCAGCTTCCTGCTTTACTTTGGTTGACCAGGCTAAAAATGTGCCTACCATTTGGCTTTCCTCGTAGACTCGGTGTTGAAATGTCCGTGAGCTATTTATTTCTTCTGTAGTGGAAAACTCTCTTAACTCCTGTTTTGCTTTGTTAAGCTGGCTCTCCTCTAAATCTCCGCCCCCTAAGGAGGGTTTCTTCCTCAGCAAAGCAGTATCAACTGCCAGCTGAAGTTCGTATATACGTGTCCTTCGGGTTTTTGATTGTGCAGCCATAAAAACCACCATCTGCCTTTGCACTGAGGCCTTGAAGGCCCCCAGACTGAGAAAAGAGTTGCTGTGCCCTTGTTGTCCTGCAAGAACTCTTTTATCCATTTTCTTGTTCTAGTTACCCATTGCTGGTCTGCTAGGAGGAGTCGATCCATCTGCCACCTGGACCTAACCCTCCTTCTTGCATCTATTTCTATTTGGAGTTTGACCAGTGAGTGGTCCGAGAATGAATTAGCCCATATTTCTGAATTAAGACAGTCCAGAGAGCGAGAGATAACAAAAAAATCGATGCGAGACTCAGAGTGGTATTGGCGAGAGTCGCAGGCATACTGCGAGGTTTCCCGATGGGCCCTTCGCCATGGATTTGTTAATTGAAAATCTTGCTTTATTGCATCTAATACTTTTTTGATCTTAGGCTTCAGTTGTTTTTCGGTTTTATTCAAAGTATCCTTCGCCATATCTTGGATAAAGTTAAAATTCTCCTCCAAAATTATAGGGCCCATAGCCCCTCTGAATAAATCATTAATCTCTATAATAGATGTAGGATCGTCTGTAATTGGTGCATAATAGTTCACAAAATTAAAAACATTGCCATTTACCCCAGCAGTAACCCATATCCATCTGCCCTGGGGATCTCTCCGGACTTGGGAAACCTCCAAATCTATCCCTTGGCCGAAATAGATGGCTACTCCCCTTATTTCCAACCCGGCAGAGGCAAAAAACACTTTAGAGAAAAATTTGGGGATAAACAGCTTTGGAGTATTTGTTTTGAGGTGGGTTTCCTGAAGTAACAAAACTTGTGGTGAAAAAGAAGTTAGCCATCTAATTAACCCACCATATTTTTGCTTGTTCAATATGCCATTTACATTAACCGTGATTATATGAAGTTTAAGACCCATCCCTAAAATAGTTGCTTTGAAATTGAGGTGACACCATCAGTGCTCTTCTCCCCAATACCTCTCCCTCTATGGTTCTGCTCATTTTTGCTAACCGTGCCCACCTACCCCTGTGCTTACCCAACCCCCACCACCCCCGGAGGAAGGGGAATAGCCCGCCATACCCCTCTCCTCCCTCCCCTGATTGGCGCCCCAGTTGGGCGCCATGGTGCTGCACCCTAAGTGATCCTTCCCACCTCCCCAGTCCTCGGTTGTGTTACTATAATCTATTTAGTTACTTTTCAATTTTACGGAGGACATTTCTTGCAGCAGTTCCTGAGCTTCATCTATATTTGCACACATATGAAACTTGCCTCTCACTAGGACCCTTAGCTTGGACTGCTGTGCTATTGCAGCCTTTGCACCCTGCGCCTTAAAAAGATACAAAAGTTTACAAACTCCTTCCGATGGCGTGCAGCAGCTGCTCACATCTCAGAGAAAATTCGAACGGTGGATACTTCATTGATCATGAGCTGTCTCTTTTGGATGGCTTTAGAAAGTACCTGCTCTTTAACCGGTTAACTGCTTAGAACGTTCCGCGCCAGTGCGGAACATTCTATTAAGCGGGCGGGGCCGCGTCGGCCAACGGACGTGCGCAGCACTACCGAGGTAGTGCTCGCGACGGCCGTTGGCCGACAGAAGCACTTAACGGGTTAATACGTTAGTCTGCAAAGTTCACAAGGATTGTTCGTGGCAGCTTAGAATTGGGAAATGGCTGTGACGGTACCCTATGCGCTCTTGTGATAGTAAGGTCTCCTTCAAATTCTGGCAATACACTATTTTTAATAAAAGACTCGACCCATTGGAGAGTTTGGGTGCCTTCACATCCTTCTGGGAGCCCAACTAGACACAAGTTAGACCGCTGTGAGTGGTTTTCGAGCTCCTCGAGTTTGGTTTCCAGTGAGGATTTTTCCTTTCTGGCTAAATTCACCTGTTGCTGCATATTGTTCATCTGGTCCTCAAGCTGGGAGATCCTGGACTCTGCCTCTTGCATTCTTGCTTGGAAGCTACCAAATGCCTCCTCGATTTTTGACAGACGGTGATGGAGGGATGCTATCTCATGTGCTTGCGTTGTCTTGAGCTCTCTTATTTCGTCCAAGATAAGATTTAACATGGTCTTTATATCGCATTGCAACAGAGTTTGATCTCCTTGCAGCTGTTCTGCCTGCTGGCCTATGAACCCGTCAGACTCTATCTGTGCCTGCGCCTGTGCTTGCTTCTGCGTTTGGAGGATGAGGCTGTGGCTGTAGCTGTGGCTGTGACTGTGGCTGAGAGTCCGTCGAGGCATTGCTCTCCTTCAGAGAGGACCGGTGATTGCCCTTGTTCTCTGATAGAACCAAATGTGCAGCAGGGGATTGATCAGATTGATCAGATAGCAAGAACTCAGATTGTATTTCAGCGCGCTGCCCTTGCAGTGTAGATGGTGCAGTTGGTGTTTCTTTGACTTTGGAAAATAGTGGGTACTCCTTTGTTTTCCCAAACGTTTGAATGGTAGCATTTTCATTTGTGTCCTCTTGTGGAGGGTGAGTTTTTTTCCCCTTTTGAACTGCCCCTGTGGACGGACCCTCTTCTTTGGCCACTGCAGCCCGAACAGCTGGATTAAAAATTCTGATGTTTCATTTTGTACGCCAAGTTCTTCATCAGGCCCTGTTTCCTTATGCGACCACCCTTGTGGTATACTCTCCATGACTGAACCTCCCATTCTGGGCTCTTTTCTTGGCTCCGATGCATCTTCTTCTGAGCTCAGAAAACTTGAAATTGTTGCAGATCTGCTTTGTGATTTTAGGCTGCACTCAGCTCTAGCCGCGGCTGATGCTGCCGTCATATAAGCTGATAGTTTTTTAGTTTTAAGGCTTTCCACTGATTTCACATTGGCCATTAAATTCGGCATTTTTAAATGTTTCCCCATCGTTACCAACCCCATGAAGCTTTACTGGAGGGGGGGGACCAAAACCAGCAACCCACTGCCAGGACCCTCCTCAGAAGTAACAACTCCTTTTGGGGTTTTTATTTTTTTTTGTTTTTGACTACTGGCATGAAACCTGGAGGTACCCCTATCCTTCAATTACAAAATTTCCCCCCAACTTTTAAAGCGTCTAGTAGAGGGCGAGGTCCCACAGCCAATTCCAGGCTAAGATAGGAGGGAAGGGGCCACGCCGGAAGAGAGCCAAAGACAGTCACATTTTGCCCAGTAATTCGACAACCGGCCCCAAACAATGTAAAGTGGTATGGGAGACAGCCCCCCACCGCTGCTCCACAAGCAAGCAAGGCTCCAGCACTCACCAGCCCTGCTGTATGCAGTAGAAGTCGAGCTCTACAGCCTCCAGTGTGCTCTGCCTCTGTCAATGTCCGTGTCAGAGCAGCCACGCCCGGCACGAGCCCATCAGTGCCCTACAGTTATGGGAGGCACAAAACCAAGGCCAGGTGGGGGGGCTGCAGTCCAAGGCATTGAGGACAGCACGTAGGGCAGCCGAGACTTGCAGGCATCAGCCAGATCCAAGGATTAAACGGTGTGCTGTCAAATAACGCCGCCGCCGTTGAAAGGAAAATAAAATGTCTTTCAACCCCCGGCGGCTTTCAGCCACGCTTCAGAGCCTCACCGTCTCTCTGCATCGCCGGCAGTGTTGCGAAGCTGGAAGCGACCTGGACAAAGGGGGTGGAGTGGAACTATCTCTCTACCGGCAGTGCATGCGGGATTCGCCTGCCACTCCTCTCTCTCCTACTACCTTAAGGACCCCCAGTGCAGCAAGTTTAAGTGACATATGCAAGAAGAACAGCAGAAAGGTGATGGGTTGAATGTTTTTAAAATTCTCATCCACTGCCATTCCCCTAAATTGCATTCCAGTGCACTTTTTGGCCCATTGCACTTCTCTGGATGGGGAACAACCATTTGCAAATCTTTCTTGTTACTACTCCATTAGAAACAGTTCAGCATGAAACACCACCAATGTCCCTTTGAATTGGAGCATAGGGCACAAAGGTTGGTTCCAGTTTTTTGGGACTCATCAATGAGGTGCACTTTGGATCCTATGCTCAGGAAGTACAAGACTCATAATCCCTTTTTTGCTTCTTCTAGCGAACAGGCTTGTACTCTTGGAATGCATATCAAGTGAATTCGAATAAACATTTTTTACAACTTATAGGTTTCAAGTTTATTTTATTATGATTTGGGACTCCGAAGAGTTCCACATAAAATAGAAGATATACTTCCAAAGTCATCACAACCCTCCCATAAAAGAAGAATGTTCTTAATTTTTTCCATATAAAATTCATCATTTTGTATAAAAACAGAGGAAGAGCATATGTACAAAAACCGATCCAAAGATCTTACAAATGCCAAGTATACAGAGCCGTAACAAATCAGATTACCACCATGGGATTCTTAGAGAACTTTGGTTAAACTTTTTGCGGTAATTACAGAAATATATATGTACACAATACTGCAGTAAGAGCATAAAGATTAAAAACATTTAGTAAAAACAGGGATTTTACGATTCAAGGTACAGTACACAATAGCCAGCAGCATAATAAGAGTGCATGGGAATTAAAAACGTCATAATAAAAAACAGGGTTTTACGATTCAGGGATCAGTACACATTAGCTAGCAGCATAGTAAAAGTGCGTGGGAATTAAGACTCATAATAAAAATAAGGTTTGACGATTCAAAATACAGTACTAGATAACTAGCTGCATAGTGAGTAGCAAAAAGGTGCGAGTGCTCGGATACAGTCTTAATAAATCAATACTGTTCTAGAATATATTTAAGAATTGTTTAAAAAAGCTAAAAAATGTAAAACAAACTAGTTCAGAAGGGGGGCAGCAGACAGTTACGGGATTCTTCTGCTGTTACAATGTTGTACTTTAGAAAAAAAGTTCTTAAGTATCTACGGCGTAAAGGTTGTAATATGGGACAAACAAATAGAACATGATTTAAGTCTTGTACACAGGAATTACATAAATGGCAGAGTCTTTCATGTCTAGTAAGGCCCTCCCAAGCTCTTGTTACAATTCTTAAAGGGAGTAAATTCAACCTAAGCAGCAAAATAGCTCTACGTACTCCATGTTGGTGATTCCATAAAACATAAGTTTGAGGTTTTTTATAGATACTACGCCCTGCTATACAGTCATTATTACTATTCTCAGCGCACAATAAAATGTCTCTTTTACAAGATACACCGTAGATTGTTTTTTTAATTCTGGTTTTCAGAACTTGTTTGGGAAGCACCATCATCCTGTCCATCTCAAAGCCGAACAGTTTTTTAGCTTTTTGATAATTCCTAAAAAGAGCACTTTTTCCCTTCATGATGACAACATTTTCCTCACACAATGCTACCCGTAAGGTGTTCTCAGAGCTATTCCCTAGTGCGTTACTCCATCTTAAACACGCAGCCATAGAGAGCACGTAGGTGGAGAGTAAACCAAATTCTAGTCGAATTGCTGCTATAGGAGCAGCGCGATTCATATTACAACTTTGGCGCCAAATCAGTCCCTCTACTTTCTCAAATTTATCCCATTCTTGTGCATCTACTGTTTCGCAGGCATAGCTCAGTGCTGGCAGTATCTTTATTTTATAAACTGATAAAATATGTGCAAAATGTCTTTTCCCGCAGTGTGTATAAAATCGATTGATTGCAGAGGCCTGAGAAATTGCCTTGCCTCTGCATTGATCCATATGATTGCTGCTGGAACACCTGTTTGAATTTTTTTTTCCTAAATATGGGTAAAACTTCACTACATCCAATTTCTCGTTTCCCAAGAACCAATGCATGTTCTTTCTGACTCTACATCCCCGATATCTAAAAACCATAACTTTGATCTTTAAAATATTTATTTTTAAGTAGTATTCTACTGTGTACCTAGTTAACTCAGCAAGTCGTCTTTGGAGTCCAATTGGGGTTAAATCCATTAATATGGCATTGTGGGCATATAGCAGGCAGCTCAACTTTAAATTTCCTAATTGTGGGGAATCCCCTTTGCTGAGCCCCACTCTGCTTGGCAAATCATTGAGGTAAAGAGAAAAAAGGAGAGGGGCCAGATGGCACCCTTCCTTCAACCCATTGTGGGTCTCTATTTTACTTGACAGGCCCTGTGTTCTCCCCAATAGGGCCTGCGTCCAAGTGGAGGAATGCAGTGCGATAATCAGTCTTAGTAAGTTCACTGGTATCCCCATGGTAACCAATTTTATCCACAAGGTCCCCCGATCAAAGGCCGTAGAGAAGTCTATAAAAGCGGCATATAACGACATTCCCCGGCTCATTGGATATTTTTCAATTAAGGTTTGCAGGGCAGTGATGTTATCGAGGGTACCACTATTTTTGCGGAAGCCTGTTTGCTCTACAGGAATAAAACCATTTCCAAAGGCCCAATCTTGGAGATGGGTGAGAATGCTCTTAGCAAACAATTTACCAGTCACATACAAAAGAGAGATCTGTCTAAACTGGCGAGGGAATTTTTTGGACCCTTTTTGTATAATGGAACAACTATACTTCCCTTCCAGGATAGTGGAATGTCCCCATGAGTGTAACAGTGGACAAATAGTGGATGTAAAAATTCTGCCCATGCTCCGCCATCCTGTTTAATTGATATAACCCTCTATTTCATTGCACGAGGGGGCTCCATATTCACTCTTCACAGAAAAATCTGAGACAACATCAAGATTCCATCGAACTGAGGAATTTAGAGCATACAGCTCGGAAATATATATAGACCATTCTTCATCTGATACCAGAATGGGCTTTGACTTATCTCTTCCATCACAAAATTTGGCTATTAACGCCCAATATTTCCTGGTGTCACCGGACTGGGCGACCTCTCGTAGTTTGACCCAGTTTGCATCTTCCACCCTTCTACATTCTGATACCACTTTCCTTTTCCTTACCTGTCTTAGTCTATTAATTTCCCTTTGCCTGGGTATTGAGGACTGCCTAAATTGTTCCCTGATCAAGGCGTTAATTTCCCAATTTAGTTTTTTAATCTCCCATGATTTAACCACTGGAGATGCAGAACTGAAAACTTGTTTTTTACTTCCCCACGTTCTGATTACAGCCAGAATTCTCTCGAACCTGGCAATGGGGGATTCCTGTATATGATTAGAGACCGCATTTTCAAAAACTCTCTTAAAGCTTGGGAGCGTATTAATTGACCAAAAAGTACGCCCATTACTACAATTATATACAATGCTTTCATCCCTTTGATTCCAAAGTTCGGGCTGCTCAAATTCCATATTAACATCCACAGCCAAAACTCCATGATCACTCATACTTGTTGGCAGTATCTTGAATTGCGAGCATACACCAAAAAATTGGTAAGACACCACCATATAATCAATTAGTGAATGTCCATATGGGCCCCGATAAGTATAAGAGGCAGGGGAGTCCTCTGGGAATCTGCCATTCAACATCACAAGGTCAAACATTCTCAGATTATGCAAGAGTGACAAGCCTCGTTTATCCAATCTTAAATGGTCGGGCAGTAAAGATTCTGGAATCGACCATACTTCCTCTAACTCAGGGTTTGAGAAAGACGTGACAGAACCATTGGAAATTTTAGCATTGAAATCACCCACCATCATAATCCAGGAGCACTCCTCAGAGCTACTTATCCTTTTCACATAGGAACAAATGGAATCAACCAGTGAATTGGATGTTCTTCCTGGGGGAATATACACGTTTACCAGAGAAAGGGAAACAGTCTGCCCTAATTTATCTTTACCTATCCTCAACTTCACTCCCATACAACACTTAGGGGTCGATTCCGATTCGGGCCGGAAATTTCTCCGACCGAGCCGGACCCGGAGAGATTTCCGACCGAATTGGACCCGTGCAGTCCGACCGAACGAGTCCGATGCGTCCGTATGTTATCGGACACGAGTCGGTCGGACTCCCATTGAACTCAATGGGAGCCGGTCGTACAACGCGTACGCGGGCTCCCATTGCCTCAATGGGTGCGAGGCGGACAAGGGCGCCCCTACAGCGAGTACACCGCGAAGCGCTTCGCGGCGTACACGCACAGGTAGGGGGGACCCATGGGTCCCCCTGTGTGCGCCTCGCACGGGTACGCGTACAGGGGGTCCGACACGGACCCCAAAGTACGGCTCCGACAGCGAGTTCGAGTCGGACGGCGCGAGTCGGTCGGAGCGGTCGAGGTGCGCATCGTACTTACCCGGCCGGAAAACGTCTCCATTGCGCGGTGCGAATCGGGTCCGAGCGAGTCGGTCAGAGCGGTACGATCCGGGTACGAGTCGGTCGGAGCGGTCGGGTCGCCCGGACGAGTCGGTCGGCGACTCGCATCGTACTCGCTCGGCCGGACTCAGCGTACGGTTCGGTCGGGAAACAGGCTTTCGCATGGCTTTTTTCCCGACCGAATGGTATTGGGTGCGCCTCCGACCGAGATCGGAATCGGCCCCTTAGAGGGATGAATATAAATCACAGGATTCCATTTTATGGTACAGCTAAGTAAAATGGCTAAGCCACCGCTAGCGTGCCCTTTTAAGGAGGGTCTTGCTGCACAACAACATACAAAGAAATTCTCAAAATGAAAATCCCCACAGTTCCATGTTTCCTGTAGACAAATTATTTTAGGGTCGTGTTCTAATAACGAGCGAAGTTTACAATTGGTTTTTCCTACCCCTGCTAGGTTCCAGGATAAAATTCTTCCCAATTGGCTACCTCCGCAGCAAGGGCAATTTTGTATTTTCTTTTGAGCCATTCAGGGAGCCGGCTACCCAACGCCACTGAGCCCTTTCATCTTCCACTATGGGACTACTGCGCCTTTGAACCTAGGGGCCTATAATATTGATCTCTCTTTTTCCTAGACTACTCCCTACTGATATTTTAATGTCTTTAGGATTTATGACGCCCATGGGAATAGGGAACCTACTACCTGGTTTCTGATGGATTTTCCCAGGGGATTCAAACGGGACCATCCGGGGATTCCCAAATGGAAACACATCTATCCCTCTTTTCCTAAAAGAGTCTACACTGGCCACTACTAGCATCGCAACTACCCCTGACGTAAATGTGACTCTTGTGTTTGGGGTGCCACTCCTAAGGTCTAGATAAACCAACTCAATGTCTTTGCTTGTTACCAGTCGCAAGTCCTCTATTTCTAATAACGACTGCAAAAGGGCACTTCTATTCAGTAGGGCCGAATCAGTATCAAACAGGGAGACAAAAGTCAAAATATGGGTCACTTGCCCGGTACTCGGCCCAATGTGCCATTTATCAGTTGTCCTATAGTCAGATCCCCTCACCGACCTAACCCTATTACTACTAGTAGCTGAGATAGAGCCTCCCTCCCTAACCTTCCACTGGCCGGGGTCAAACCGTACTGGGAGAGTATCCCGTCCAGAAGGGGAAAGAGGGGCACTTCCGCTAGCCAAGCCCCGTTCTAACACAGTAGCATAAGTATGTGTTGATACATTTCTTGGTGTATGGTCTCTACTGGTTCCTTGGTAAGCTGCACCAATATTACAGGAATATCTCAAATTCTCTGCACCACCCATGGTGACTTTAGGTGTCCCTCTATCTCCCTGACCTTCTTGCTTCCCCAACTTGTTCAGCGAGGGGTCTAAAAGGGTTAGCTGATTTCCATTAACAGGCCCTAAATTAAGGCCATCAGACAATACTGGTGGCCCGAGGGCCCAGGGACCTTTCTACTTGATGGCGAGTTTGTGCTTTCTGGCTCCTCAAGTACGGTGGGGAACCGCAGTTTTTTCTTTTTCCGTTTGGGGATACGTCGAATCCTGTTCTTCTTCTCCCCCTCCGACCTTGTAGGCCGTTGCTTCCTCTCGATGGGGAAACCTCCCCAAGGAGCGCAGCAACTAAAGTAACAGTGGACTTTTCAATAAAATGGGGATTAGTCGAGGAACCTGTGATGCTAGATGTATTTAAGTTGTATTTTTTAAAAATAGGGTATACTTGCAATGGGGCTTTAGCTGGTGTTACATTTAAATTGCCCCCAGGACCGATGGACTGGGTACTCTCTGCACTTTGTTTAACTGGAACTGAGCTTACCAGGGGGCTACATCTAAGCGGGGAAGCTATAGAGGCCTCCTTATCTTTCTGCTCCTCTACCTTAATTCCCCGTTGAGACACCCCATTACATGACTGACATGAATGGCATTCTATTTCAAAGTCATTTGCTAACTTATTTGATACTTGATTAACCGAGTTGAGTTTTTGGATCCCCATTAAAATAGGAGAGAGAACCTCCAATATATGATCAGAATTCACCGTAGTTTTCTCCAACAGAGATAAAATTGATGAGAGGCTTCTTTCCAAAGCGTAGAATATCTCTAGGGTGTCCCCCCCATACATTCCCTACTGAGTTCAAAGTATTGTGTACCCCCTTATCTTGAGATGCGACTGGTGCCCCCAAGTCAGACAAGTCTAATGAGTGGACATAGGACACAATAGTTGGGGTACTACTGTACAGTGCGGGCATGTGAGGGCAACCAGCTGATAGAGCCGGAGACAGTCTCAATTCCGAATACACGGTGATTGGTTTTCTTAAATGTCCTCCAAGTCTTTGTTTTTTTCAATGGTTTAGCAATGTCCGGCAGGGTGTAGTCCTCCAATTTCACCACTACAGGGCTGAGGTCTATAGACTGTGGCACCTGCTCCAACAGTTTCTGCAAACTGCACTCAGTGATTCCTCAGGGGTGGAATTGGGTTTATCAAACAGGAATACCAGCCCTGCCAACGGTGACACTGGTGACAGTTCCTTTCCATGGAGGTTCTCAGCAGGGACGACTTCAGCTCTGCCCACAGATAAGTCCATTTTCATCTCGATATCTTCCACTACTGCCAGTAAAGCATTTCCACCAGGAGACTGTGTTAATGAAGACAGTGGAGGTGTTTCGCCAATATTTTGATGGCGAATATTTGAAGAAGGAGAAGGAGGCACTATAAGCTCTGGGTGAACGAGCCGAACGCCCACCTCATTTTCCTGTGTTATGCAGGTACCTGCCTCCTGAGCCCCGTCCTTTGCCACATTACCCTGTAGGGAGCTCCTTACACCGTTCGTGAGTTGATATCACCGAAGGATATGATTTCAACTGTGAAAGGTGCCCCCGGTTTTTCCTTCACCAGATAGTTTTTTGGAGCTTTAGGGGACGAGGATGGTCTGGGGAGTAACTGGCTGGTCTTACTGGTGGCCCTGACAATCCAGTGGGTGAACCTACCGGTGCATTTGCATTTGTGCACCCTGAACACAAGCACCTGGATGGCATCCCCACAGAGTAATTTAATTTTGAGAATTTGGGGACCAGAAAGTGCCGTCTGGCAAGTGGCAAGGTGGTTGAAAAGAAATGCTGATGGAAATGATGACGATGAATAAACCAGTTAGCCTGGTTCAACCCACTCAGCCACAGCACGAGGTTGTAAACCAGTTAGCCTGGTTCAACCCACTCAGCCACAGCACGAGGTTGTAAGGATGCGCAATGCATCACTCTCGCTGCTCGTCCCCCCCGGTACAGTCGATGGGACGAGGCTGGTCAAGATTAGCTAAATCCAGCAGATGAGCAAATGAGCAATTTTCCAGGCTACTGTGGTTACTGCGGTGCACAAGTTTTTTTATTTTGCACGGGGGCAATTCGAGTAGTCACCCCCCTATTGAGCACGGAGGCAAGCTTAAATGTAGCCATTACAGTAGGCAGAAGCCAGGCAGTGAAGAAGGGAGGCAGGGAGGAAGGGAGGCCGCTCTGGACAGGGCAAACTGGGCGTAGGTAGCTCCCTGGCGAGCCGCGCCGGTGTAATGCCCGCCACCTCTGCACAAGGCTCGTGTAGCTCTAGACTCACCCGCTGTGCCCCCGGCGTGCTCTCCTGAATCTCAACCCTGAAGATCTTGAACTTGTGGGGACCCGTCTGACTCCGTCTCCTCCTCCTCCAATTTTCCCGCCACCGCCACCTTGATGATCCTCCCCCTGGCCTGACCAGCCGGCCGGCTTCCTCCAGGCTCCGGAGGAAGTCCGGCGGAAGTCCGTGGGCTCGCGGGGTCTAACCCGACACCGGCACCTGCTCTACTGAGTAAACAGCGGATCCACAGGTCAAGTCAGCGTCTCAGCGTCTCGGGGCTCCTGCGGTGCTCCTGCCACACTCCGCTCTCTCTCCGCTCTGCGTCACTGTGACTTTGGCAACTTATATATTTTAAGATCATAAATGTTGCCACCCCAAACTAGGGACAAGATCCACTTATATGCTTTGAATTGATAAACAATTATATAATGTCTACTGTTTTTTTTAGATTGTGACAAGACCATTCATGAAACTATATTTGGTCTTTCTTTCTGCAAATATAAAATGAATACTACATGTACTCAGGTACCATTTTTCTTCCTTTTGCTCAAACCTGCCTCGGTCTACTCTTTCCCTTTCTTCCATCTGCTCACTTGATGTCACCTTTTTCACTTTCTTCAATTAAATTTTATATCTACTTCTTCCTCATCTGAATCTTGTTATCTCGTGTTTCTGCACCCACTGATGGTCCATGGCTATATTAATACGGAGCACATCAACATCCCTGTTTCAGGATGCCTATTATCAGTATTTCTGGCTAATAATACCTTTCCCTGTTTTCTAGGTTATTGATTATTAACATTACCTATTCACAGCAGCATTTATATAATTTCCTCCAATTCTTTCACAATTTTGCACCTTCTTGAAGTCTCAGATTAACGGACCAAGCCATCACATCTTATCAACACGTAATACTGTCTGGTAGGGTTGCCACAAAAAGAACATCAACTCTTGAATTTGTCGTGACCTCACTAAATACAACTGTATGAATAAATACTCTTCTGCAGCCTTGAAAAAGTCCATCGGACGAAACACGTGTCGGCTGCCTTTTGTTCCCTTGTCATACTTGTAAGAGAGCCAGGACAAGTAAAAATATTTATAATATATTGGAAAGCTCCATTCAATGTAGCCATCCGGTTCCAGTGTTTATTTCACCAAAATTCAACAGATCAAGTGTGATTCTTAGGAAATCAGAAAACACTGGAACCAAAACATTTGCACTATAAAGCCAACACATGTTTCGTCCCTTCTGGCATGCAAGCCTCGGGCTTTTCAAGGCGCAGTTAATTAGTCAGACGTATATAATAAAGAAGATAATAATGCGGCTGAGACTGCTGTATATTATCAGCAGGGTGTTGCCGTGGAGCCATGTCAGGCATGTAGATCAGAAAATCTCAGTTTAGACCAAGGATGGTTCGCTACCTGTCGGTATGGGCCTTGCCATACTTGACTGTACCAGAAACTGTGTGAGCTGAAGAAAAGAATAAATAATGTACAGCAAATAAATCTTTTGACTTTGGGCTACTTTATGACCCATCAATATACTACATTTAATGGACTATCTGTGTGCGCTTTGGTACATTTTATTGTTTAAAGTACAGGACCCATGTCTGAGCACACTGGTTACACTTAGGGCATCATCTTAAACTAACAAAGGTGATGTGTGCATAAGTCTCAACCAGTCACCATCACTAATCTCTGCTTTCTAGGCCAATGCATTTTTGCTCACTGCACCACTCTGTGCAGAGTACCATATGCAAATCAACCTTGGTCTTCATTAAATAGGAACAGTCCAGACTAATTGTCAATAGCACATGCCCACTAAATGGGAACACATGCTGTCCAAGTCCATAAGCAAAAAGACCAACATAAACTGAATCAAAGCAATTAGATACAATGGATGAGTAAAGGCTGTAAATGGTACAGAAACACCCAACAAGATCATCCTTCAAGGAGGCATGAGTTTTCTGGAGGATATGTATGATGGACAATTGTCAATCCATTTCACAAACAATGGGGCAGCGTTACAAGGGGATAATATCGCCACCAGAACGTCAGGACGTTCTGGTGGCGATATCCCCTTCTCCTTATTTACAAAGCGGTGTTAAGCCACTTAACATGTCTTAACGTCGCCTTGTAAATAAGGCCCATTTTCACACTTCACTTAGCATGAAAGGAGAGTTAAATGGGTGTTGCAGTAGGTGTTCCGCCGCAACACACATTGCTTTTTGACGCAGCCCCATATTTACAAGAATGGTGCAGCACCAAAAACTAAGCCCAAGTAAAACCTGGGAAACACAGGAGTGCACTGTATGTTTGCAAATACGGTGCATCCCTGCATTTAAAAAATGTCAGAGCGCGGCATTACCAATTTTGGCGTAACACAGCACTCCAACATTTAATTGTAAATATCCCTCTTAGTTTTGTGGGGATGCTGGTGGGTCACCATTAGCCAGATCCTCCAACCCTCTTTACAAAAAAATTGTCATGACATTCAGTGAGTTTTCTAAAGGTGGGCTAATTGGGGCACACTCCCCCTCTCTGTACCCCGGAGACAGAAAAGATTGGTTTGACCCACATGGAGTGGGGGTATGACCCAATGCCAGGGTAAAAACCCGGCACCTCATTACTATGCCAAAATGTGAAATCACTCATGTCCAGTGGGCTTTCAACACCCGGGGGCAGGTTAGTGGCAACCTCCTAAATCAGGACAAACTTCTTATCTGATCGCGAGGGTGAGAATGACTACGTGGGGTATGGCTCAAAACCAGGGTAGGCCTTACCCACCCTTTTGTTGGTTTTGGGGCCATGTTGAAATCCCTGGTGTCTAGGACCCTTTCTCCACCACCCCTGGGGTCAGATTATGTGGGACCTAGGGGGGCAGAAAGACTTTTATGGTATTCTTTGGGGCAGGGGCTCAAATTGATGTGTGGGTGGCTGCCCCCAACCCTCACCTTTTGACAATCAATGATTTTACATGGGGTATAGTGAGCTTTCTGCCACTCCCAATAGGGGAAGATAGGAGGTGTTTACCCCCCACAAGGCAAAAAGACTGAGTATATTTTGAGGTGGGTTCTTGGCCCGAGGCCTGGGCAGCCCACCCCACCCCTTTTTATGTTTAGTAAGCTTTATTAGCAACAAGATTGCAAAGAATAAATACAAACATTACGTGTAAAATACCAGTTGATGAGACTAATAACACTACAGCAGAAAAAAAACTGTTTACAAATTTTTTAACAAAAGCTATGGGAAGGGAGGGGAGGGAAGGGAAGGCGAAGGAATAAAGTAACATATACATCATTCAACTGAGGGTTGAGTAACATTATACAATGATATAGAGTAACTTAAACAATTGAGGTAATTAATAGGTGAATATAGTGGCTAGAAGTACTAAAAAGAAAATAAGAAAAAAAAAGAAAAAGCAGAGAAATATTTCATGGAGGCTTAAAATTTTCAGAACAATTACACAGTACTTGTCGCTTTGTAACCTTATTCAAACAAGAAGTTAATGGTAACCAAAATAAGTCTATGTTTATGTGCGGTATACATAAAGAAGCAAATGCCCCATCCAATCTATGATAATGACAGACATTATTCCACCAGGCTGCAATTGAGAGCTTTGAGGAGGTTTTCCAATTTTTTGTAACCTGTTGAAAGGCTAAAGCTAAAATGAGATCAAATAAGCCATGCTGATTGGAAGGTAATCCCAAAGTATCAGAGAGGCTTCCCAGAAAAAACAATATAATGGACAAGGGAGATTGTAAGTTAAAAATGAGTAAAATACGAGACCAAACATTTTTCCAGAATGTGGCAGTGTGAGGGCAAGTGAAAAGAAGATGTAGTACATCTGCAAAAGGGTGGCCACAGGACTAGCACACCGAAACATTTGAATGAGGAAATGAAGCAATGGATACTGGCGTGTGATATAATCTATACAATAACCATAGTTTGAGTAGTGGACGCAGACCTAGAAATTTTCAATGTTCTAGCCCAAAGTTTGTCCCATAGATCGATTCTCCAAACACATCCAAAGTCAGACTCCCAAGTAAGTTCCAGTTTGGTTTTAGTGCGATCAGGATTTGGAGCTTCTAGAAAATTGTAAATTAGAGCAGCTTTCGGGAAAAGAGAAAGAATCTTTAGAAGACTATCATCCAGAGGGGCATCATCAGAAGCCGGAAGTGAATAGAAAACATCCAGAATTACTTCCATAAGAATTGATTATTTATACCAAAAGGAACTAGGACAATGGAAAGTAGCCTGAAATTGCGAAAAGAACAGGGGATCATACCATCAAATAAATCCTGAATCCAAGTTATGCCCCTGAGTCTCCAAGCCTTCTAATAGAGAGGTCTATTGTTGAGAGTGATAATACAATTATACGATAGCGAGGACTGGAGAAAATAATTTCTAGAAAGAAACCTGGGCTGATAATGAGGTCTCAGCAAAGAGCAAGTATGTTTAAATAATGGAGAAGAGGTAATAGAAGTCTTTGAGGAAAAAGCAAGAACTTCTATCACAGAAAAATGTGCCAATAGAGAATGTTCAATAATACACCATAAGGGTAGAAAGGGAGAGGAATCAGAAAGGAACCACTAAGAGGACTGCCGAAGACAAAAAGCTTTATGATAAAGGCGAAAATTGAGAAAGCGAGCCCCTCCATTAGATTTAGCATCCCTGAGGCAAGTTCTTATTATTCCAGAGAAATTTAGAAAGCATTCAATCCAGCTTTTTAAAGTAGATGGATGGAATAGTAAGGGGAATCATAGACAAAATATATAACAAAATGGGGATAATCATCATTTTGATAGAATCAAGACTGCCCCACCACGGGAGGAACAATGGGTTCCAAGAAGAGAGAAGCTTCTTAACTCTGTTGAGACCTTCCTTTATATTAATTGTAATAGTATCCGTAATAGAACTAGTAAACCAAAAACCTAGATTTCTAATCTTAGAACTGTTCCAAAGGAAACCAGTAGAGGCTTTGTTTAACTGGAACTGGAACTGAGCTTACCAGGGGGCTACGTCTAAGCGGGGAAGCTATAGAGGCCTCCTTATCTTTCTGCTCCTCTACCTTAATTCCCCGTGGAGACACCCCATTACATGACTGACATGAACGGCATTCTATTTCAAAGTCATTTGCTAACTTATTTGATACTTTATTAACCGAGTTGAGTTTTTGGATCCCCATTAAAATAGGAGAGAATTAGAATTTGTTTATTGTACAGTTAATAAAAACTCACAATGTTAAAAACTTACATTTATAAGAAAAACCTTATTTACATTTATAGTATAAAAAAGAGAAGGTGATCACACTCTGTAAGATCATAAAAGTCTCAATTACATTTTGGTAAAGACCGTTTAAAAAAAAAAAAAAAAATTGTAGGGTCAATGTACTCCGAGTGTTCTAGCATAGTGGTAGCTTGGCAGATGACTAGGCAGGCTGTGCGATTAAAGTGCAGGTGCTTTAGATGAGCCATATGGCTATCTCGTGAGTCTTCTAGCCGCTATATCAAAGAATTTTGTTAATCTGCAATTTAACTGAGTCTCTTCGGGATTAAAACACAGCATCACAGCCTGCCTACAACTAGTTATGCCCTTTTGGTTCCATAAAACTCGAAATAAGGAGCGCCTTATGTCCATGAGGTTTGGGCAAATACAGATGATGTGTATTAGGTCCTCTTTTCCTGCTCTGCAGAGTCGACAACGATTTTCTGCGCCTTCCCTTTTCCAAGGTGCCAGGTGGGGTAGTATTGGTATGATGCCGAGGCGCAGGTTTAAAAATTTGTTTTTTGTCGTCTGCGTTAGGCTTGTTTTTAGGTATTCTTGCGGCTTCAGAGCGTTGTAGTCTTTCAATACTGTCCATCCGTGAGCCCTCTTGGCCAGGGTTTCTTTGTCCTCTATAGATGATATCATTTTGGTTACTTTTGTTACCACTGTTTTGAAACTTTTGAAGTCTGTGGCTGACTCCCAGAGATTTGTTAGTCCCAAAGTCTCCAGTGATTCTTTTAGGTACTTCCTTGCGGGTGAGTTCTCTCGGGTAGAGAGTTCAGTCCAGAGTTGGGCATTTAAAGATCCTTGGTCGGCATCTCTTATTTTTCGCCAGCTTTTTATGTAAGCGCCTCTTCTCTCCACCGTTTGTCTCTGTAGACCGAATTCGAGGCGGATTTGAGCGGGCGAGACGTAAGTAGGTAGATGGAAAATTGCCCTGTATGCTCGACTGATGGCTTTGTCTAGTGTCGTGGCGTCTTTTCCTTGCATGGGTTCGCTGCCGTATGTGAGCATAGGCTGTAAGCGTGCTCTAATTACCTGCAGAAGGGGGTCCAGTGACCAGTCAGGGAGAGCTTTCTTCAAGGGCTTTATTGAAAGATGGAATGTTGTGCCCTTCCGACGGATAGCCTCTAATTGGTGTTTAAATGAGCCTCTACTGTCTAAAAGTACGCCTAAATATTTGTAACTGGCTACCTGGTCTAACCTCTGTCCGTCCAGAAACCATGCGAGTTTCTTTGTTTTGTTGTAGTTCATTGACATGGCTTTTGATTTATTTAAATTGATCTTTAGTGCATTGTTTATGGAAAATGTGTTGGTGGTGTCCAGAAGATGTTGAAGTCCAATAGGGGACCGACTAATTAAGACCAGGTCATCCGCGTATAAGAGATTTGAAAGTGAGATGTCGCCCAGCCGCGGAGCGTGTGATTTGGTTTTCTCCAATTCTCCGGGGAGATCTGCGAGAAAGAGGTTAAACAGCATGGGGGCTAGGACGCAACCTTGCTTCAAACCTTTGGTGGTTTTGATTTGCCTTGAGAGGTGCGTTCCGGAGCCCAGTTTGTTCTTGACCCAAGTGTTGGTGTCTAATAATATCAGCTGCTGTAGGAGTGGCCCGGGGATCCCCCATTTTTTCAGCTTCTGCCAAAGTTTGCTCCGGTCTACATGGTCAAACGCGGTGCTATAATCTACAAAGCATAGAAATAGCGAGCTCTTGGTAATTTTTGCCGCGTCTATCTGAAGAGTTAGCGCCATGATGTTGGTCGTTGTGCCCAGGCCTCTACAGAATCCGGTTTGGTTAACTGGGATGATGTGCTTTAGGGTTGCCCAGGATGTTAGTTCCTCCAGGATAAGGCCCGCGTAGTACTTTGCCTCTGTGTCGATTAAGGCAATAAGTCGATAGCTGCTTTGATTGCTCCTTTCACCCTGTTTGTAAATCGGACTTATTATAGAGCCTCTCCAGGATGTTGGACTTGTTGCTGTTTCCCTAATTTCCTGAAAGACTGGCGCCAATATTTCGCTCCAAAAGTCGGCGTCTTGCTTGTACATTATTGGCGGGATTCCATTGGGGCCAGGGGCACCCTCGGGTTTGCCTTTTGAAATTTGTAACCTGATCCTAGCCGCTGTTGCTGCGTGTGTTTTTTCCTCTCTTTTTGCAATCGGTATAAGGCTTGTTGTTACTTCTTCGTCCAGATTTGCGGTATTACGCAGGGGTAATTTTATTGTGTAATCGTCACCCCATTACATGACTGACATGAACGGCATTCTATTTCAAAGTCATTTGCTAACTTATTTGATACTTGATTAACCGAGTTGAGTTTTTGGATCCCCATTAAAATAGGAGAGAGAACCTCCAATATATGATCAGAATTCACCGTAGTTTTCTCCAACAGAGATAAAATTGATGAGAGGCTTCTCTCCAAACGTAGAATATCTCTAGGGTGTCCCCCCATACATTCCCTACTGAGTTCAAAGTATTGTGTACCCCGTTGTCTTGAGATGCGACTGGTGCCCCCAAGTCAGACAAGTCTAATGAGTGGACATAGGACACAATAGTGGGGGTACTACTGTACAGTGCGGGCATGTGAGGGCAACCAGCTGATAGAGCCGGAGACAGTCTCAATTCCGAATACACAGTGATTGGTTTTCTTAAATGGGCCTCCAAATCTTTGTTTTTTTCAATGGTATAGCAATGTCCGGCAGGGTGTAGTCTTCCAATTTCACCACTACAGGGCTGAGGTCTATAGACTGTGGCACCTGCTCCAACAGTTTCTGCAAACTGCACTCAGTGATTCCTCAGGGGTGGAATTGGGTTTATCAAACAGGAATACCAGCCCTGCCAACGGTGACAGTGGTGAAAGTTCCTTTCCATCGAGGTTCACAGCAGGGACGACTTCAGCTCTGCCCACAGATAAGTCCATTTTCATCTCGATATCTTCCACTACTGCCAGTAAAGCATTTCCACCAGGAGACTGTGTTAATGAAGACAGTGGAGGTGTTTCGCCAATATTTTGATGGCGAATATTTGAAGAAGGAGGCACTATAAGCTCTGGGTGAACGAGCCGAACGCCCACCTCATTTTCCTGTGTTACGCAGGTAGCCGCCTCCTGAGCCCCGTCCTTTGCCACATTACCCCGTAGGGAGCTCCTTACACCCTTCAAGAGTTGATATCACTGAAGGATATGATTTCAACTGTGAAAGGTGCCCCCGGTTTTTCCTTCGCCAGATAGTTTTTTGGAGCTTTAGGGGACGAGGATGGTCCGGGGAGTAACTGGCTGGTCTTACTGGTGGCCCTGACAATCCAGTGGGTGAACCTACCAGTGCATTTGCGTGTGTGCGCCCTGAACACAAGCACCTGGATGGCATCCCCACAGAGTAATTTAATTTTGAGAATTTGGGGACCAGAAAGTGCCGTCTGGCTAGTGGCAAGGTGGTTGAAAAGAAATGATGACGATGAATAAACCAGTTAGCCTGGTTCAACCCACTCAGCCACAGCACGAGGTTGTAAACCAGTTAGCCTGCTTGAACCCACTCAGCCACAGCACGAGGTTGTAAGGATGCGCAATGCATCACTCTCGCTGCTCGTCCCCCCCGGTACAGTCGATGGGACGAGGCTAGTCAAGATTAGCTAAATCCAGCAGATGAGCAAATGAGCAATTTTCCAGGCTACTGTGGTTACTGCGGTGCACAAGTTTTTTTATTTTGCACGGGGGCAATTCGTGTAGTCACCCCCCAATTGAGCACAGAGGCAAGCTTAAATGTAGCCAATACAGTAGGCAGAAGCCAGGCAGAGAAGAAGGGAGGCAGGGAGGAAGGGAGGCCTCTCTGGACTGGGCAAACTGGGCGGAGGTAGCTCCCTGGCGAGTCGTGCCGGCGTAATGCCCGCCACCTCTGCACAAGGCTCGTGTAGCTCTAGACTCACCCGCTGTGCCCCCGGCGTGCTCTCCTGCATCTCAACCCTGAAGATCTTGAACTTGTGCGGACCCGTCTGAATCCGTCTCCTCCTCCTCCAATTTTCCCGCCACCGCGGCCTTGATGATCCTCCCCCTGGCCTGACCGGCCGTCCGGCTTCCTCCAGGCTCCGGAGGAAGTCCGGGGGAAGTCCGTGGGCTCGCGGGGCTAACCCGACACCGGCACCTGCTCTACTGAGTAAACAGCGGATCCACAGGTCAGGTCAGCGTCTCAGCATCTCGGGGCTCCTGCCGTGCTCCTGCCACACTCTGCTCTCTCTCTGCTCTGCGTCACTGTGACTTTGGCAACTTATATATTTTAAGATCATAAATGTTGCCACCCCAAACTAGGGACAAGATCCACTTATATGCTTTGAATTGTAAACAATTATATAATGTCTACTGTTTTTTTTAGATTGTGACAAGACCATTCATGAGACTATATTTGGTCTTTCTTTCTGCAACTATAAAATGACTACTGCATGTACTCAGGTACCTTTTTACTTCCTTTTGCTCAAACCTGCCTCAGTCTACTCTTTCCCTTTCTTCCATCTGCTTACTTGATTTCACCTTTTTCACTTTCTTCAATTAAATTTTATATCTACTTCTTCCTCATCTGAATCTTGTTATCTCGTGTTCCTGCACCCACTGATGGTCCATGGCTATATTAATATGGAGCACATCAACATCCCTGTTTCAGGATGCCTATTATCAGTATTTCTGGCTAATAATACCTTTCCCTGTTTTCTAGGTTATTGATTATTAACATTACCTATTCACAGCAGCATTTATATAATTTCCTCCAATTCTTTCACAATTTTGCACCTTTTTGAAGTCTCAGATTAATGCACCAAACCATCACATCTTATCAACACGTAATACTGTCTAGTAGGGTTGCCACAAAAAGAACATCAACTCTTGAATTTGTCGTGACCTCACTAAATACAACTGTATGAATAAATACTCTTCTAAAGCCTTGAAAAAGTCCATCGGACGAAACACGTGTCGGCTGCCTTTTGTTCTCTTGTCATACTTGTAAGAGAGCCAGGACAAATAAAAATATGTATAATATATTGGAAACCTCCATTCAATGTGGCCATCCGGTTCCGGTGTTTATTTCACCAAAATTCAACAGATCAAGTGTGATTCTTAGGAAATTAGAAAACACTGGAACCAAAACATTTGCACAATAAAGCCAACACATGTTTCGCCCCTTCTGGCATGCAAGCCTCAGGCTTTTTCAAGGCGCAGTTAATTAGTCAGACGTATATAATAAAGGAAATAATAATGCGGCTGAGACTGCTGTATATTATCAGAAGGGTGTTGCCGTGGAGCCATGTCAGGCATGTAGATTAGAAAATCTCAGTTTAGACCAAGGATGGTTCGCTAGCTGTCGGTATGGGCCTTGCCATACTTGACTGTACCAGAAACTGTGTGAGCTGAAGAAAAGAATAAATAATCTACAGCAAATAAATCTTTTGACTTTGGGCTACTTTATGACCCATCAATATACTACATTTAATGGACTGTCTGTGTGCGCTTTGGTACATTTTATTGTTTAAAGTACAGGACCCATGTCTGAGCACACTGGTTACACTTAGGGCATCATCTTAAACTAACAAAGATGATGTGTGCATAAGTCTCAAACAGTCACCATCACTAATCTCTGCTTTCTAGGCCAATGCATTTTTGCTCACTGCACCACTCTGTGCAGAGTACCACATGCAAATCAACCTTGGTCTTCATTAAATTTGGAACAGTCCAGACTAATTGACAATAGCACATGCCCACTAAATGGGAACACATGCTATTCAAGTCCATAAGCAAAAAGACCAACATAAACTGAATCAAAGCAATTAGATACAATGGATGAGTAAAGGCTGTAAATGGTACAGAAACACCCAACAAGATCATCCTTCAAGGAGGCATGAGTTTTCTGGAGGATATGTATGATGGACACTTGTCAATCCATTTCACAAACAATGGGGCAGCGTTAGAAGGGGATAATATCGCCACCAAAACGTCAGGACGTTCTGGTGGCGACATCCCCTTCTCCTTATTTACAAAGCTGTGTTAAGCCATTTAACATGTCTTAACGCCGCCTTGTAAATAAGGCCCATTTTCACACTTCACTTAGCATGAAAGGGGCGTGCAATGGGTGTTGCAGTAGGTGTTCTGCCGCAACACACATTGCTTTTTGACGCAGCCCCATATTTACAAGAATGGTGCAGCACCAAAAACTAAGCCCAAGTAAAACCTGGGAAACACAGGAGTGCACTGTATGTTTGCAAATACGGTGCATCCCTGCATTTAAAAAATGTCAGAGCGCGGCATTACCAATTTTGGCGTAACATAGCACTCCAACATTTAATTGTAAATATCCCCCTTAGTTTTTTGGGGATGCTGGTGGGTCACCATTAGCCAGATCCTCCAACCCTCTTTACAAAAAATTTGTCATGACATTCAGGGGTCGATTCCGATTCGGGCCGGAAATCTCTCCGACCGAGCCGGACCCGGAGAGATTTCCGACCGAATCGGACCCGTGCAGTCCGACCGAACTAGTCCGATGCATTCGTATGCCACCGGACACGAGTCGGTCGGACTCCCATTGAACTCAATGGGAGCCGGTCGTACAACGCGTACGCGGGCTCCCATTGCCTCAATGGGTGCGAGGCGGACAAGGGCGCTCTACAGCGAGTACGCCGCGGAGCGCTCGCGGCGTACACGCACAGGTAGGGGGACCCATGGGTCCCCCTGTGTGCGCCTCGCACGGGTACGCAGTACAGGGGGTCCGACACGGACCCCCAAAGTACGGCTCCGACAGCGAGTTCGAGTCGGACGGGCGCGAGTCGGTCGGAGCGGTCGAGGTGCGCATCGTACTTACCCGGCCGGAAAACGTCTCCATTGCGCGGTGCGAATCGGGTCCGAGCGAGTCGGTCGGAGCGGTACGATCCGGGTACGAGTCGGTCGGAGCGGTCGGGTCGCCCGGACGAGTCGGTCGGCGAATTTGCATCGTACTCGCTCGGCCGGACCCGCGTACGATTCGGTCGGGAAAAAGGGCTCCGAATCGGATCCGGTAAAGCCGAATCCTATTCGGAGCCCTACCGGCCGAGATTGGAATCGGCCCCTCAGTGAGTTTTCTAAAGGTGGGCTAATTGGGGCACACTCCCCCTCTCTGTACCCCGGAGACAGAAAAGATTGGTTTGACCCACATGGAGTGGGGGTATGACCCAATGCCAGGGTAAAACCCGGCACCCCATTACTAAGCCAAAATGTGAAATCACTCATGTCCAGTGGGCTTTCAACACCCGGGGGCAGGTTAGTGGCAACCTCCTAAATCAGGACAAACTTCTTTTCTGATCGCGAGGGTGAGAATGACTACGTGGGGTATGGCTCAAAACCAGGGTAGGCCTCACCCACCCTTTTGTTGGTTTTGGGGCCATGTTGAAATCCCTGGTGTCTAGGACCCTTTCTCCACCACCCCCGGGGTCAGATTATGAGGGACCTAGGGGGGCAGAAAGACTTTTATGGTATTTTTTGGGGCAGGGGCTCAACTTGATGTGTGGGTGGCTGCCCCCAACCCTCACCTTTTGACAATCAATGATTTTGCATGGGGTATAGTGAGCTTTCTGCCACTCCCAATAGGGGAAGATAGGAGGTGTTTACCCCCCACGAGGCAAAAAGACTGAGTATATTTTGAGGTGGGTTCTTGGACCGAGGCCTGGGCAGCCCACCCCACCCCACCCCTTTTTATGTTTAGTAAGCTTTATTAGCAACAAGATTGCAAAGAATAAATTTAAACATTACTTGTAAAATACCAGTTGATGAGACTAATAACACTACAGCAGAAAAAAAACTGTTTACAAATTTTTTAACAAAAGCTATGGGAAGGGAGGGGAGGGAAGTGAAAGCGAAGGAATAAAGTAAAATATACATCATTCAACTGAGGGTTGAGTAACATTACACAATTATATAGAGTAACTTAAACAATTGAGGTAATTAATAGGTGAATATAGTGGCTAGAAGTACTAAAAAGAAAATAAGAAAAAAAAAAGAAAAAGCAGAGAAATATTTCATGGAGGCTTAAAATTTTCAGAACAATTACACAGTACTTGTCGCTTTGTAACCTTATTCAAACAAGAAGTTAATGGTAACCAAAATAAGTCTATGTTTATGTGCGGTATACATAAAGAAGCAAATGCCACATCCAATCTATGATAATGACAGACATTATTCCACCAGGCTGCAATTGAAAGCTTTGAGGAGGTTTTCTAATTTATTGTAACCTGTTGAAAGGCTAAAGCTAAAATGAGATCAAATAAACCATGCTGATCGGAAGGTAATCCCAAAGTATAAGAGAGGCTTCCAAGAAAAAACAATATGATGGACAAGGGAGATTGTAAGTTAAAAATGAGTAAAATACGAGACCAAACATTTTTCCAGAATGTGGCAGTGTGAGGGCAAGTGAAAAGAAGATGTAGTACATCTGCAAAAGGGTGGCCACAGGACTAGCACACCGAAACATTTGAATGAGAAAATGAAGCAATGGATACTGGCGTGTGATATAATCTATACAATAAACATAGTTTGAGTAGTGGACGCAGACCTAGAGATTTTCAATGTTCTAGCCCAAAGTTTGTCCCATAGATCGATTCTCCAAACACATCCAAAGTCAGACTCCCAAGTAAGTTCCAGTTTGGTTTTAGTGCGATCAGGATTTGGAGCTTCTAGAAAATTGTAAATTAGAGCAGCTTTCGGGAAAAGAGAAAGAATCTTTAGAAGACTATCATCCGGAGGGGCATCATCAGAAGCCGGAAATGAATAGAAAACATCCAGAATTACCTCCATAAGAATTGAGTATTTATACCAAAAGGAACTAGGACAATGGAAAGTAGCCTGATTTTGAGGAAAAGAACAGGGGATCATACCATCAAATAAATCCTGAACACAAGTTATGCCCCTGAGTCTCCGAGCCTTCCAATAGAGAGGTCTATTGTTGAGAGTGATAATACGATTATACGATAGCGAGGACTGGAGAAAATAATTTCTAGAAAGAAACCTGGGCTGATAATGAGGTCTCAGCAAAGAGCAAGTATGTTTAAATAATGGAGAAGAGGTAATAGAAGTCTTTGAGGAAAAAGCAAGAACTTCTGTCACAGAAAAAGGTGCCAATAGAGAATGTTCAATAATACACCATAAGGGTAAAAAGGGAGAGGAATCAGAAAGGAACCACTTAGAGGACTGCCGAAGACAAAAAGCTTTATGATAAAGGCGAAAATTGAGAAAGCGAGCCCCTCCATTAGATTTAGCATCCCTGAGGCGAGTTCTTATTATTCCAGAGAAATTTAGAAAGCATTGAATCCAGCTTTTTAAAGTAGATGGATGGAATAGTAAGGGGAATCATAGACAAAATATATAACAAAATGGGGATAATCATCATTTTGATAGAATCAAGACTGCCCCACCACGAGAGGAACAATGGGTTCCAAGAAGAGAGAAGCTTCTCAACTCTGTTGAGACCTTCCTTCATATTAATTGTAATAGTATCTGTAATAGAACTAGTAAACCAAAAACCTAGATTTCTAATCTTAGAACTGTTCCAAAGGAAACCAGTAGAGTCAAAAGGTTGTTTTACACAAAATTTGGTAATAGGAAGAATCTCTGTTTTATCTGAGTTGATTTTGTATCCTGAAACTAAAAAAAAGTCAGACATGTCCTGCAATAAAGGGGGGATAAAAATATCTGGATTAGAAATAAAAAGCAAAATATCATCAGCATAGGCATATTGAAAGCCAGAAATAGATTTGTTACTACGGATACGAGATAGAAAAGTTTCGAGGGCTAAAAGAAACAGAAGAGGTGACAGGAGACAACCCTGGCGGACACCCCGCTGTAATGGAAAGAACTGGGAAGTCCATCCATTAACTAATACCGAAGCGCGGGGGACAGTATAAAGCAGAGAAATAAGAGAAATAAAGGGTTGACCAAATCCATGCCAAGTAAGAGCTTTAAGTAAAAAAGACCAGTCAACTCTGTAAAAAGCTTTTTCTGCATCAATTGAAACTGCCGCCAAAAAATAAGGAAGATAAGGAAGATAAGGAGCTTTATTCAAGACATTGAAGAATAGTCGAGAATTGTCCAAAGTTAATCTACCTTTGACAAACCTACATTGTTCTTTGCCAATGAGGTGGGACAAAATAGGGTCAAGTCTCAGAGCGAGCGTCTTGGCAAAGATTTTATAATCTACGTTTACCAAAGAAATGGGTCGATAGTTCTTACAATAAGCGGGATCTTTACCCTCTTTGGGAATTAGATATATTGTGGCTTCCTGAAACGTGCCACTCGCACCACCCGTCTCCTGAAAGTAAAGGAAAAGTTGCAAAAATTTACGGAGAAGTAAATTTGAAAAGTGTAAATAAAATTCCACTGTATAACCATCCGGTCCTGGGGTTTTACCCTTTTTAAGAAAACTTAAAGCCTTAGAAAATTCCCCCAACGATAAATCAGAATCGAGAGATGAGAAATTCAAGGTACCTAAAGGAGGAGTGGGAATATCATTGAAGTAAGAATCAATAAGAGAGGAAGCAGCAGGGGATTCTGGGGTATATAGTTGTTTATAAAATCTCGTGAATTCATCCAAAATATCCCGATCTTTAAAGAGGAAGGTCCCCAAGGATTGAATTAGAGAACGTTCTTTTCGTGATTTCAGATAGTTGGCCAAAAGGGACCCCACTTTATTATGACTCCCATAGTAGCGAGCACGACTACGTAATAATATAGAGGAGGCCTTCTCAGTAGAGGACTTGTTAAATTCCAGCTTAGCCCGAATAAGTTCCTGTAAGGACGTGTCAGAAGAAGTGTTATGGAATTGATGCTCTAGGCGTTTAATGTTTGCTATGAGAGCATTATGTTGGGTAAGAAGGTGTTTCTTTTTTCTGGAAACATAGTCAATACTAAAACCACAAGACGCAGCTTTAAAAGTGTCCCACAATAGCTGAGGAGAAGTATCAGGCAATACATTCAGTAATAAAAATGAATTAGCAAAGGAAGTGAATGAGGAAGAAAAAGTAGGATCTTTCAAAAGAGAGTTGTTAAATCTCCATCTATTGGACTTGGGGTGTGGAGGGAGCAACTCAAAATCAGTAACAATCGGAGCATGATCAGAGATAACAATAGGTTTAAGAGAAGAAGAAATAAGGATTTGAGACAGAGGTCCAGAAAGAAAAACATAATCCAGTCGTGTAATGGACCCATGGGGGGTGAGAAAAAAGAAAATTCTTAGGCATATGGATTACACAAACACCACGCATAAACAAAATGAGTTTGTGAGAATGTAGTGAGGAATTGTTTGTGAGGTTTATGGGAAACAAAGCGAACACTAGATTTCCGGTCCAGAAAAGGATCAACAATCTGGTTACAGTCTCCACCTAAACTAAAAAATTCATCTTTATATTGAATGCACTTTTTTGTAACATTAGGCCAGAATGAATAATCAGGTTGAGTAGGGCCATAAACATTAAAAACAGTTAGAGAAATACCATTAATAAGCAATTTAACCAACAGCCACCTTCCTTCGGAATCTATTTCTTTAGAGAAAACTGAACGGTTTCACTTTTTATGGCAAAGAATAATAACTCTTCTTGGGGGACGCAGGGGAGACTAAAACTAAGCCAACCCAATTACGTTTAAGTTTGGAGGCTTCCGCTTCCGTAAGATGAGTTTCTTGCAAAAAAAACAAATCAGGGTTATAGGAAGCCAAATGAGACAAAATTCTCTGTCTCTTAATAGGATTAATAAAACCTTTCACATTCCACGATATAACTCTGAATGAAAAAAGTAAACAATACATAAAAAACCATACGACCGTCAATAATGAGAAGAAGGGAAAGGAGTAGAGAAAATAAATAGATGTGAAAGGGAAAATATACTGGAACATGTACTCGAGGAAAAGAAAGAGGAAAGATAGAAAAGGGGGAGAAAAAAGGGACAAAAGACACAGCAAGAAGGGACAGTACATGTCGAAACAGACGACTGTAATACGTACCGTTTAAGGGAAAAATGAGGACGACAATAAGGAGTGGCGACAACAGATGAAGATGGCACAACCGACAAGGGAGGAGGTATCACGTCAGGACGCCAACACGACAAATAGGGAGAGAGGCAACAGAACTCCAAATAACCTGCAAAGGAATTGAAGAAGGAAAATAACTTGAAACAAGTGAGAGATCATGCATCAAGGAGCAACCTGTAAGGGAAGCAAACATTAGTAAAATAGAGAACAATAGTTGCATAAAAGTCAAGTGAAAGAAGAAGGACCAGGAATTTCCATGTGATGATGTAGAATGTGAATGAATGAATTTCCTTTGGTCTGCAGGATCATCAAATGTAGACGTATTATTCTGAAATGTCACTTTAAAGAGACATGGATGAAAAAGTCCATATCGTGCAGCTAGGGCCTGTAGCGCAGGTCTTAGTGTAAGGAAGTTCTTCCGCCATTTAGCCGTTGCTGAAGAAACATCTTGAGAAATAAACAAGTTAGCACCAGACCAAACGAGACGCTTTTTAGACTTGGCTGCATTTAACACTTGGAGAAGGTCTGTGGAATGCAAGAAGAGAAGAATCACTCCACGAGGTTTTGATGGAGCCGACGTAGAAGACAGGCGGGGGCCCAGTCTGTGAGCACGCTGGATGTTCAAGTTAGTCGAAGGGGGAAGATCTAGAAGCTTTGGAAAAAAGGAAGTGAAACAAGTAACCAGATCATTCCCTTCAAGACCCTCCGGAAGGCCATATAAACGAAGATTATTGCGCCTGTTCCTATTTTCAAGATCCTCAGCCGATTTTTTAAGCAATAAAATATTTTTCTCCAACGTCGCTATTTTTACAGCAGCATCCTGAACATCACTGACACGTTGTTCCACCAAGGAAAGCCGAGAATCCATAGATGACCACTTATTATCCATCAATTGTAGTTGAGTATTGGTCTCCTCAATAAATGGGCACAGAGCACATATCTCCTCCAAAATAGTATCTAAAGATACAGGAGTAAGAGGCTTAGGAGGAGAAGGTGGAACTTGCTTGATGTGCTTATTCGCCATAGGTATTGCCTGCGTTTTGGAAGACGACAAAGGCAGAGGTGCTGACCGAGAGGTAGAAGACTGAGCCATCTCCACTGCAGAGAGCGAACAGTCCATGGAAGGCACAGTAGACGAAGAGTCAGATTTAGACACCTTGGAAGCGCTGCTTTTATTTGAATATAGTAAGCTTTTACTTCTGCCCATAGGTAACTTTGAGAAACGCAGTAAAAAAACAGTGCACCCAACAGTAAATAAGTGTTACCTTCCCCTAATCTCCCAATGCCAAAGAGACATCCAGTCTGCCAGACGACGAAAAAAGGGCAAAGAAAGAGACAAATGCGTAAATAATGGCAGACCAAGAGGCTCAGGGCAGGTGAAATAAGATATGACAAATAGCGTGAGGGAAGAAATGAGAAAAGAGCGCCACAAACAGTCCAGTGCTGATTAGACTTGAATACCTGAAAAACAAAATGGCGGCCTCAGTGCAGGTACAGAGTTCAGGGGCCCAAAATAAGTGAAGAAATCCACAAAACAGAGTAAAAAAGCTGTCACTCAATGCAGGACATACTCCGATGTGGTTACTTGCCCATCTCCAGTAGTTTTAACGTCGCTGAAGCTGCATATCAGCAACGGCGTTCCCAACGCGACACGGAGCTCCGAGTCTAGGCGGGCATCTTAGGCGCCGCCGCCGCATGCGCTCCCTCTCCCCACCCCTTTTTATAATAAACAAAAATCTCTCTGGTGTCTAGTTGGCTTTCTGTCCCTTTAGGGGCAGATTGAAGGTAAAGATTTACTGCTGCCACCTGGAATGGGGGGTCTCGGAGGACTTTTGTTGCAATGGGAAGGAGGAGCACTAGCCCATTGTAAGATGAGCTGCTCCACCCTCAAAAAAGTATTTCTGGGGGGCACTTTGGAGAAAAAAAACCTCCTATCTGCCTCAGGGGGGAAGAAACACTTTTGTGGAAGGGGGAAGGGGTGGAGCACGAGCCCATTGCCAGGGGGCACTTCCTTCCTCATAAGAAGCAATCCATGGCTCCTAGTGGGCTTTCTTTCTCCCTGGGGCTGCATATTGGAAAATATCTCCTATCTGCCCTCCGGGCAGAAAGACTTTTGGGCCTTGGAGAGGGGAGATCTAGCCTATTGCCGGGGGATGCTCCTCCCTCAAAAAAGTAATCATGGGTTAATACCTCCTATCTGCTCCATAAGGGGCCAGAAATACTTTTTGGGCCAGAAGGAGAGTGAGAGCAATAGCCCATTTCCTGGGGACCACTCCCGCCCCTTAAAACCAACTTCCTGGTGTCTAGTAGGTGGATCTCTGCTTGGGGATTGCTCACCTGCGGCTATCCCCAAGAACGGATCTACTAGGGAGAGATACTAATGGGAGCAGGAGATTTTGCTCTTTCCAATTATACTTCCACCATGAAAATTCAGTGTTCGGGGGCTGAGATATGTCCCCAACCACCAAAGTAGTGAAAGTGAACTGATTGGTTCATTACACTTTTACTTTCAGTGAAATAACATCAGTGTGCCATGGGCTGACCGTCATTTCAAAAGAAAAAAAAACACACCTGAGTTGCTGGGGAACCTCTTCCCTGCAGCCCAACCAGAAATTAAAAAACAGGAGTACCTTTAGTGTGAGCACCAGTGGTCCCTTTAAATCACTCCCAGTGTCGGCCGATGGCCGACTGATGCATTGGGATGGGAGTTCAGATGTAGGCCAGTGACTGACATTCACACTTAAGTAGTTAATAGTCAAGAATTGGCAATCCCACACACTTTGACTGTTGCTTGTAAAAAGGTTTTTATCATGCTTTAGCAAAAAATATGTAACACAGTCACACACAGAAAAGTGCAAGTTTGTATAATATTCATGAAGCTTATGGGTTTAGGTGGCTGCACTAGCAGTTTTCCAAACATACTCACTCCACTCATTCACTTCCATGAAGCACCTATTTGCACACTATATTCCAAGTCTACTTGGATAACATCAAAAGGTATGCAGAGGACTAAAGCAAATGTTTTTTTGCTGGCAAATTTGAAAATAAACAGACTTTAAAGTATGTACAAAGGATTCATAGTTAGGAGGAACAATTCTCATAGTGCAAGGGTCATGACAACATGGTGATTGTATGATGGACTCTAGCACTAACAGGACCCAAACAAAACACACACATGCAGGAGCTTGTTAGTCAGCGGAAACCTTTAAAAAAGTATTCTGAATTACTTTTATGCCTTCTTGTAGGTGGTGTCGATTTTAGTTGGGGAAATTCTGAGAATTATAGAAGCTGTGTACAAATTGCTGTGACCTTTTGCAAATACCCTTGTTAGGACAGGGATGTCTTCTGAATGGTGAGCAGTCATGTCCCCTTGCCCTGAGTGACTGAACTGTATGTGATATCTGGTTTTCTCATATTGTCTGGCTGCCTCACATGCTAATCCAGCATGCATGCTAAGCCCAAGGCCTGTCGTTTGACTCTCCAGTCTAGAGCCTGATTCTTAGACCTGGAGAGGCACACCAAACGTACCCTCTAGCTGACAGTGGACTACTGTTCATGTCCTGGTTTGCCAACAATAAGTGGTGGTGGCAGAGTACTGTTTTCATATTGCAGGCACAGTTCAGACCTTTTTCATTGATTCAGGTGTGTGGTAGTAACATGCCCCACTCATATAAAGTTATTCTTGTATGAGACACCCAGATCCTTGTGCTCACATCCCGTGTGCATGTCGAGTGCATATTGTGTAGAGTGTGCATGGTACCAGGATTGTGTGTTGATCAAGGGGCAAGATTGATGAGACCTGCATGATCCATTTTTAACTGTGCCTGGTTTTACATGGCACAAAATGGACATTGTGATACTGCCTGCTCAGACAGTGTAAGTGTGCTTGCAGCATATCTGAGCTGAAGAGCGTTATGCTACACACTGAATATTGGGAGGATGGAGACAGTCCTGCCTTTCGAAATTATATGGTGACATATTGAGCAAGGGAGTGCTGATTAATTCTACTAAACACAGTCCTTTTGGATGATGGTGGGGAAATGTGGGTGACTGCGTTAGAGAATGGGAAGCTTATAGGCAGAACAGGCATCTTTTGGCTCCACCCAAGTGCTATGTTGGGAACGCTGATCACAGCCAAGTGCAGAGGTTCTGTACTTCATTGCGTTCATGTTTTGGGTACTCATGTACTGAGCCAGCATTGTCACTACCTGCTGTAAGAGCCATTATCTTAAAGAAACAGTGTGTCTGCTCTGCAAATAATTATGAAGTATGTAAAAGAACCACCCTTAACCAGTTGCTAGGTATTGACAGTTGTATTAACATCTCCTATATGATAAATGTGGATGAAAGCGGGACCCAAACTACTTTACTTGGTTTCAGTTACAAGTTCTTCAAGACCCAGGAAGAGTGCACTTTGCAGAGTACTTGTAGACTTGCAGAAGTCTAAAGCTCTCTTGGTCAGCCAGTCTCCTAGAGTTGACGTGACATCACCTGAATCTGCACATCTTTCTAGAAGAGCTATGGGTCTTTTGTGACCTGTGAGTGTCTCTGATATGCTGAGAAGTGGTAGAAGTGTGTCTGTCCCCACCATAACTGCCTGCCTGAGGAAGGAGAAGCCCAGTGAGCCTAGTTGAAGAGTTGCTCACAAGGGCAGAAGGCTTGTGAGAAAGTAACTGGATTTGAACTGAGTCTTCCAAACGAATTTCAGCTAAGTCTTGGCGGTGAACTCCACTCCGCCCGCAGAGTTTGCAGAGTTTTCCACACTCCGTGTTACGCAGAGCTCGCGGAGTTCCCCAAAACTCCACTTCGCATTGTGGAGCAAGGTTTGGTTCCTCGCTAGCTTTCGTCAACGTAAAGTTGGAGAGCGTGACCGTGGAAAATCAACCTCCCGGCGAGATTTCTCAACGCGGGTGGTCAGATTTCTCATTGCGAGTGGTTGCGTATGCTCGCAACCGCTCGCGTTGAGAAACCGTCCGCTCACGTTGAGAAAGCTGCCGCTCGAGTAAAAATCTACTCGAGCGGCAGAAAGGAAGCACCGCGAACAGCATTTATCTAACGCACTCCGCTGCTCGCGGAGCTCCGCCTAGCGCAGCAGAGTTTTTTTGCACTTTGCGGAGTTCTGCGAACTCCGCAAACTCCGCCCAGGCTTAATTTCAGCCTGCCTCAGTGTTTCTACATTTAAATAACATGAGCTGGACCAGCTCTTCGACCATCCCCAGCATGCCCGCTCCAGCTTCCTCTGCCAGAGGATGACAACAGACTTGTGCTGAAACTACCATCTGTGCACTGAGACCGAGTCCTGTGTTGTAATGGGTAAACATGATGTCAATGAGTACCATGATATGTGCAGGCAATATCAATAAATGTAATGCCAACGTATGCCATAACATGTGCCTATATGACAATATCAATGCTCATAAATGTAATGTCAATGTATGTCATAATCTATGCCTGCACAACAGTGATGATACTGGCAGTAGCAATGTCAATATATGACATAATCCATGTACAAACTACAATGTTCTTAACAGTAAAAGCAATGTCAATGTATGTCATGATCTGAGAATGCTATGCCAACATCTGTCAAAACAATACCAATGTATGCTATGACAACTGTACAAGAGCTATTGAGAATGTTGATGAAAATGACGCCAGTGACTCCATGTTGTTTTCGGGAGTTCCGGGGCACCTTTGCTGTCAGATTTGCCCGGGGTGATCTCCCTATCAACCCAGAGTCAGAGATAAATGGTCGGGCAAGCCCTGAGACCCGCACCCAGGCCTATCGAATAACAGGTCACAGGTGGGGTCTCTCTTAACCCAAAGATAAACGCACGCTCTGGGAATACCTTGATTGATCCCACAGATGGATAGTTGCACCAGAAACATGTCCATGGCAATTGGCCCCAAAAGCACGTTTGGCCAAAGGTTTGTGTTCCCCAAAAATACTACAAAGCTAGATGCAGCATGTAGATAGAAACACTCAGCCAATCAGGACATGACATGCACACCACATGCAGTGATCACACATTCCTCATGCCAGACATCTGGACACATGCACACTGGCCCAAACTAGCTCTGCCCTAGGCCGAGAGCTATCTGTGTCTTTAACAGATGCCCAAACTTGTTTATTTCTGACTGTGATGCCTTTTATGATGCAGAAATCATTTTATGGTACTTCACAAGATGTGTATAAAACAGCCAAAACTTTGTAAACTGAGAGACTTTCCTCAGATGCATTCTATTGAGAATCTCCTGGCCGCTGCCTTTAATTAAAGCAACTTGTTCCTGCTTAGCCAAACGCCTCTTGTCTTTTAATTTCTGTAAGGTAAATTCATATCCGAGCAACACCTGCATCACAGACTAGAGGATGGAAGTCAATCTTCAGGAGTGTCTGCACTTGTCAGATTGCAGCAGACTTCCCCAGAGCCACTAACCCTGTATTGGGCCCTGTTGAAGAGGAAAAGGTATAGGCTGCCTGGCTGAGTTACTGCCTCTAGAAGCGTGCCTGCTGGTCTAGGCAGCTGTGGCCTGCACACCTAAGCTTGAGCCTAACAAGCTCCTGACATTTTGGGTAAAAGCATCACTTGAGCTGAACATTTACTGTGAACTTTATAACAGATTTATGTGGGATCCAAGCATAACAGGAACCTAGTGTTGGAATTGAAACATATTCTGTATGGCAAACAGGTGCAGGGCCGAACTGGTAAGGCAAACCAGCCCTGGCAATTACGTCAGACCGGCCATGCCGTGGGGTTGTGCTGGTAGGAAACACTGCTGCTGCGCTTTTGTTACAGGGGCCGATATTGCAGCACTGTTGCAAAACAGACCCCAGTAACAAAACTGACCCCCACCGGTCCAAAACTGGCCTCCACCCTTCCGGCCCACTGGGAGAATGCTCGGTGCCTACTGTGGCCAGTCCGGCCCTGAACAGGTCGGAGTGCCCAACTGCTTATGAAATGGCATCCTTACTTTTAGTTTTTGCACTGGCTTGCTGCTACCGTGTACAGAGAGGCCTAGGCCTACCTATTCTGATGCAACCTCCAGAACTCGTTTTGTGACTTAGAGGGGCAATTCAATGAAGACCTTGTTAGTAAAGGCCTGCTGAGTTGGTCCTCCTGAGCACTGCCATTTGGTGGATGGTAAGGGTGGAGGTAGGACTGCAGTTTGCTGTTCAAGGTAAAGATGTTTATAGGCAGGGCCTGTCATTTTTCTCTGTCACTGGTTATTTCTTCAAGAAGGCTGATGACACCCAGTTGGAGAGATCTCACATTTCATCATGCTCGTGTTTTGGGTCAGGAGCGACTGGTGTCAGGGAAGAGTGGCGAGGCAGGGCTGGTTGTGGAGGGGGACAGGAACTGGGGGTTGATGTATGAAAATAAAAAATAAAACAATAAAAAAAACGTATTTGCCACCCGCTGCATCGTGCACTTCTGCTCCTCTCCACTTCAGGCACAGGCTCCCAGACTACCCTGCGGCTAATCCAGGTGCTACTCTCATTCTGCTGGCAGCATGAGAGCAGCATCAGGATTGGTCTGAATGGTCTTGATTTGCACTCCCAGAGAGATTTGGAGCCTTTGCCTGCTGTCTCCAACCCAGCAATACAGCTCGGGCTGGAGACAGCTCAGTGCGCATGTCGGTTTGGACACCCTGAGACATGCGTACTGCTAACATTGCTCACCACTCCCCGACGTCACTATTACACCGATGGCCCCGTCCCAAAAATTCGGCCCGGGAAGAGAAAATAAAACGATAATAGACAAGTTTTATTATTGTTTTATTTTTCACGTTTTTAGACTGCTGGCAGGGGGCGATGCTCCTCTGCAATAGCGGAAAAGCCTCTGCTGTTTTGGGTACTCCTGGTTGGAGCCAGCATCAATGCTACCTGGTGTTAGAGGCATCATCTAGTCCAAACACTGCCAGAGAAACCACCCAAAAATTTGGAAGAGAACCACCACAATTGGTTTTCGAAACATGAGACAGTGCATCCAAATGTGGGTAAAATTGTGGTCCAAAGCACCAAACTATGAACCAGTTCCAAGTTTCTCTTGACCAAGAAAGGGGGTGCACCTCAAAGTGCTCGAAGGACAACTGTGTGACCTGGACTCATGTTTGCATGACAGCCAGTCTCCCTTAGGTGATGGGACATCACTTGATGCCTGCGCTTTTTGGAGGAGTTGAGATTATGCCTAGATCCTAGAAGCCTGATTGCTGAGGAAGGGAGGGATGGAGTGTCCCTGCCCCTGCAGCAGAAGTGACTGTCAAAGAGAAGAAGCCCAGTGTGATACCAGTGCCAGAAATAAATTGAAAAACTGAGGGACTACAATGGAGCAAATTCACGAGCAACCAGAGTGTCCCCCTGAACAGATCCTGTTGTGAACTGTATCAGACTGCATCAGACTTCTACAATTACCAAGCATCTTGTGTTCTGCAGCACGCCAGGACCGAGAGGCTGGTGCTAGTGCTGCCAATGTCATAGTAACAATGCTGCGCTTCTACAGAGTTGGGCAACCTGAGGCCACAACTGTGAAGCCCATCCCCAAAGTCAAGATCAGCTCTGAGACTGCACCTGCCATCTCAGCCTTTCCACTGTCCTCCACCCCAAGGGGGGCTGCTAATGCTAAGTTCAAGAAAGCAGGCATATGAAATACTGCACTGCAAACCCCTAGCCATCAAATTGCAAATGAGGCAGCGGCGGCCGCCTCTCCATTTCAAGAACAGACACCACTGGAGCAGGACTGCTGCATGCATCACCCAACACCACCCCGCATTGCAAGAACAGAATGCAGGTAACTGCGTAGATAAAGAATGTGAGTGAAACTAGAGACTGAATAATAGACCGAAGCATAAAGAACAAACTTAAGAGTTTTCCTGAGTAACCGCAAAAAGATGAAAGTGAACTGAACTGTTGTATGCATCTACACCTTGGGAGTGGTTTAAGTGAACAGCCCCTGTGGCACTTAAGTTCATTTTTCTGTTGTCCAACCACAACCCTGAAAGCAAGGAGGACCAGAGGCATGGCGTCAAAGAACAACACACTCATGCAGCAATAAGTAAGGAAGCCGGTAACAACATTTAAAAAGGGTAGGAAAGTGTTAAGGGTATGCAGTACACAAGTAAACGTGGCCAATACCTAAAGCCAGGTGTGAGTGTAAAGGTGTTGAAGCACGAAACAAGAGGACAGGTAGGCAGGCGGGGGTAGAAGAGAATAAAAGGAGTGTGTGAGTAGAAACAAAACATAGGGGCGAAGGTAAGGCAAATTAGAAATGACACCTTCTACCAAACAAGCAGTGGCAAAGCCAGTAGGTAAGAGCACACTAGAGATTTGAAAAAAAGCTTTTTAAAATGCTTGCTGCCTTGCAAAACAATGCACTGATTGATTTGTGTATCTATTGCATGAATAAGATAAGGAATTAAATGTATAATGACAACAGAATCTGTTTACCATGACAGGTGCAAGCACCATTACATCTCCACCCAACATAGATATACAACCAGCAACAGAAAAACTTTCACCCAAAAAAGTCTAGATCATTTTTGTCAGGTTTGTGAGTGCCATTTATGGTAGAAAAAAGAAAGAAAGAAAGAAACTTGGGGGCATATTATCAAGCGGCAGCGATAATTATCGCTGGCCACTCTTAGCGAGAAATTATTTATCGCCGGCTATCGCTGGCAATTATCGCCATGCTATCGCTGTATCAACAACGCATAGCGCAATGGCGATAATTTTCCAGCGATAGCGGTGTTTTCCATGGAACATCGCTGGTTTTTCAGCGATGTTCCATGGAAAACGACGATAACCTTGCTGATACGACCCTGTGGTCGTATCAGCATAATCCACCCCCAATGGTAAGTATACCTAAGTCAGCATTTTTGCAGACGTTAGTTTTAGCGAAAACCGCGGTTTTCGCCAAAACTAACGTCTGCAAAATGCGTGGCCTCCTTGTAAATATCGCGATGTGCACATCAGCGATAATTTACAAGGAGTACTGCTCAGTGACCCCCACTTCGCATCTCATTAGAGATGCAAAGCGAGCGTCGGGAAAACGGGTGCTAACATGCGCTAATGCATGTTAGCATCCCCTTGTAGATAGGGCGATGTCATTTTTGCCGCTTTTTTGGCTTTTAAAGCCAAAAAAGCGGCGAAATGGCCCTTGATAATATGCCCCTGGGTTCGACCGAAATGGGTCATCAGAAGCACTTTCATAAGTTTCTTTTCCGCTGATTTGACATGCAGTCGTCACAGGCATTGTGTAAATGACTGCTTTGGCAACCTTAGATAAAGTGGATTTTCCTCTGCCATTGTGGGAGAGGTGTTGTGGCACTTTTAATTATGTTCTAAGGGGCATATTTACGTTCCCTGGCGCATCCCTGCATATCAGCAGGGATGCGCCAGGAAAATGCGTCACGCAAGTTTACCCTTGCGCCACGTCCGATGCGCCGCATTTACAATGCGGCGCATCGTGGCGCAGGATGAGCAGATGCGTGACGCATCTGCTGGCGGAAGGTTGGCGCAGTGCTGAAGTTGTGTCGCAAGCGCGACGCAGCTCCAGCACTGTTCCAACCTTCCTATCCCTAACATGGTGCGTCAATCCTTACGCCTGCTTGAAGCAGGCGTAAGGATTTGACGCACCAGCGTCGGAAAAGTGACTGCGTGAAATCTTGTAGATTTCACTACGTCACTTTGCCGAGGCGTTCCTGCGCCGGAACGCCCCCCTACGCCGTGCGCCCACATGAAACCTGACGCAGGTTTCATGTGGCGCAGAGGTTTACTACGTGACGCATCTCCCTAGATGCGTCACGTTGTAAATATAGCGCAACGCGGCGCATGGTTTGCGTCGCCGCTGCGTCACATGCGTGACGCAACGGCGGCGCAAAAGTGACGCAAGGGGCTTGTAAATATGCCCCCAAATGTTTAGGCATGATTTTGTGAAAAGTAGTCATGAAAAACCATTTGACTTCTGAAAGAAATGCTAAAATTCAATGATAATCCATTGGTGGAATTTTCTCCACCAACCACTCCCCGAGGTGGAGGTAATCCACCAGCGAGATCTGCTTTGGTTGTTTGAGCAACCAATCAAATCAAGCTGCAAGGCACTCTTTCCAAGTGCCTACATATTACCAATGGAGAGAATTAGGAATTGTGGTGTTCCCCCTCAAGAGTTTGCCAGGTGAAACTCCTGGGGAAAATATGTGGGACTTTGAATAAAAACAATGATTCCCACGTGTTATTCTCTAAAAACATGTAAAGTATTTACACCCAACTTGTAATGAGTACCTACGTATTTCAGCAGGTGAAGGAATTAACCCAGCGGTTCTCTTCTTTTCCATATTCGATTTCTGTGTCTTTGAATAAAAGTTTGGGACACTCACGCTCTGTCGACTTTTGCATGCATCTTTGAGGAACACGAGCATTGTGTAATCTCGCTTGTGAGTAGCTGCCAGAGCCAGTGAGCGCACACTCACTGACCTCCTCAAGAGTGTTTGTCAGCGTCTCTGGGTCAATGGTCTTTGCTGCTTTTCAGAAGCCGAAATCTTCGTTCTTTCAGAAAATTCGAACTGCATTATCAATCTGTGGTAAATCGCATATGACAGCTGCGCTGCTCTCCAATCATCCCCTCACAGATTGCTATTAACTAATCAGGCAGTCTTTCTTTTTCAGTTGGCAGATGCGTGGATCACACCAGGTGCCAATATTTTATGGTAAAAGTTCCCATAGCCCGTTCACACGATTTCCTGATTAATCTTAAAAGCCCTTTCTGGCACATGTTACGTTTTAGAAACTCAGATTGACAGATATGTATTAGCGTCTAAGATGAAAACCTGCGATTTTGTTAAAAAGATGGAACATTTTAGGTAACTTTTGATTAAAAATTAATTTCACAAGAAAATTACATACGTACAATCCCGAAAATGCTTTATAGAAGTTATTAAAAGCTATGTTTTTATTAAATAATATTACACATGTAATGCTCGTACCATCCTCATGGCGCAAGGCAAATGTAAATTTCATAAAAATATGAAAATTCCCTAATCACAGCATAAACCTTTTAATATCACAACACTAATGAAAAGCGAACATTTTACTGACTTATTTCAACTGTCATAAAATGCATTCATATTTCTAGAATATATTTTTCTTTAGTCTGCCCAAACTTTCGAGCATTTAGGAATATCTTTTTAAACCGAGGTTCACTAATTCGAACGCCGAACGTCTAAAGAATGATCATTTTGGAGACAAAAACTCCTAGGAGTGACTGCATGATGATACATACATTGATAAACGTCAAACCTAACAGAATCAAAGAAGGTAAATCTAGTTCAGGTAGTGAGGAAAGTCATTTAGACTTGATTTAATTTGTTTTGCAAAAAATATTATGGAGAACTAATGAGAATATTCACAGGAGTGTACTGAATCAACCTCATTAAACTGTTACTGTCTTCTTATCGTACGAGTTGATAATGAGAGGCAATTTGAATGCTGAGAGAAATAATTGGTCATCAAGTGTGTCAGAAGATGGTATGCAGCTCCCAAGATGCCAAAAGTGCAACAGCTTACTAGTAAGTGTATTTAGTGGCACGGGATATTTAAACATCTCTAATGAGCAGACAGTAACAAAATGGCTGGTCATAAAAGTAAGCCAAAGCCTACAAAAGATACCAGACGCATTCCACCCATGCCCCCACCTCCTATTCCCAGAATGCTCTAGTAATGGCAATGCTTTCTGATACTGAAGTGTAAACAATATTTTTGGAACACTTGCTAATTAAATTTCAGTGAGTGGATGAAATTGCAAAGAAAATGTTTGCTTGTAAAGCTAACTTTATTATGAAGGCATAGGAAATTCGGGGATGGTGTGTCGTAAGTTTCCCACCACGATAAATTAATTTAATATTTCTGTAAAATAAAATCTATGATAACCCGTAAAGAAAGAATAGTATGAGTAACCGGCTTTGAATGGTTGGGCTGTGCAGGGGAGTGAGCCTGCTAGAAGAGGATTGTTTTCTGTTTTTCCATTTATTGCAATTGTATTATTGTTGAAATGCACTGGACGTTTTAATTACTTGTATGGAATATTCCTTATTCGAAACAAACATTTTAGTTAATGGAGTTGTAGTTTATACCACACCCTATGAAACGTATTTCCAGTTTTATTTTTATGACTAGAATAATCTGATCACTGACGATTTAATACCAATATAGTGATGCATTCCATATGTCTGTTGGCTTTGGACTGATGACGTGTGGTGAAGGAGCTCAGGGAGGGGAAATTAGTTAACACTCAGCAACAAACTGATACTTAATGTATCTATGCGTCTCCATGAACACATTTTAGCAATACCAACTACGAAAGGTCAACACAAACCAGGAATCGACAACCGCTCACTTAGGGGCATATGCCCCTAATTTCCATGAACCAAATGCAACTAACATCTGACATTTGATTGGGTCGAGGACAGTGTTGCTTTAAGGCTTTTTGAGGCCCTGAGCAAGACATAATTTGAGGGCCCTGTTTTTAATTTTACTTCCCATTCTCTGCTAACTGAAGCCCCCTTGATGCCAGAAAAGCTTTCAGAGACGATGTTCACACAAAACAGCTGAAATGTGTCTTTCCAAGACACCCCAAAATCCTTAAGGTACCACTGAGCGAATTAAGAGAGACTGAGAGGTGGAGGTAGGCAGAGAGGAGAAAGATTGAGATATGGAAATAGACTAAGGTAAGATAGATAAAGAAAAAGTTTACTTTCAGGGGGGACCCTTGGACGGTGGGAGTGCCCACTTTGCCCATCCCTTAAAACGTCTCTGGCTCGACGAAGTCATCCAGCTCAAGCCTCAAAATAGGTTACTTATCTTCAGACCTTTATGCTATAAATAAGGCCACTGGAATTATGCGATTCTGTGGTAGTGACATTTTCTGCATAATTATAAATATGTCACATAATCAATCATGTGCAGCATAACCTGCAGACTTTTTTTTTATGTTTCTAGCTCAAACGGATCAAAAGTTACTAATAACATTGCGACATCATGTCCCTGTGCAGAGGAAAGCCTTTTGCAAAGACTGATTGGTCATCTTTCACTTGCTTATTGCTTTATTTGTTTTTTAAGGCCGGTACGAATAAGGTGAAATCTTTGCCCAGACAGCAGTACCATGCTTAAAAATGATGAACTAAATAAGTAATACGGTCACATAGGTTGCTTTTTCTTACCACACAATTTAGTCAACCCAGCCACTAAATTTGGCCCTCCTTTGCCCCATAATTCCAGTGGCCCTGGTTATAAACAACTGCCAAGAGGTAAGGGATTTCCCAAACAAATTTAGTGGTTGTGGTTAATCATTTAATTATAGTCAACCAAATACCTAGCATAGTCGTTTGGTCTATAGAAAAGGTTTCCATGAAAGTGTATTCTCAATTATCAACCCAGACATGAGTACCCAGTCTAAATTTAATTTGTTTAGTCACCAGGTTCTGCTTGGATAGGAATATCTGAAAAAACATTGTTTTGATTTCTTACAGTGTAATTTTAATGAGTTAGTTTCACAATAAAGAGCAAGAGAGCCAAAAGGAGATCAAACCAATCAGGAAATGACTTAATATTACTTGGTCATCCTCAAAGAAATGAATGGGTAGCTGCTTAGTGCCCACGTTCAGATGAAGTCCATTCTCTTGGGCCAGATTATAATGACAGGCCACTATTAACAGACTGAATAGCGTTCCAGCAAGAAAGTAACACTGTTTTGTTCTTGCTAAACTCATAATGGAGATGTGGTCCATTACATTCCTCAAGCTGATGTTTAGACAACCATGCCATTTTGAATCTAAATGTCCCTCAAGATGTAATAAAGTACCCCAAGCCTAACATTTGCCATAAAAGGAAAGACAGCAACTGGTTGTGCCAAACACTGAATACAGATTGATTTACCAAAGTAAAGAGAAGGGTAGATTTATTTAAAGCTCTCCTGGCCAGGCCATTTAATATTTGAGAATTAGAGATTGTGGACTGAGGTTCTAAAATTCTGGGGCATATTAGCAAGACCCACGTTAAAATTATCGCCGTGTTAGCGGCAGGAAACTGCCGCTAAAACGGCGATAATGAAGCTTGATAATATGCGTTATGGAATTCAATAGAAGCCCAGGTTAGATGTCCTGCACATCTAACCTGGGCTTCTATTGAATTCTATAGCGCATATTAGCAAGCCCATTATCGCCGTTTTAGCGGCAGTTTCCTGCCGCTAAAACGGCGATAATTTTAATGTGGGTCTTGCTAATATGCCCCTGTGTTTTAAATAATCAGCAATATAATTTTTTTTTTTTAAATCTTTCTGAAAGCAGAGCTGCTAGTCTTTAATTTTTGCTGCCCTAATTCTAATATTTTTTATCACCAGAACTAAAGGGATCCATTCCATAGTTCTGGACCAATACTCAAGGACCACAAGTTGCACCAGAAGCTGACTTTCATCTGATAGGTTAGCTCACAATAAGTCCCTTATTTTTTGAGTATGACTAGATTAAGCATTCACACTGCAAGCCCACAAATCCCACAAACAAATATTCATATTTTTAGCTAACTGATCCAATGTCTCTTCAACCACAGGCCTGACTTCCTGTCTACAACTGTATTGTTTCTAGATTGCTACTGGGGAAATTACCTAAAATAATCATCTGTTGTGGCATGTTTAGAATTTGGAACTACCTGGGTCTATGATCTACGATCTAAGTTAAGTTAGCTGGAACATCACACCTTTTGACACTGTGTAACATTCTCAAGTTGAAGCAAAATCTAAAAAATAGTACCTCTTTCACCCTAACGTCCAGACTGCCGTGATGAAACGTGGAAGTCGTGGTTTGTATTCACACATTCATACTGTAAGAGTAAGCATTGAAGAACAAGACAAATGCATCTCTCTCTGCTCCTTATATGCTTGTTTTTAAAATGTTTATTTTTCTTTAAAGAATGCGCAAAACAAGTCCACAACGTGGACCTCCAACATAAAGCCAACATTTGCGGCAAGACATCAAATTCAAAAACAATCTTTTATTTAGGGACATATTTTTAATGATTTTTTGGCAAGTGTATCATCAACCTGAATATTTAGAAATGGAATATACCTAAGTCAGAAGTACAACAACTGTTCACAGAAAAAAAAGCTTTTTGATCCAGACCCACTGTAAATAGTAAAACACACTACACAAGACCCTACTCAAATAACTGTAAACACCTGATGCAGCTGAAAAGCTATCAGAATCCTTTCTTGACACATAAACCAATTATGAGACATTTTGAGTGACCTATGAATGAAAGTGCACTTAGCACGCGTTAAAGAAACATCATAAATAAATATAAGAGACCTTAGTTACTGCATCGTAAAACCATGCAGATAATTGTAGAATAGATTAAATCATTTCCATTTGAATGATATAGATTCAAATTTTATTAACCAGTTTCAACATGTTATTTCAACTAGTATTAAAAAGTTAAAGTGGTGTACTCACATGTTATATAATTCCTAAACATCCTCATTGAAATAGTAATGTGTGTAGAGAATTAATAAAATCTAAATTAATCTAGATGATTTTACATGTGATATTGAAGGGTTTCATTCTGAATTTCATCATTTGCATATATGAAATTGTGCACCAAATGAGAAAAGCAATAAGTGGAGATTCACAGTCATATTGAGTGTAATTATCTTATAACCATTAGATAATATTCTTCATATATGTACTAATGTAAACCGTATGAAACAAAATCAGTATTTTATCATTTGAAATAACTTTATACGTTAGTATTTTGAAAATGCAGTAATACGTCACAATTACATGTGATCTTTGCAATCCAGCAAATAACATATTCTGAGTGCTTATAAGTTGAAAGGATTTTTAGGATATTTGTTTCCACTATAAAATGTATTTTTTCATTACTTCATATTCTGCATATTTTAAATTAACTTTATTATAGGCTTCCATTTTTTCTACTTTGCTTTGTCTTATAAGTTGAAAGGATTTTTAGGATATTTGTTTCCACTATAAAATGTATTTTTCATTACTTCATATTCTGCATATTTTAAATTAACTTTATTATAGGCTTCCATTTTTTCTACTTTGCTTTGTCTTACACTCATGAGAAGTTTTCCTATACTTACAATATAAAGTGAAACTGTGTCTTAATGGAAGAGTTCTCACTTGCTTACAAAGACTATTGCAACAAAAGATGATATTTGGGAACATCTGTTATGGGAAACTGTCCTCTTGAACTCACTCATGTGCCTGTTGCTAAACGATTATTGTTTGGAGGTTTATGTATACCGGATGAATTGACAACTTGAGTGATCAGTACCACCTCTTTCTATAATATGTTTCTTCCTTTATGCTGTATGACAATCATCTTATACGAACTGATCAATGGACTGAGTGGTCTGACACAATGAGGTGACCAAGGATGTGTCACCCCTGAACTGGAAGATTATATTATACTTAGTTGGATGGATGGACAGCATGCTGTGCGGCTGACACTTTGACAGATCCCGAAGACTGCTCTTTCAATTTCCTGCATCCTTCTATATGGAAATTTTGCGGCCCCCACTTGCTCTTTCATGGCTGACGCGTACGCTGTGTGCACCATTCATGGACTCTTTCCCGATGGAACACTGCACATGAGCTGTCATGGTTAATGTCCTTCTTGAAATCTCCTAATCCCTTTCCATTTTCTGATATGCCCAAACTAATTAGACTGTCTGGCACTCTTTAGATCTTAAATGTTATTTAATGTTGTATTGCACTTTTGATACCTTTGATAAATTTACCATTAACTAAACCATAAACTCTGTTTACCTTGACTTGTCTCCTTAAGTTGATTGTGCATTCTAATAGATGACTTAATGATATGGAGAGATCATGTAGAGGAATTACCGATCATCAGGTACTAATGTTATTATTTTGTATTGCCTTAACAGAATTATTGGCTTGCATGATTTTAGTCTGGCCAAATTTCTTCAGAAGGTTCAGACTAGCAGTAATAATCCTTTACGTATATAGTCTGGTGTTGATAGTTATTTATATGAATTAAATTATGAATTTGTGAATCGATTATCCAATTCCTGATCCTCATTGGATATCGGGATGTTAGATCTCCTATGTACAACCCCTTAGTGGCACAATACAAGATCCATTGGAGCATCAATTGAGTGTCAGTTAGCTAGGTCATATGGAAGAGACAATAAAAAAAAGAAACAACATTTTATTAAAAAGGGCCCAGTATCCACTGCAACAATAATCTGGTAGCACTTCCGATGGTTTTGTCCACTGATGTTTGCATATAGAGAGATCTTTACTGAGATCTCTGTCAAGATCCTTGTTTAGAAATTCCACTTTCAGCCCAAGTCCAATGCTGTATGTTCAGCCGAAGAAGATCGAGTGCCAGTATCAGTGGAGTGGAGCGACGACGATTTGAAGCAGTGATATATGTATCAATAGGGTTGTGCTTCGCAAATGCTTAAGCTTAGATTGCGGTGTTGTCAAATAGCTGTATGATATGCAAAGTGCTGTAAGTCCATGTTAGAGTGATGTGCTTTATGCAAAGAAGATGAAGTTGTTATCTGGTTCGCCGTGGCCTAAGATCCCGCGATATACACCTATGGGTGGTCTCAATGTGGCATACGCTGAGTAAGTTGTCTGCTGTTTTGTGTTTAGAATGTGCTGTTTGTGAGATGTCGTTGACAGTACCACCAAGAGAAGGGAACATTTCTTTGTGAGATTGAAGGTTGTGGTTGTCAAAATTGCTCTCAGTGCACGGGGAGTAATTGCATCAGCCTGGGTAAGATCGTGCTGGTTGAGGTTTTACTTGAAGTGTATGTTAAACTAGACTAGATCATTGTGTCTGGTTAAATATCTCATGTGAAAGGATCTATTAGTTCTTTAATGTAGCAGACAGAGTTTATTGAAAATAGCTGCCATTGTTTGAGGATTTTTGCTTGGAGGAAGTACACACTCGAAGGATTTTGAAGGAGGGGTAGCCACTGCAAGAAGTGAGATTGATGTCACTGTATGTCGCTCTGGTATCGGTCGGTTGGTGTAATGCCACACTGAGATAGGTTTACAATGTCACAGTGTACCACTCTGGTATTGCTTGTAAAAGCTAAACAAGGAAGTGTAGGAGAAATTAATTTGCAAAGAGTCATTTGTGAAAGAAAAAAATCAATTAAGTGAAAATGAAAATTCTGAAGAATTTGAAAAGCTTGATGCAGGGATATGTGGCCATAGCTATTAGAGGAGGAGTGCTGAAACCACCTGAGGGTACACAAGCATTGTAAATGTCACAAGAGAGAGGATACCATACATGTACATGGCTTGAAAATTGGATGTAATACACTGAAAATGATGGTCCCATAGCTTTCCCACAGCATGGAACATTTAATGTCCGAATTCTTGAAATTTGAGGAGACAATTGTACGAGATCAAACCGCCTCCTAGGCCTATGCAATTTGGGAAAGTTCCTGATGTACCTGCTGTGCCTATAGAACTAGTTCTACACACAATCTTTCATGCCAATGGGAGGAAACACAGAAATGCCAAACACTGATTGACTGTAGATTGTTCAAAATACACCAGATGCTTTAACTGTTCCAGTGACTCTCGGTCCTGTAGTTCCTCTATTTCAGCCTGAGAATAAGGGAAATCATGTACATATATTGAAGTACCTACTGGGATAAATGGTTGAACTTCTACTCCTGCAAATCTAAGACTGAGGCAGGCTACACAGATGCCCTTGGTTCCAACTCCAGTCAATGTTTCTTATGGAACCAACGTTAGTTTGGTTGCACTTTCGACACAACTTAATCCTTTGAATGGAAGGTCAGGGTAAACTCAATCTTTCCATATGCCTTGAAATGATACAGTAACTCCCTTACTAGTGACTCAGAGTACCGCTAGAAACACTTTTCCATTGGGAACACCAGATTCTGACGTGTCCCTTTTGCATTCATTACCTACTTCAGGAAAGGAGGGTTGTTATGGGGACTTACTTCGGAATACACCAAAAGAACAAACAGATCCTACTTCTCAAGATTTCGATGATTGGCTCAGAGGGATAGATACTCCTGTAAATGACTGAGGTGCTGGAGGTAATGGAACAAATCCCTCAGGAACAGATAAAACTAGGTTCTTTGATGAAACGAGACTCAAAGTAGTGCTGGAAGAAATGATTATGGGAACAATAAGTCCGGCCTGGGTAGGTGCTTACCAGGATGATGAATTACTGTTCATCTGCAAAGACATTACCAGATGTGCTCGGAGCACTCTTGAAAAATTGCCTGAATTAGCTCAGAAATACAGAGTAGAGGTACAAAAGTCAAAGACATTACAGAAACCCTACAGAGCAGATTTCAGTGATAGATATATTGAAAACATGAGACCTTCAGGAATGAGATTGACAGTTTAGGAGTTGCGAGCAATCCTTAGAAAATGGGGAGAGTTAGGAAAATGGGAAGGTCGATGGGCTAAGAAGAAGGAAACAAAGAGAGTTACAATGCAGATGCTCCCAGTCATTGAAGATGATGTGGGTGAGGAAGTGAGGAATCTTCCCATGAGAGAAGTACATGGTGGAGGATACGTGCAAGTTCCTTGGACTAAGCCAGACATATTGTCTTTTACAAATCATTTTCTGAAATTGAGAAAAATCCAGTTGAATGGCACAAACAGGTTGAGGGGTTTGTAAAGTTTTCAAAGGTTTTGCTGAAGGATTTGGATACCTTATTTGACATTGTGGTCCCAGGCGATTTGTTGGCAGGATGTAAAATTGCTTTTGATTGGCCTGAAACAGAACCAGTGAGAAATGTTTGGACAGGTGCACCATCTGCAAAGGTGATGAAGAAATATGATGAAGATATTACCTATTTGAAAGGCAAAATTTCCCCTAAGGAAATGGATTGGGTGAAAATTGAAAGAACAACTCAAGAATTGAAAGAACAGTCCATGCTTATTATGAGAGATTGTTGAAGGCATTCAAGCAATACAGTGGAATGGAGAATATATCGTAGACAGATATGGGACACTTTGTTTATCGATTTGTATACAAATGGAGACCCGAGATTAGTAGTATGATTCAGCAGCATTTGATTTGTTGGCAGAGTAAGCCTGTAAATGAAATCCTCCAGTATGTAAAATATTGTGGGGACGAGACTGAATTGAAACATAAGGAACTTAAGGAGAAATTGGTGGTTGCACAAATGAAAGCTGTTCAGAAAAATTCTGAATGTGTCAGGTGTTGATCACATGCTTGTTGTGCAGGGAGGTTATCAGCAAACCCCTAAGATGGGAGGGGTAAATGGAATTTAACAACAGGGTATGCAACCCCAAGGTAGAGGTCAGAGTGTTCCAATTGTTGGACTGAAAAAGATGAATCCATGTCACATTTGCAGCAAGTTAAGGCATTAGAAGCACAAATGTCGATCCAATCCAGTAAATCAGGGAAAAGGAGGACAGATTCAGAATATTGGACATGCACAACACACAGGAAAATGGCATGGTACACACTCAACAGGTTGACAGACAAAGAAATCAAGTTTCAAATGTGCCTCAAGCCCCAATGCCCCAAATGAATGGTCAGGTCCAGAAATATAATTCAAATCAAGGGTTTAATACAAATACAGAATCCTTTGTAAATCAGAATTTGTCTCAGCAATATTCTTTTATGCAGATAGGCGATGAAGACTCAGACCTGTCACAATGACCGTGCCTGAGATTGAAGGAGTAATGCGTACTTGGCACATCCTTAGAGGTAGACCAAAGTGGTCCCTATGTGGACAGCAAAGTAAATGGGGCTCCTATCTCATTTCTTTTTGACAATGGAGCTACCCGCTCTACTGTAAGAACAGTGGAGGTTCCAAACCTACCCTTCTCGGGAGAAAGAATCCAAGTTGTAGGAGTTGCATACAGGCCAAGTCAAGTCAAGGAAAGCTTTATTCGACTGCATTTTTTAACAATCATAAAAGCTCAAAAATTCACAAAATTTCAAACAATTCATAAAATTACACACAATCAGAGTAGCAAAAATTTAAAATATGTATAAAATTCATGCGTCGATAATAAAACCATCTAAAAAGCGGCAAATGCCCATACAATTAGAATTCATCATTTATAATACTTTTCCTTTGATGGAGTACTTTCTTCAAGAACATTGCTAGGCGCCAAGCTACATGTTCATTCTCCAAAAATCAGTGCCGGACGGCATTGCCTCAACCCTTGATATCTTAAAAGGGGAAGAATCCATACTTTCCTTAACTCTGTATAAAATTTACAAAATAAAACTAAATGAATGGTGGACTGGTCAGAATAATTATCACACGGACATAACTGCAGTTTCGATGACCAGTCATTCATTTTTGGGACGGTCACGAGTCTGTGGGCAGTACCCAGCCTAAATCTGGTTAGTAGCTGCCTATCAAACCCACCAGGTACAAATGTTAAATATGGTTCCATGCCAAAAGTTGTTAAAAGTAGCTGGTGTTGTTTAACACTAGGCTTTAAAATTTCTTCTCACATTCTTATTGTGACCAGTAACTGGAGTCCCTCCTTTTTTAGATCCTTTCTAGTAATTGCCTGCATGGATCTTGGGTCAGAGAAATATTCTGCGTGCCCTAAGTCATTCATGAAGTCACGCACATACCGAACCCAAGGAATCTTTAAAACCCCCTCCAATTTAAGACAATCCAATAGGATCGCTCTGTTTAACTTGGTTTGGTCTTTTAACCATATCCTGTGCCACAGTAGAATGGGTTCCAGTTTTATAAGGTCAGAGATGAAGGGAAGGCCCAACTCATCGTGGCAGGCATAAGAAGAGGTACTGGCTGGGACTAACAAAATATATCTTAAAAAAGAGTTTTCTACAACTTGGATCGAGTGGGTATTAACAAAACCCCAGACCCCCGCCCCGTACATTGCAGTTGTAGTGCATTTGGCTTTATAAATTTGGATGCGCTCACCTGGCGGTTTCCTGCCTAGCTTCCTAGAGGGTAGCTGTTGTCTTAGTAAGCGCCAGTTTTTTCGCAGATATAGCTTGAGCCCATGAATCGCCTTGGTTAAATAAGATGGCGAGGGATGAAAAACTCTTTGTCTGTGCTATCTTCTGCCCGTCCACAAACAGACCTCTTGACCTCTGACTTCCACGACCACAACTCATTGTATAAGTCTTCGATATATTAATAGAGAGACTTAGATCCTTCATAAAATCAGTAAAACTGTCCAGGACCCTCTGGAGACCAATTTGTGTTCTAGACATTAAAACTGCGTTGTCCGCATAGAGGAGGGCCGGTATGGGACGTCCTCCCACTAAAGGAAAATCTTTATTATTCCTAAGCAGTGCTTGGTCCAGTCCATTAATGTAAAGATTTTAAAAAAAGGGGGCCAGGACACAACCTTGCCTGACTCCCCCTTCTGATAGGAAAGGGAGCTGTGCGTTCACCACCCAATCCATAACGCACACTCGCTATTGCGCCACTATACAGACGCCGTAAAAAAAGAATAATATCGGGGTCAACCCCTGCAATTTCTAGAACCTCCCACAGTCTGCCATGTCTTACAGAGTCGAAGGCCGCCGTGAGGTCCACAAATGCCAGAAACAGGCTTTCCTTCTTAGCTCTCGTGCATTTCCCCACTGGTAAGGCCAGGTTTACACTCTGCTCTATCGTTCCCAGCCCCTCTCGGAAGCCATACTGAATGTCTGATAGTATCTGACTGTCTTCTGCCCATGCTTGTAGGCACTCCAATATAACTCTCCCAGCTACTTTTACCATGGAGTCCAATAGCGAAATGGGCCTATAGCACCCCGGATCATTGCGGTCCCCTTTCTTAAAAATTGGAACAATGATAGATTCCACCCAAGTCTTTGGCATAGAGCCCAAACAGCTAGCGTTAATAACTTGGGTGACTATGGGCCCCCAGAGAGGAATATTTGACTTGAACAGGTCCACTGGTATTCCGTCAGGGCCGGGAGCTTTGCCTCCCTGGCTCACTGAGAGAGTTCTATCCACCTCTTCCACCGTGAACCGCAGGTCTACTCTACCAATATTGTCATCTAACATATCACAAGCTGATAAATTAAGGGACTCCTGCCCGTTGTACACCTTTAAATAGTGTCTAACCCAGGACTGCTCAGGTATAGAAATTTCAATAGCAGAACCGCCCACGGGTTGTAAAAACGGCGTTTTCACTGCTCTCCAAAATGCGGCACTATCTTTCTGTAGTGCCACACTATGAAGGGATTCCCAGGCTTCCCTTCTCATTGCACTTCTTCTTTCCTTGAGGGCCAGCCTATAATCCGTTCTTGCTTGCCTGACATTATTGGGGATTCTGGGTTGCCTATGTAACTAATTTTTAAGGTTAGTGTATGCTCGCGTACATTTACTATCAAACCACCCCTGTCTTTTAATTTTATTACTAAGTTGAACAAATAATAGCTCCCTGACCCCTGTTGATAATATCTGAAAAGATGATAAAATACTATCGTGGGAGGCTGAATCGCTCAAACAAATATCAAAGGCGGATTTGTACTTCGTAACTAGTTGTTTTGTGACCGCATTGGGGTCCACCTTTGACCACCGTAATGTGTAGCCATTGATTTTATCAAGTTTTACACTTCCTGTGGCTCCTGTAGTGTCGTCCACCCTATCAGACCGTAATGATGTCAAGCTAATCTTTATGCATTGGGGAAAGTGATCACTCATTGGATTATCGCCAACATTGAAAGAGTGCAGCCTGAATGCATAGTTACGGGATGCCAGTATGTAATCTATGGTTGAGGATAAACCTCTTCCATTAAATGTATAGGGCATAGGGATAGGACTAGTTAGTAGATCATTTACAAAACCCAACTCAGAGCTCGAAATCAGGTCATTATACAGTTCCCCCGCCAGTGTGTGACAAAAATGAGTATTGCATATGCCCTCATCGTCTTTAAAACTACAGATTCTACTGTCCTCGTATGGGCATAAGGAACAGTTGGAATCCCCCAGAAGGAGTGTCATTGTATCTTTTGCACTAGCATTACAGACAGAATTAAGGTCACTGCCCATATTTTTTACAACCTTTTCAAGCTCATCTGGTAGAATGTTATTATAAAAATTAACCAATATGATACAATGAGTCAAACTTTGATGTAGTTTGATCAGTTGATAATAACTGTCCCCCAACTTTGATTCCACTTTGTCTATTGCCAACTTGTTTGATATATATGTGCAAAGCCCTCCCTTAGCTCTGCCCCCTAGTCCCTTCACTGCTGGCGTGTGAAATGTTCTAAATCCATTGATATGAGTTGGTTCTCTAGTCCATGTTTCCTGGAAACAGAGTATATCAGGGTTTAGAATGAAATCACAGCAAGTTTTATTAGTTAACTTATTGAGCAATCCTGCTATGTTCCAGGAAATAATTTTACACAGGGAACGCTCAAGGTTTGACAAGGGTCTAGTTGGGGCTTTAATAAGAGGAGTGGGGTTTGTTATTCCCGTGCTAGGTGTTACTTGGGTTAGGGGATCACACAGATCGGTGGGTGGGGATAAACTTCTAGTGCTAATCTCTCTCTCGCACGTTTCCCTCTCACTTATGGTAGGTGATAGCCTAAGCACTGAATCATCGTGATCTAAGGTGCTATTATTTAATAATATTACATTACCACAATCCCTCATTAGGCCCTCATCTTGGTTCGAATACCTCCTCGATGGTGCAAGTCAATCGTTGTCCTCTAAGGTGCTGAAAATATCATAATAATTGCTAACTGGAACAGTGTACCTGGATTGCCTTATCCCAAACGATCTATCTTCCTCTAGGATATACCACGGGAGTCTATGCGGTTGGTAAAAGAAGCCCAGGGGTAGGATGTTTATCCCTGTGGTTCTAACTGGCCAGTTTCCCCCCTTATCTAATATAGTTCGAACCAAATCTGGTGACCTAAATGTTAAGACTACACAATCTCCATCTAAAGTCTTATTAGAGCTGCCTACCCAACCAATCCGCCGCGCCATTTTGAACTCTGAAAATAACTTATTTGTGATTCCTGTCCTGTCGCTTAATAAGTGTAGTGACCTATTTCTCAGTTTTGACCAGAGTTCTATATCCCCAGGTGACAGAGGGAGAACATTGGCCAGCACAATTGTGTACAGAGTTACTTCCGGAGGAAGATGCAGGTTACTTGGGCTTGACTGGTTGCCCCTGGGTCGGTTCATGCGTTGTGAATCACTTAGGGGCTGATCTTCCTCACTACACTTATAGTTAACCCTAGCAGGGGGAATATCCTTCTGGGTATTTAGCCTGTGGTCATTCCCTCTGATTGTACCTTGTGCGGGCTCTAATTGCTTGCCTGTGGGGGGCACTTCTCTTGTGTGCAACACCCCTGCACGATCCGAGTTGTTAGTTTTACGTGAAGGATCGTGTAGAGGTTGCTGGGGCGCAATCCCAGTCCCGTCACCAGCTATTAGGCCCACATTCCCACTAGGCAGGGCAGCCTTAGTTCTGCATTGACAGGTCTCGGGCAGAGATAGGGAGGAGCTACTGACGATACTTTCAATTTTGCTTAGGCTCGCCTCCAAATGGAATAATTTAAGCACCAATGGATTCAAAAGGGCTAAAACAGTCATTTCCAGCTTTTTCCAGAATTCTACGTTATCAATGTCCTCAGCTAGGATTGAGGCTTTTGGCGCAGGATCCCTTTGGGCCAAATTATGACCTGGGCTAGGCTCCCTCTCAACAGTCTTTTGTTTGCGCCCCAACATTTTAGAGGGGGGTTTATTTTGCATATTAGAACCCTGCCCCTTTCTTTTCTTTGGTGGTGGTGCAGAGTTGCTCCCTTGGCTGATTTTAACTTTCTGTCCCCTAGTTACTACATTAAGCCTCGTTTGTCTGTCACATGTATCATTAACATCAGCAGATTCTAATTCAGAAGCTGATGTATGCGATATGTGCAAATCATTAAGTGTAGGAGAGTTAGGTTTAGAGTTGATGTCTTCATTGGGGACATTTATAACCGAGTGACTTGGGGGGCAGCTTGGCTCTAATGATAATCTACGCTCAGTAAGGGCAATTTCATGTATTAGAGCCGATTTAGCCCTTAGTAGGAAAGCATCCAAGGTCCCTACAACTCCTTGCCCCGTTAGCGATTTGCGCTTGCTCATGGTTTGCTCCCCCGTCACACACTCAATACCATATAATACAAGCTTTAGTTATGAGTGGTATATTAACCCCCAATACCTTAATGTCGCAATTCAACAAGCGTCTGTGTACATCCACTAGTCCTATAAATGTCAATAACCGGGCCCAGCCCAGCCTTCTTTGGCCTCTGACGCACTCGGACGGGCCCGCCCTTCGCCTGGGCTTGGCCCGGGCACGCCCGCGTGCGTCCCGCACTGCGGGAGCCCTGGCCTCCTTTAATGTGCCTCCTGGCGCGTCTGATGACAGGTGCAGCGTGCGCGCCTCTTGAGCTGCTGGGTGGTGTAGTCCTCACCCCTCGTGGCACCGGTGAAGAAGACCTGTAGCAGGCGTGGACGGCAATGGAGACTGGCTCCGAGCACTGGCCAGCGTTCTGGCAGGTAAACAACAGGCAGGTAAATAAGAAAGAGCTCCCGCGCTGTGGGAGCCCTAGCCTCCTTTAATGCGCCTCCTGGCACGTCTGATGACAGGTGCGGCGTGCGCGCCGCTTGAGCTGCTGGGTGGTGTAGTCCTCACCCCTCGTGGCACCGGTGAAGAAGACCTGTAGCAGGCGTGGGCGGCAATGGAGTCCTGCTCCGAGCGCTGGCGGGCGTTCTGGCAGGTAAACAACAGGCGGATAAATAAGAAAGAGGCAAATGTCAAACGTCAAACCTGGTAACAGAACCCATACCTGCCAAAATAGGTTCTTTTGAGGATTTACACACATTTTTTGTGTGTGATTCTAGTCCAGGTAATCTACTGGGATGAGAATTGCTGTGCAAACTCAAATGTTCCATTTACTGTTTCATTTATTGTACTCCAAAAGGAATTGAATTCCATACAAAGATAAGGATGTCATTTTCAAATTGGCCAAACAAAAATCAAAAACTGAAAGATTGTTCCATTGCTAACCAGAGATGAATGGCCTCTAGAAATGAGAGACACTGTGTTCCAAGACGTCTGGGACTTTACAGGAAAATACATTGGTCTTTTTAAAGGTGTGGCTCTTGTTAAAATCACTGTACAGCCTAATGCTGAATTTCCACGAATCCCACAGTATAATTTGAGTCTGGAAACCATTGCAGGGATTTTTCCCTTGATTAATTTGATGATTAAACAAGGAATCCTGAAAGAAATAATGAGAAGGCAATGTAATTTTCCTATTATTGGTTTGCAGAAACCTTACGGTAAATACCAAGTTTTTCTGGATTTGCTTCGGATTAATCAAATTGTGGTTTCATGTTGTCCTGCTGTACAGAATCCACCAGTGAACTTATTTCAAATACCATGTGAGGCTGAGTGGTTCTATGTCATTGATTTGCGAAATACCTTCTTTTCCATTCCTTTACATGAAGGCAGTCAGTATCTTTTCGGTTTCCGGTTCGGCAGTTGTATCTTGGTATGGTGCAGTGTCCCACAAAGTTATGGAAAGCCCCTCTATATTTAATCAGATCTTGAAGACAAATTTAATGTCTTTAGTGATGCCAAATCATTCCATCCTTATCCAGTACATTGGCGGCCTGTTGGTAGTGTCAAGTACACAGGAAGCTTGCACACATGATACCATTGCTTTACTGAACCACTTGGATGAGAATGGACATAAAGTGTCTCCGTCTAAATTGCAATTTTGCAGAAGAGACCTTCTGTGTCTTGGACATATATATTGAGAAAGGAACAAGGAAAGTATCCCAGGATAAAATCACAGTGATTCTAAACATGAGTCCACCCAGTACACAAAAGGAAGCTCACATGTTTCTGGGAATGGTTGGCTACTGTCGTCAATGGATTCATAATTTTTCTTGGGCAGCAATACCTCTCCAGATGCTGACACACAAAGATGTGTCCAGTCTGGTACTTTGGGATAATGATTGCATGCGCTCTTTTATTAAACTGTGAGAGAGTCTTTGTCGAACTCCAACATTGGGAATGCCTGCCTACAACAAGAGTTTTACTCTGTACTGCAGTTAGCACCAAGGCTGTGAATTGTCAGTGCTAGCTCAAATGCATGGTACTGCTGATAGACCTGTGGCCTATTTTTTGGCTACTCTTGATCCTGTAACTGCTGCATTGCCTGGATGTTTGAAAGATGTTGCTGCAACATGTGTGAATTTGGAACAGAGTGAGAGTATTGTCATGGGACATCCATTGAAAGTTCCTGTGCCTCATTCAGTTGAGGTGTTGCTTACTCATACTCGAATGCAGTATATTACCAGCCGCCGCCTCACTAAGTAAGAACAGATTATCTTGGGAGCAGAGAATGTTACTGTTATGAGATGCACAAGTCTAAATCCTGCAACATTGTTGCCCCTTCCCGGAAATGAGACTGTGATTGATGAAGCTGATCATTATTGTCTAGATGTGAATGAACTGTGTACAAAACCTTGTCCTGATATACTTGATACCCCTTTGCCTGAATAAAATCATGTGTTTGTTGATTGATCTTGATTACGAGATGCGGAAGGAAACCTGAAAGCTGCATATGCTATTTGCACATTTGCAGGTGTAGTTGAAGCCTCATGTTTGCAAGGAGTGATATTTGCACAAGTGGCCATGTTGGTAGCCTTGATGTGAGCTTGTAGCCTCTCTGACCAAATGCGTTTCACCATCTTCACCAACAGTCAGTAGGGATTTGGCATCGCACATGACTTTGGCCAATTGTGGCCACAGCGGGGGTTAATGACTTTGTCTGGTTCCCCTATCTGACCTGGAGAGAGTGTGAGGAACCTTTTGCTGTCACTACAATTGCCTGCCCAAATTGCTGTGGTGAAGTGTGCTGCCCCCCGGTAGGACAATGATTATGTTAGAGTTGGCAACCGCTATGTGAATGAGACTGCGTGCTATTGGGCTCTAAATTCTTACACCTTCAATGGAGATCCGATGGGAGAGAACTCTGATGTCACAGATTGCAGATTGTTGTTATCCACTGTAGATACATTGGAGGAGGTAAAGGCATTGCAAGATGAACAACCGGAAGCTGAGAAACAAGGATGGATCAGAGTAGGTTGCATTAGGAGATAGGAAGACGAGGTGTTGGTACACACTGATGGAAGACCTGTGTTACCAGATGGTTTGCATCCTCCTATGGCGCGATACTATCATGCTCCTGCACACATCGGGAGGGATGCTGAGATGCATCTCTTTCATCAAACATGGTTTCACCCAAGATTTAGGTCAGTTTCAGAGACCCTGTGCCATCGCTGTATGGTGTATCAACAACAAAATGCAGGGAAAAGAGCTCCGGTCACAATGAGTCATTTAGGACGATCGGAAGGTCCTTTCAATTGAATGTAACTCAACTTCTTTGAAATGCCTGTGCGCAATGGATTGAGATATGTTCTTGTGATTGTTTACTCTTTTCACAGTGGGTGGAAGCTTATCCCACAAGACAAAATGATAGCCTAACTGCAGCAAAATTGTTGCTAAGGGAGCTGATACTGTGTTTTGGATTTCTGACTTCTTTGGAGTCAGACCGAGGGACTTATTTTAATAATGAGGTCTTGAAGATGTTATGTGCAGCATTACAAATTGACCAGAAGCTCCGTGGTGCTTATCGTCCAGCGGCTTCTGGAATTATGGAACATTGAAATCTAGGTTGGCAAAAGTGTGTGCTTCAACTTCTCTGAAATGGCCTGATGCTTTGCCTCTTGTGTTGATGAGTTTGAGAAGTAACCCAGACAGGAGGACAGGAATATCCCCACACGAAGTAATCATGGGGAGGGCCATGAGACAGCCGGAAGACCAAGCAAATGCATTAGTGAATATAACAGATGACTTGGTGCTTGATTTACTGTAAAGGAATGGCTGATGTGGTGCGTTCTGTATCTCAGCAGGTTGGGAAAGGTGTAACTTCAACTCAGCAAGAGCAGTGCCATGTCCTCAGTCCCGGAGACTGGGTCTTGCTGAAGAAGCATGTATGCAAGTCATGCTTGGAACCTTATTGGCATGGGCCATTCTAGGTGATTCTGGTACCACAACTGCTGTTAAATGTGGTGGTCTTCGGAATTGGGTACACACTGCTCATACTCACAGAGTTCCATGTCCTCTTGAAAATGCAGTGCCTGTCTCGGATGTGCCGGTGGTTGCAGAGAGACAACCGATTCAGGTCAGCCAAGCTGTTAAGGGCATGCAAACTAGTGGGATTCCGTGTACGTGGCCCGAGGAGGGTCCAAAAGACTCTGCTCTTGTAGGTACCAAAGGGTCACAAGAGAAAGAGCGGACTAAGAGTGATTTTGACCCCATCAAAGGGATCAGTACACCTGAAATGCAAGTAGTACCCAGAGACCGTTGGCCCAGAAGACAAGAAACGTTGAGACGCATCTTGACAGAGAGAAAGATACCAATGACAATCACAGAGATCTCTAGCCAGTCTGAGCAGAGCACCAGTGATGGTGAAGGACTATCATTGAGAAGGTCCAAAATAGCTAGAATACCAAGTCAAAGATAAGCAGCACCTGAATGGACTTACTTTGCAATTAGTGCTTGGGAGAAGGCACATCACACCTTTTGCTACAACAATTCAAGACTGTATGTACCACCTTGAGATATCTCTGTGCTCCAGTTGAACTTTGAAATTGATTAACAAGTAAAAAGACTGTGTCAATTTGTGTTGGAGATATTAAACAATAAGCAAGAACTGGGCATTTGTTAAGAAATTCATTTACAATGCTATAAAGGAAACGTGAACTGTGCTATAAAGAGGCTTTTTTTAAATGCCTTGCCAGAAAGCGTTTGAACTTTGCCTGTGCTGCTAAACTTTGCTAATATCTAATCCAAAAGTTGATATGGCGTTGCAAGGTCTGATTCCAAAGAAATAATGGATCCACATACGATATCATTGAAACATAAATGAATATGCGCATGTATACTTGCTGTTTTTTTCCATAATGCTTGTAGGACTTCTTATAGTTTTGAATTTGCCACATCACATATATCTGACAAAAATTAACCTCTGTGCCTAGAATACATTTGTCTGATCACAACAGTCTAAGCATTTCGAACAACAAAGTGCTACATGGAGACCTGTCCACTGGTGATTTTCAAAACTCCTACATGAATACATAGAGACTATGCATGCTTGTGATTGTTATGTGTGCATGCAGCTGCCCACATCAGTGTCAGAGGGAGTGATTTATCACCACCTTCCTATGACATATGGGATTTCTTGTAGTGTATTAAGAAGTTTATTCTATGGCAAAGGACAATTTCAGTATTACTATTGTGATCTAATCTTTTCGGAAGTACCTGGAGGAAAATATTTAAATCCTGTACCTGATGCTAAAACAGCGGAAATGATGGGACAATTCTTCACACCTACACAAAGTTTGGACATAGCTTATGCACATCAACACAACCTAACTTGTATTTTGCACAAGGTAGAAAAGGAATTAATAGAATCAGTAAAAGATAGACGAAGAGATATTGTGGCCAAAGCTGCAAATCATTCAAAAATATCATCTTAGGCACTTAAGGAACCTGAGCTTAGAGTAGTGGGAAACCAAGCTGCAATTACTTTAGATTGTCAACTTAGAGGAAAGCTATGTATATTGAGGCATAAAACTGAAGGTAAGACAAACTTTGTTGGTACCAGTAAATGTGACCATACATTTAAAGTCGTGGGAAATTGGGTATTGTTTCTGGGTGGTGTAGATCCTGTATCTCCTGGAGTTTATTACATTTGTGGAAAAAATGGCGATTACAGGCTGCCTAAAAAATTGCAAGAATCCAACTACATGAGAATAGTTTGCCCCAAAATCTATCATGTGGGTCAATCTGAATAAACCAATGAAGTGACACAGAAAATACTTAAAAGAGGTGTGAGTATTGGTGAGATAATGGGAAATATTTTTGGAGCCATATACCATCTGTTGGAGTGGTACTGAATTCTTACAAAATACGAAAGCTCTCTACTGTAGTAGACAAACTATCTACTGAAACGGCTGGTGGATTCTTAGCAATAGATACTGAAATGATTGCTATGAGATCCATGGTTCTTCAAAAACCTCTTGCTTTAGACGTTCTTCTTGCAAAAAAAGGCGAAGTCTGCTGAATGTTAAAGGTGCAACAGTGTTGTACTTGCTTTACATATAAAAGTTAGGACTGGAAAGGCTACATTAGCAACATTACACACCTTGACAATCATTTGAAAAATGTTAAAGCTGATGGTGCTTGGGACTCAATAGGGAAAGGATTTTCTTCTATAGGTAAATGGTTTGCAAATTTAGAAAGTGGATTGTTGAGGAAAATATTGAAGCCCATTTTGATGATTGCTATATGTATAGTAATCTTGATAGTCATCTTTAAGATTTATAGATGTATACAAACAAAAAATGAAACAAGAGGTGTAAAAAGAAAAAGAGCTGAGATAGAATTGGAAGACAGTCAAAATAGATACTATGATTAAATGAAGCCTCTGGAAGAGTCTAGGCTAAAGATCACAAAGATTAAAGAATTGTAAGATATGACATCAGATAAGAAAATTATGTGATGGCTTAATTCTCCACCAGAGGGGGGATTGATGCAGCTGAAAAGCTGTCATAACTCTTGCTTGACACATAAACTTATTATGAGACGTTTTGAGTAACCTATGAATAAACTAACTACACATTGAAAGAAACATGAGAAATAAATGTAAGAGAACTTAGTTACTGCATCGTTGGAGAGGTAGAGGTGTGGTGCAGCAGCAAGAGCGGCTGACTCCAGAGCATGGGGGTCACAGTTCAATCGCCGGTGGCAACTCAGCTCAGCTCAGCATCATGTGACTCTGGGCAACAGCTCACTTAATCTCCCCAAGGGTCACCAGCGCCTGGATACCCTTAGGAGTGATAAGTCGCGCTTTACAAATCTGGAATTATTATTATCGTAAAACTATGCAGATAATTGTAGAATAGATTAAATCATATCCATTTGAATAATATAGGTTCATATGTATTAACCAGCTTCAACATGTTATTTCAATGTCTATTAAAAAGTTAAAGTGATGCACTCACTTGTTATAAGATTCCAAACCAACCTCATTGAAATAGTAATGTGTGCAGAGAATTAACGAAATTAACGTAATCTAGAGGATTTTACCTGTGATATTAAAGGATTTCATTCTGAATTTCATCATTTGCATATGTTCAATTGTGCACCTAATGAGAAAAGCAAAATCTGGTGCTACACAGTAATATTGAGTAAAAAAAAGACACATCTCTTCACGAGTCACCCCTCTGCCTGATGCCGTGCTTGTGCCCGCCCACATGCTGGAGGAACATGCCATGAGTAGAAGCTGCTGGGGAGGGTTTCAGCCTTTTTTCCAGTAGCCTGACAGGGGAGAGCTTGTCAGCTTTCCAACTTTCAACATTTAACTTTCATTCCTCTTTGGACTCAGGGCTCCTGGGGGCATTAGCGTGCCCCTCCTGGGGAAGTTGCAAAGCCATGATCTTCTCCCATAGCCCGACTTTGACGGGAGCCCTCGCATGACCTTCAAAAACCAGAGTTACCCCGTGCAGCAGCTACTGCTACAGCTGCCTTTTAGCCACCGTCACTGTGCCCACCCAGCTCACGCAGGTACGTGTGTACGGCAGGGCGGCAGGCTGGTGGTACAGCAGGCAGTTTGTGTTTCTGGGGATAGATGGGGGTTCTGTGGTGAGATAGCCAGAGAGGTGGAGTCGCAACCAGAAAGGTAAACACATTTCTATGAGTCCTCTGCAATTTGTTGTTGCTGTGAGGGGGAGAGCAGCAGCAACGTACTGTCTGCAACAGCTGCTGTAGTTATTGGATTTGGTCATTAGGAGTCTCCAGGAGACTAGACAAGATTGGGGGTGGTTGGAGTTCATAGCTAAGGATTCACCTTCATCACCACTAACCAAGTTAGCAAGCAAGTTGGGCAATCTTTGCGTTGTGTGCAGCAGTGAAGGATGTGATCCTACAGTCCAGCTACTATCTTCATTGCCACTCCTGTGACCTTGGTGATTCCTGCAATCTGGTGTGCGTATATGGGTGGAGGCAGCGGTCAGCAAGAACAGGGGGAGGAGGTAAGTGGACACCTTTACTGTTGCTGCTACTATTGTTGCCATTGTTGGTGCAGCCATGCTGCGCTGTTCTGTGGACTCTGGTGTCCAAGTGTTTGACTGACATCACCACTTTTCCAACTTTTTCCCTGCCCGTGCTCTATTTCTGCAAGTATTACCTTCCCACCTTGTCAAAGAAAACACACCTTTATCCGTTGGTAGAGCAACATTGTTAGAACTTTGCTATGGGAAAGCAGAAGACGAATCCCATGGAGACAGCCCCTTGCACTACAATGGATAGTTTTCTCCAACGAGCAGTAAGGGTGCTAAATAAGGAAATTGAACTGGCCAAAAGGAGGTTGTCTCTATCTTCCACCTCTGCCTCTAGCCCAAATCCCTCACCCCTTGGTGTATTGGAGGAGTTAGGCAGAGACACAGTGATCACCACCAGTATAGCTATTGGAAACTGTGAAACTGGAAACTGTAATCCTGAAATTGAAACTTTGAACCCAGGTACTGTCCTAAAGCCAACTTCAGGGGATCAGGCTAAAGACACACAGACAATGGGTCAGATTGGTGGTAAGGGTGCTAAGAAGAAATCACAAGTAGGGAAGAGGAAAAGAGGTGATGGGAGCATAAAATTTAAAAGACTCCGGCCAAACTCGCCCCAAGGAGAAAGTCATTTGAGTGAGGACACAGATATAGCCATAGTTACAGATATGGACCCTCCACAGATGGGTGGCGGTGGGGGTTTGTGTGCCTCCCGGATTGATGAAATGTCCACACTTTTCTGTCCCTTACTCACCTCTTTGCTCACTTCAGCCTTGGCCCCCATAGTAACAAGACTGGCCGAAATTGAAGAGGCAATAACTGAAGTAAGGTAATTGTTAGGGGATGGAGTGAGGAACCATGTGATTCAATGGGCCTCAAGGAAGGAGTGTTGTGGTAGGAGCAGTAGAGGCGGTATGGGTTTATCCGGAGGACAGGTAACAAATGGAGTGGGTTCCAGTTCGATTGAGGGGGGTGCAACAAATGTTCCAAAGAGACCAAGTGACCCAATAGCAGGGGGGCTATGTATAAATAGTAACAAGGATAGTAAAAGGGTGAGATGTCCAGTTAACAATTTTAAAAGTTTTGGTGGCCGTATGCAGGGGTCAAGTGTACCCTCAATCTCAATGGGTGCTCATCCTGTAGGGTCTTCTGTAGGGTCTACTTCCCTACCTTTATTACTGACCTTGCAACTACCTCCACAAGCTATCCCATATATGATTGTCTTAAAGGGTGTACCCCATCATGCCCAACTTATGAATACAGTTGAACACTGGGTTAACAGTAGAATTGAGAGCCAGGCAGTTTTACATCAGCAAATTAATGTCATACAGCGGGTTGGTTGGGTGGGCCCTTCTCCAAAACCTGATCACCTGGATGGTATTGTTATCAATTTTAGGAACAGATTAGTCACCCAGGACATCCTGACTAAGATCCATTTTTCAAGTCAACCTCTCTCTCATCGAGGCCCTACCCTTGTGTTTCTTTTGCAGGCCACGGATAAATGCACCTAATGTCCCTGTCCCCGCTGTCTTTGCTATTTTTCCTCAGCAGGTCCTCCCCAATAGGCGCCCCAGCAGGTCCCCCAACAGGTACCAATAAATATTAGCTTCTTTACCCTCTCACACTTGGACTCTCAAGATTGCCTCTCCAGCCAAGCCCTTCCCCCAGCTTAAATTTACCAAACGACAATAGTCACATCAAAACTATTAGCCCTATTGTAGCAAAGAAGCTGAAGGAGCCAAGGAGGATAACAGTTACTACATGGAACATTGCTTGCATTGCTGGCAAAATGAAGTCGATGACAGAGAAACGTATGTGGTACCTGCACACATCGTGTGCCTGCAGGAAACATGGTCACTTACATTATTGAGCAGGATGGCTACGTAGCTTTTAATTCCACTGCCACCCCTTCGAAGAGTGGTAGGTCTAAGGGGGTGTTTGGTGACCTTTGTTTCCACAAGCTTAGACCCACAAATTAGGAAGAGACTTTTACAGTCCCCTTTTTTATCAGCTTGTCTCTCTCTCACAATGTGCATTAATTTGGCCATAACAGTTATAAACCTTTATAAAAATGTTTGTGATTGATCAAGGGTGGAGGTGGTGAATGCACTTGAAACAGATTTGGAAACTTATATTGACCAGACTTATTTCATAATCGGGGCAGGAGACTTTAACATCCCAGAATGTCATATTACATCCAAACGAGTATGTGGATGCCATGATCTCAAGGGGAACACCTTAGTACACTTTTTACACAGTCCATATGGTTTAGCACTTAATAACTTGATGTTAAAATTAAACTAGAAAATAGCCAAACATGGTGGGACTATTCACCTCCACCGCCTACCTACATTCAAGGGGAGAGGAGGGATTAGTAATATTGACTACATCCTCATCACAGATTCTAACAAGGGAACCATCCTAGATCTATGGGTAGGGCCTAATTGTATTGGTGACCACAACTCAGTGATCCTAAACTTGAATCTCAAACTTCCAAAGATCCCAGATTCAGAGAAAATTGTAAAAATTGCCCCATGTAAGTCAGAATAGTGTAAATATTAAATGGGCAGGTGTCAGCCCAGCTGATTTTACAAAGAATCTGGTGGCAAAGAACCTGGACCAATTGTTAATTAGGCTGGAGCCTGAAAATAACCACAGGGAGACACAAGATGCCCATATGATAATATCCACCTCCATTAACCAATCACTGACAACGAGGGTTACATCCCGTGGGACGGAAGGGAGTGGGTGTTTTGATGGTGAATGTACAAAGGCTAGGAACAGGATGATCAAAATCCTAAACCAATACTTCAGGGACATCGAGGCAGTCTGGGCAGCTAGAATAAATTATAATAATTCTATAAAGTCCAGGAAGAAATTCCTACTGGGAGGCATGGGCAAACCTGGTGCAGGCCACCGAAACTAAAGACAGTGTTCTGTTTTGGAGAACCGTTAATGCCCCTCTATTTACCAAGGGAATAGACCCTGACCTGGATTCTGCAGTTTTTCCTGCCCAATGGGTAGACCATTTTAGTTCAATATTTTCTAGGTCTGATGTCGATGAGGGTGACACCTGCATTTGGGCAACCCACATGTATAATATTCACCTTAGAGATGATCAACAACAGCCCAAAGGGTAAGGCCACAGGACCAGATGGGGTCCCAGTGGATGTGTATAAATCTGAGCCCAATTTATGGCCCCCTTTTCTAACTAAGGTACTCAAAGCGCTGGAGGCAAGATTGTACCCTGTACCTGGTCAACCTCCCTAAATATACCCATTTTTAAGAAGAGTTCCAGAAACGATCCAAAATGTTACCGGTCCATCTCATTGCTGGACTCTTCTGCCAAATTGTTGGGGAGAGTCTTGCTAGAGAGACTGGAACTATGGTCTGAAGAGAACAAGATTCTCTCTAGAGCCCAGTATGGGTTTTGGAAAGGTCTGAGGACAGTTGAGCAATCGCTCATCTTGACCCTATTAATGGGGAAGTATACCTAAGCTATGCATGGATCACTGTATATTTGTTTCATTGATCTTAGTAGTTTCTTCAATCTAGCTAATCACAGGAAGCTCTGGGAATGTCTGGATAAAAATGGGGCCCCCAAGGAGATCATCTCACTCTTAGCCCATTTGTACAAACATCTAGAGACAAAAGTTAGATTTGGAACACAAGGCGAACCAACTGAAGCTTTCAACATAAGGAGAAGGGTTCCACAGGAGTGTGTATTAGTGCTCTTCGTTTTTTTATTATACATTAACGATGTGGAAGAAAGGCTTTAAGCGGTGGGAGCAGATACCCCCGGGGTTGGTAGGCGGCAAGTCCTGATACTCTTATATGCCGATGATGCGGCTGTTTTAGCATGCACCCCAAAAAGCCTGCAACTTCTAATAAATTCTTTTACATATTTTATGTGAGAGAGGAGCATGAAAATGAACATTGGCAAAACATTTACAATGAGTTGTGATCGTGCAGAATGTAAACAACATACCGTTTTTATTAAAGGGAGTAAACTACAAAATATCAACACTTTTAGCTAAAGGGAGATTTGTGTTTTCAACATGATTAGGAATAATGAAGGGTTGATGAGGATTGCCTCTAAGTTAATCAATAAACCTATTGCCCAGAAGCTCACCCTTCCTAACTCCAAAACAATTTCAACTGCAGTGTATGGTGTAGTTATCTGGGCCATAGGGAAGAAGAGTGTCCAACAGATAACATAAAATATCTGTTTAAGGTGATAGATATCAGTACCCTGCTCTACCCCGGCATCTATTGTGCATTTTGAGTTGATTTCCTTTCCAAGGCTACATTAGGGTTGTACAGAGTATGGAATGAGGAGTCAGAATGTAATCTGTACCTTATGATAGTTAACAATGCACAGCACAGGTATCTTTTAACTTGCTTCCATCTTCTCATTTTCGATTATTTGACTGCATTCCCTAAAAATGAGATCTAGGGCACAGTTACCAGAAATTGTCCATGTGATAACAGATTAAAACAGTCCACTCTGCACATAGCACTTTTTTTAATAAATGTTATCTAATCCCCAGGAAATCCTTTCTTAAACCATTATTTTTACAAAAGAGATTTATTGATCATCAGGTAGCTTTAAAAGATTTTTATGAATTAAGGGGCGCAAGAGTATGATACAGGGTTGCCCTGTTTCTCTAAAGAGTAATCCATATTAGAGCTTTTTTAGATGACTCAGGAAACCGGAAAACTTGATAAGGGTTAAGAAACAAATTTTAGCTCCTTGCTTTGTTTTATTGGTGATTCCATTGGGGCTTCATAGTGATATGTAAACATTGGTCAGCAGAATTTAATTTTAACCTTATGGTTATTATCTGATCCTGTGTATTGATGCATGATGTTTGTATATAATTTTATTTTATTCACGTTTTAAGTTTTATTTTAACTGCTTTGGCACTGTGTGAATTCTGGCTTTAACAATACTGTAATAACTTATTGTAACATTTTGTGCTTTTATGGCTCAGACAATTTGTGCTGAATAAAACTTTGATGATGATGAGTGTAATTATCTTGAAACCGTTAGATAATAATCTCCATAAAAATGTACTAATGTTAACAATATGAAACTATATTATTATTTTATGATTTGAAATTATGTTATACGTTAGTATTTTGATAATGCAGTATTCTGTCATAGTTACATGTGATCTTTGCAATCCAACAAATAATATATTCTGATTGCTTATAAGTTGAAAGGATTTTTAGAATATTGGTTTCCACTATGAAATGTATATTTCAATTACTTCATATTCTGCATATTTTAAATTAACTTTATTATAGGCCTGCATTTTTCCTACTTTGCTTTGTCCTACACCCCTGAGAAGTTGCCTTAACTAAACTAAACAATATGAAGCAAAATTGTGTCTTACTGGAAGAGTTCTCACTTGCTTATAAGGACTATTGCAAAAAATGTGATACTTTGGGAACATTTGCTATGGGAAACTGTCCTCTTAAACTCACACATGTGCCTATTGCTGAAGGATCATTGTTTGGAGGTTTACATATACCGGATGATCTGACAACTTATGTGATCAGTACCACCTCTTTCTATAATACGTGTCTTCCTTTATGCCGTATGACAACATCTTATATGAACTGACCAATGGACTGAGTGGTCTGACAGAATAAGGTGACCAGGGAGATGTCACCTTGGAACTGGAGGATTATATTATAATATATTATACTTAGTTGGATGGATGGACAGTATGCTGCTGTGAGCCATGCTCCTTGACAGACCCTGGTGACTTCTCCTTGATTTTCCTGCATCCTTCTATTGGGAACGTTTGCGGACCCTACTTGCTTTTTCCCGGATGACACATACGCTGCGTGCGCCACTGATGGACTCTTTCCCAATGGGACACTGCACATGAGCTGTCATGGTACATGTCCTTGCGGAACTCTCCTAATCCCTTTCAATTTAATGACAAGCCCATACTAATTAGACTGGCTTGCACTCTTCAGATCTTAAATGCTATTTAATGTAGTATTCTCCATTTGATATCTTGGATAAATTTACCTTTGACTAAACCATTGACTCTGTTTATCATGACTTGTCCCCTTAAGGTGATTGTGCATTCCAATAGATGTATTAATGACATGGTGAGATCAGTATAGAGGAATTACAGATCATCAGGTAGTAATGGTATTATTTTGTATTGTCTTAAAAGTTTTATTGGTTTGCATGATTTTAAATCTGGCTAAATTTCTTCAGAATGTTCGGATTAGCAGTAATAATCCTTTACTTATATAGTCTGGTGTTGAGAGTTATATATATAAATTTAATTATGAATTTTTGAATCGGTTAACCAATTCCTGATCCTCAGTGGATATCGGGATGTTAGATCTCCTATATCCAACCCCTCAGTGGCACAATACAAGATCCATCGGAGGATCAAGTGAGTGTCAGTTATCTAGGTAGTATGGAAGATACAATAAAAATAGGAAGCAAAATTAAATAAAAAAGGGCCCAGAATCCTCTGCAACACACCCAATAGAACAAGGATTGTGTCTTATGTGTCACTAATTGGTTTCTACACTAAATACGTCATCCTACATGCGCTCGATCACTCATCTTTATATTCATGCATCCATTTAGCCATCCAGTGACTCATGCTTGTATTCAATCTCTGACCCAAGTACACTAAAACACACACAAAGTGAACAAAATATGTATGATAAGTTAAAAGAATACAATTGGAAAAAAGAAAGCATGCTGCCATCTAAAGATGGTGGATATATGCTTGCAATAACAAAACTAAACATAGCAACGAATGTCCGTCTTGCAAAGGTATTCTAAATAGTCTATTGTTTTAAAGTTGAAGCATGGCTACCACATTTGAAACAAACGTGTTGGCCAACTTGGAATGATAAAACAAGGATACACTATGAACAACAGTATTTCATAATGGTCTCCTGGTTTAGAAGGTTTGACCACATGAGATGCGGGCACTACAGATTAAATGAGCTGCAAGCAAGTGACCTATTATCAGTGTCTGAAGAGTGGCAGTATTCTCTTATGAAACATTAAAATAAAAAGACGAGAAGTAAAGAAATGAAAGGTGAACTATAAAGGAGAAAATTCAAAACTTAAGGACTTTCAAACCAGACCTTACACTGAAGCACACTCATTTTTAGGTGAATGTACATATGAGATTAGAAAATGTCCTCATTTGAAGGGCAAGAGAGCCAATGACTGATGCAGACTGAACCATTACACCATGCACTTCACTGTCATGAGATCCTGGCAGACAACTAAGAAGAGATTCTAGTAAGAATTATTATAATGCAAATCTTCTCTAGATGCAAATTACAACCCACCCTTAGATGAATATTGATTTTAACATATGCTTTTCCCAATCAATATGCCAGGCCTAATTCATAACTTTTCATAATGAACAGATCAGTCCTATGACAACACAATTGTTTTTCCCAATGAACAAAGCAGGCCTGTAGCTCTTTTCAGTGGCTTATCACCGTAACAAAATGTGGAAAAGCGTAAGCTTTACCACAAGGTAACCATCAGGTATGCAGACATACAATTACAGAGTATACAAAATTACTCTCCCAAGAAGGCTTAACAATGATTCTGACAGTAGTAAACATATGTACCCAATTTTTTAAACCAACTCAAGCCCATTGCATTGAGCATTAGCTTTCCATGTGGCAGACATCCAGCATACAGTCATAAAAGTACAAAAGTATACAAAATTGCAGTTGGCAAAGCAACCTACTATCTCTCCAAAGAAAGCCTAACAAGGATTTTTGTAGTGCATAGCTTTTATTTCCACAGTTTGTTGGAGTGGATCACCAACACCAAAACCTTCACCTGCTGCAGTAATTTATTCAAATTCTGTGTAGCAAAGAGCCTATTTATAGGCTTGAGCACAGTGTAATACCAATCCATCCTTAAACACCTTTTGTCTTTAACACATGCTTTTCACAATAAGTCGGTTAGGCGCTGTGAGTATTTTGGTGTATTATATGGTATGACTGTGCAACCTTACTGTGTAATACACTTGCAGAAACCATCATGGGTCCAGTCAGGCTTGTTTGCAAAACCTTTAACTCAACCCTGGGTAGCTGTGGCTTCGTACAGCAATGCATAAACAAAGGAACGAATGCAAAGCATATAGAAGCACCAAACAACAAAATAGGAAAGTCGTCCAACATGAAAGAACTCCAACACCAATGTTTTAAAATATATTATATTTTTATGAATTTGTAGAGTCCAAGATGAACCAGATCCACTGGAGGATTCTGAAGATATAGATTTTCAAAGGAAATATAAATCTCAATACTTTTAAGCACAACCGCAAACAGGCATAGGTAGCTGTAAAGTTCGAAAAGGTTTGAAAAGTTTGTAAGAGTTGTGTTTGGCTACTCCGGCCCAACTGAGGCAACCAAATGCAGCATGGAGAAGGTCAGGGGGTCACTAGGGAGCATTTGGACTGTTACCTGGTCACCAAAGCGTTCTCTAATCCAGTTCTGAACTTTACATCATGACCGCTATCGACTTTAATGGAGCGGTCTTGATGCTGGGGATGCAGGAGATGGAGGATGCTCAAGGATGCTCTGGGTGCTGTCCATAGGGATGTCCTTGCAGTTACTCCTTGGTTCACGGGTCAGGTGGGGTGACTTTGGCCACAGAGGCCTGGGTTCCTCAAAGTCCTCTGAGCCAACAGAAGGTGAGCTGCTATTGGGCTACCAGTCTCCGTCCACATCGGTCCCAGCAGTATCTTTTGGTGGAGGCTGGTGTCCCTCTTGGGTGACCAATCTGAACTCAGATGACACTCTAGGGTCTGACATACTTGGGTATAACTTATTTCTGACAAAGATCAGTCTCTTGGGGTCAGTCAGCACAATTCTCAAGAAGTGCCTACTGACTTGCAGAGTTGGGCTACTTCAGTTATGATGGCCCTGGTGCTGGTTCCAGGGGGTCATCTGACGGACCCTTGGAGTCACTTTTGTTCATCTGGGGCTTGGGATTGAATTTTCCCTAAGCCAGGGGTCACAGGAAAGGTCCTCTCTTTTCTAGCCCAAGTTGCGACAGGCACAGTCCAGCAGACGGTTCAGTCTCTCTTTTCCAGGTCCAAGGGGCAGCAGTGCTGGCCTACCTTGGTCCTTTACCCAGTTCTGTAGTAATCAGAGTTTTTTCTGGTGCCAGGGGTGCCATATTTGTGCCCTGAGGGATGATGGGGTCACTAGCCAATTGGCTGCCAGGATCCCTCCCACCCTGTGACAACCTACAGCTATGTGTGGCATCTAGCAATCCCAGGGTGCACTATTCTGCCCACTCCCAGGATGTCTGAACCCTTCCTCATCCCGTTAGAAGCTTGGTAGCCCACTCTAGAGATATGGCTACTTGTGGGCTACACACCCACGAGAAAACCAGTTTGGGCAATGGTCTCTCCTCTCTGTTCCAGCCACTAGCCTGTCTACCTAAACAAATGTGTAACCCTTCAAGAGTGTAATCACCATATGCCCACCAAAGGTGGCTTCACCTTTGAAACTTGTGTTTTGGACCATCACCCTAAGTGACATCCTGAAAGGGGGAGGTAGCAGCTCTCCCTGTAGCAGGTTGCTATTGTTCCTGAGCTTGGGAGTCATTCACATAACTCCAAAGGAAGGCAGAAGGCTGTCTGGTGGCCAGTGACCATGTGAGGTTACTGGACAAATAGGGCTACAGAGTGGCAACCTTCTAAAAGTTGCTTTCCATAAAAGTGACATTAAACTCGACTTGGCATCAAGTCAAGTTTAATGCCATGATTAATTTGATACCTTGAAGTGCCGATTTTGGAGTCCCATCCAGAAGTTAGTTGGGCTGAGGGGTCAGCTGATAACTCTATGGTAGCCAATGGGGGCTACTAACTCTTCCACAGCAAAAATGATCATTTAAAAATTTCACTGTTAGGGAATATTAAAAAAACCACGTCCTATATAATGACAAATGGCTCCCTACCTTAGGGCTCAGTAGACCCTCCCTAGGAGAGACTTACATATATTGTTAAGGGACTTGTGGGCTTTGCCATTGGTTTAAATAGCAAAATCAAACTAGCAGTTTTAAAATTGCTTTTCCAGTCTGCACTGGCAGGCTGTGAGACATTTTGTGCTTTGTCACACACAGGGTGGCACAATCAGTGCAGCAGCCCTGTGTGGACACACTGCCTTGCATGCCCTGGGTACCCTAAGTACCATATACTAGGGACTTTTAAGTAAGTAAATCTATGCCAATTGGAGATAGTCAATTCAACATATACTTTTTAACAGGTTAGAACACTGGCACTGAGGTCTGGTTAGCAGGCCTCAATGCTCTCTCCGAGTTGAAAAAAACTGCAGTATCAGTTTAAAATTGTGGGTGTGAAATACAAAAAGAGGCACTTACAGTTCCATTGGCGTTTTTATAACATTTCATAACACACACACCAAACCTATGAAATTTGGCATGAATTTTCCAAATGAATCAATGAAGCCTTTACCCTTTACCATAGGTTTGACACCTTATCCCACATCGGCCTATTGAAGCCCACATACACTGGCAACTGTCATGCATACAGTTATGAAATTACAAGTATGGAGGAAAATACAGCTTGCAAAACATTATACAACCCCTCTCAACAGGGCCTAACAAGAATCATCACAGTGGAAACCCCCAGAGTTTGTCAGAGAGGGTGACCAATCCCAAAACCCTTGCCTACTATGGTAATCACTGAGATTACATATAACAGAATACCTGTCTGTAGCCTGTAACTCAATGTGATAACACCAACTGTCAACGGCTTATTGGCTTTAGCAAATGCTTTTCACAATTAATAAGTTAGACTAACTGCCTTTGTCATAATGTTTCATAATATACAGACCAGACCTATGGCATTGGACACACCTTTTCGAACAGGTATACAGCTTGTCACCATAACAAACTCAGGCCTACAATTTTGAGCATAAGCTTTTCCACAAGGCAAGCATCAGACACACAGTCTTAAAATTAGCATGGTATATAAAATTAAGGTTGGCTAAGCAAAATCCTATCTCTCCTAAGCCGGCCTAACAAGCATTCTCACAGATCACATCTTATATATCTACGGTTTGTCACAGTGGTTGACTAACAACAAAACCAAAGTCTACTAGGGCAATCTGTGAGATTTCATGTGACAAAATATCTATCTCAATGCTGTAATATAGAGGAATAATAATCCACACTTAAATGCCTATTGACTTTAACTTACGCTTTTCAAAATAAATACATTAGGCCTAGTGCCATAACATTTTGGGACAAGCAGATCGGGCCTATAGCCATAATCCTTGGCTTGTCACCATAACCAACTAAGTCCTGCTGTATTGAGTATAACATTTGCTACAAATCAAAAAGGGCAATGCAAGTTTAAAATAATAACCCATGTCACAGACAAGAAACCAAAACAAATTATTTCTTTGAGTTAGGGGTCGTCAAACCCACGGCCGTATTTATTCTCAGCTATATACACAAAAACCATTTTCTTTATGAACAGCAACCCACAATTGTTTACAGGGATTATTACATTGCCTTAACAGAGATGCTAAGACATGGTATTTACCTAACCATAGCTAAAATTGTTTCTGTACAGCCCTCAAAATACTTTTTGCGAGAGAGATCGTGACTGGTCCCTGTGTCCCTTCCTCTTAAGATCGATTGTCCATGGGTGGGTCCCTCCTTATAGGGGGACCCCCCCACCCGCCCATCAGCCCGCTAGGATACCTACTTTGGAGCCCCCCTACACCCAACATTTTTCCCCCCAAGGGCCTGTGCTGGCAGGTAAGGACTGCGTGTCAACGTCCGCCCCAACCCTCCATGCCCCTGCAACCTCCTTTCAGCTTGCTACCAGCACCCCTTGGAAAGTCCTGTGACGCTGCTTTTATTTTGGTGTAAAAGGACGCTTTACATGGAATCCTTTATGCAACCATGCAGTAAATGACAGCCTAGCCTGACCTGAACAACTTACCAATTTTATTATTCACTAGATTCACCGAGTTGTTCAGGGCCCTGGCCGACTTAACACCTCCCCACTGTTATCTGGGAATGATGTTGGACCAAGCCAGCACCGTCTCTGGGAACCTCCTTGTGAGGTAACGAACCTCAGAATTCCCCAACTCAAACAAGTCCCTCCTGCCAATCTCAGCTAAGTCATTGCCACTGAGGTGTACAATAGTAATCCCTGGGCGCATATACCCAGGGGGCAACAGTTTGTTCAATACAGACCTCAATTTAGCCAGGTGCAGTCCTCTTTGACCACAAACATTCAGCCAATATCCAACCTCCTTTGCCCTGGCCTCAAAGACACCTGCAGAATAGAAAACCTCTGCACGCCGCACATATGAGGGGCCCAAAATCATCACTTCTGTAACTCCTGCAATCCAGTGGCTGACTCAAGTCCTCATGCCGTCTACCTGCATCTATAGGAAAAATAGAGCATAGATTAGAGGACATTAGAGGCAGGCGCCTACACCAGTTTCAATCCCACATAGCGCTTGTAGTAATCAGAATTCCACTTGCCAATCTTTTGCACTGCTGGACCTGTCAACCCCATCCCTGCTGCAGTGGTGGTGGCCCCAAATCTAGTGTGAGCCAAAGTCCATGGGGTCCAGACCTGCCACCCTCAAGGCACTGTTAAGCACTCTGCAAAACTGAAATCTAGTGAGAGGTGTCCCATCTTCATGCATCAAATGGGGGTCCACGGACCCACGAGATCGGTGAGCCAGAAAAGCCTCCAAGTTCCCGAGTGGACAACATTCATTACCTGGAGCCCTATGCAGAGATGGATGTGATTGCCCCTACCCATCTGGTCCATCTTAGAACGGGAATAGTGATCATAAGGGAGCCTTTAGGCCACTGAATGTCAGCCCATTGCAAACCCCATAGGTGTCCTTCTTGTTTTTGGCCACGAGTTCACCCACCCTCAGTGCTCCATAAAATGCAAGAGCAACGGCTGCTCTGAAAAGGCGGACCTCTTCCTGCGATCTTCAAATGCCCCCCAGGGTAGACATAATCGTAAAATGGCAAGTTATCGACAGGGCTACCATTCCCGAAAGAGAAGGAGACTTATCACACATCCTACAAAGACTGGAATGCCATTGAATAGAACGTGCCAACTCAATTACTCATGGACTAAACACTGCGGAGGAATGGCGTGGCTTTGTAGCCACTCTATCAAACTGACTTTACATTCAGCTCTCGAACTGTAAATTTTATTAAGCAACGTAAGGAGATGTCATTCTCCTGTTCTGTTAACACGTATTAATCTCTGTATATTGTTTTGTTTGCAATTACCCTTCTGTAACTACAATAATTCATTGCTATGTATGTGGTTCTTTATAGATATGTACCAACTATGTATTCTCCCACTAATCTATGCCCTACCCGTGCTAACCCGTACCCCCCCTTCTCTCCCTTCTTCTTATCATTATCACAATTCTCCTCACACACAATTGCCCGGCTGCATTTCCATATATTGACATCTATCTATGGAAATAGAAAACATCCTGATCACCCATTAACAGCTATGCCCCCACCTATACTCATCCTTTTGATTCCAATTTGTGCTATTTCCTTACTGTAATGAGTACAACTGTCTGTCTCTTAAATATAACTGTGTCCATGATTTATTCAGTATGGATACGAAACAGTAGAGATAGTAAAAATCCTCAGACAGCGCCCTCAACCGCCAGTGATTACAGAGCAACACGATAATCGTGCGCTACTCTTTTATCCTTTACAATGCCTGTCAAGCGGCACTGCACACGTGCGGCTGGATGCAACGTCCTAACTATAAATAGCTACTACAGCTGCTCGCGACCACACGACAATCTTCGAATGGAGGCTGACCTTGGCGGTCCTCCTACATCTATCCACCAACCTTGAACAGCAAAGAGGCTGACTATGGTGGCCTCGTGCACAGCGTACACATGATATTCTTCACACTCTGCTAATAACGGGAAAACCACTTGGGACTTCGCTCCACACATTACTGCTGCGGGCAACACCACATCAATTGGTTTTTGTTTCTCTCACATTCGCCAATGATTTCCCTTGTAGATACCTTCTGCCAACACGTATCCCCGTGGTTTTTCAATAAAGTTACGGAGGTTATATACCAGCATTACGCCGACAGAACTGTCAGTTCTCTTCCTCTCACTGGGGTAAGTCTCAGCATATCACGTTTATGAGCCAAGTGATCCCTTTCACACCACATCCAAGCTCACATGTTCTTTTTATTTCCCTCCCCAGTTAGTGCCCGGCTAGGCCCCATGTGAGTACCTCTTTTACAATACATTTCCCTTCAGTGTGCACTTATCACTCTGACAGTTGATCCGCATTGTTTCAGGTACGACAACCTAACCTTCTACCATCTGTAGTTTTCTCTTGCATCTCTCCTTTCTTGACCTACTTACTGATCCCTTGGTTATCATTTTCAGGTGTCCCTCCATGTTAGGTCCTGAAGAGACCCACTATTGATGGTGGGGTCGATACGCCATCTACACAATCCCAAAACGAACCATTCCTCAGCCCCTACCATTGTACTAGATGGCTGACAATTACTACTGAATATTATGCATGGTCGTTTTTGTATTTTTAAACCTATTTGTATGTCACTAACTGTCACAAATTTGATATTTAGGTTCTATGTTCACTTGGTACACCCCGCACCTTTGTTGATTAAGGTGATTACGTATTTACTTAAAACGCAAATATTCATAAATGTCTTGCTGTATATGGTTCTTTTCTCTCTCCGACATCTCCTCACACAGAAACATTGCCATTGAGCTAACCATTACCCGATATCACACACATTGTCCACACTAACCAATGTTCCTCGCTATATAATAGATACCCTGGTTCCATGTGAGTAGGGTGGCCCTTGTTTTCCTACACATGCAAATAGAACAGAACACAGAGGATTGAATTCCACTGGCCAACTCATGGCAAATCCTTAAATACCGTTGATGAAACAACATGAGGAAACCACAAAGCAAAAAGGAGTGCTCTAGAAAGCTACTTGGACTTTGTGCAGAAAGCTAATCTGGACTAACCCCAAAGAATTTGGCCTTAGGCCTGACGTATTGATATTCTCGGAAGGGAGGTAATTGATCAGCTGCCATGGCTTTATTACTGCTGAATAGGCACTGGTCCTTAGGACCCCTGCTTAGCCTTTTCAGTCTTTCCTTAGTATAAAGTTTACCCAACCAAATTAGTTCCAAACGATATCAACAATACTCTCAAGACCTGCCCAAATTGTTAGGAGCTTCCGCATCACAAAGTGGCAAAGAATAATATTCAGGAATATAGGAGGGTATAACCTATAACTGGAGCCTTCACTACCATGGATATCAAGGATGCCGTAGACAATAAGCTGATTTCGGAAGTATTAAGAACTGTTGTTTTACTAACAGATGCCAGTGCACCTAGAGAAGACCCTGAAGGGTGGTGGGGAACTTGCAAGGGAGGAGGCATCACATAGATGCCCCGAAGATGTAACAGGTATAATAACTGCTGCTGGTTCAATCTCTGTTTGTGCTTCTGTAAGTAAAATTACATAAACCATAGACTGGAGGATTTGTAACATAAGGTTTAGGAGATCCTCAAAATCCAATGCCAAACTGCTCTGTGATAACTAAGGATCAGCTAGAATGTAGCAATCAGATTGCTAATCAATAGGGAAGCTTTTCTCATCTTCCAATATGACAACCTCACAATAAAACACCACAAATACATCTGTGACCTGGAACCTGAAACTGAAGGCAAATGCTGCTACACAAAAACTGATACTAAGGGTTCAAAATGTTCTTAAATAAAGTTGAAAGAACATATGGTGCTCTCAATCCTCTGCCATCTGCTTAGGTTATGAGCCTGGATAATTCGTGGATGATCCTGACTCAAGCAAGTTAGAGTAAAAGCCCCCGGAAGGCAAATGACTCTGTGGTCATCTTGAAGACAAGCAACAAGAGTGAGCATGGCTATGGAATAGAAGAAATCACTGAGACCAGTCGCCTGAAGGGGATTCAGTTTTGTATTCTGCCTCAGTCTCACAGTGGCCATCATCACTTTCAATCTCAAGATTTGAAAAAGAAAGAGATGGAAAAGAATATGACTCTTCACCGTGATCCTGGAAGAATGACAAAGGGGGGGGAGAGAGAGACAGAGACAGACAGAGGGACATGCTGTAAACCTTAATGTCACATCCTGCAGCATTACTTTATGTAGTACAACAAAATGATGGAATGCAAAAACCACAAAGAGAGAAAACAGGGAGATTCATAACCAGAGCATCAGTAACAGTATGAAGAGTTTTACAAATGAACTTGACGATTGAGCAGAAGACGCAGAGACTTGATGTAGACTGTAGTCACAGTCAGACCAACATAGACAAATTTGAAATTTGCCTCAAAAGACTAGAGCTTTATAAAGTAGGTATTGTAAATCAAACCTACCCTTGATGGGAATCCCAGAGGGACTAGAGGGCAACATACCCATGGTAGGGTTTATGTAAATGTAAATGTCCAGTATTTGTAAAGCGCACAGCTACCTCCAGAGAGGTGTCCCGGCGCTGGGGACCATCGGGAAGATTAAGTGAGCCATTGCCCAGAGTCACACGGTGCTGGGCTGACCTGCCGCCGGCGCGGGGGATCAAACCGTGAGCCCCAGAATCCGGAGTCAGTCGCCCTGGCCGCTGCGCCACACCTCCTCCACTTCTTTATAACCAGTTTGATTAGAGAAACAATGCTACTAAAAGCTGCAGAATCTTAGAATGAATTAACTTTTACAGATCACATGGAATCTCCTTTCTTTAGGTTGAATTCAAGGACAGTCCAAGTAACAAGATAGGAGATGCCACAGGATTAGAAAATATGGACAATTATAAAGTAGGTCCCAACTAACATGTATTATTTGGGTTCAAGGTTGGAAAGGCACCATGTTTCTATTAACCATGCACTAATAAAAATAGGTATTGCCTGAACTAAGGACAGGCAGAATTGGCTCTTAGAAAATCACAAGAAATGTATGTGATGAGCTAATAAATTGGAATTGGGAGCTCCATTTACTTTGGAAAGTAATGTATCTATGAGGTTATTTTAACATTTTATATTTTTGTTATGTATGCTGCATCCTAGCCTTTCATTCTTGTCTCGCAGTTACATATTGTTAAGGCACTGAAATACCATCATGTTCAATTTAACAGTGGTCATTTGAAAATAAAGTTTGTCATACTGGGAAAAAACAATCCCCTTGCAGAACCTGAAGATGGTGGTGCTCCCAGAACTGTTATAATATACTTCCAAGACTTCAGGATGAAAAAGTTTGTTTTGAAGAAAGTCTGGGTGATGAGACCCCTTTATGCATTGCCTGGTTTCTCCTTTCTTATATTCCCAGACATGTAATGCCAAACCTCCTATAGAGGAAATAGAATGGAGAATCTTACTTCCCCAACTTAAACAGGTAGGAGCACAAGAGAAGGTCATTTAGCAGTCAATACTGTAGGTCATCAGGAAGGGTGAATGCCTTTTTTTCGAGAGGCTGATGATGCTGAATCCTTCTTGGAGAAAATCTGCACTGAAATTAATTGATCAACAAGAAACCCCAGAGTGGCTACAAAAATACTTTCAATTTGGAGGAGAAGCTTAGTAAGTTCAGGTTGTACTTTTTGGGAGCTGTGCTTGCTAGCATACTCCAGAGATGTATTACTATTGATTAGGATGTAGAATGACTGAATCATTGCTGAGCTAAAGTGGTTTGGGAGCCCTGAGGTGGCCACTTCCAAGTTTCCCTGCCTTAATGCACTAGCACATGTTGCACAGAGTGTTTGAGTAGACTAATAAAACAAAAACAGAAAAATATAGAATGGTTACAAGAACGAAGGCAAATCACTGATATCAATAGAAAATGATTTAGCAGATTTTATAATCATTACTTGGCTAGTTTCAAAATTATCTCAGAAAATGCTAATTGGTTGTCAACAAAGAAAAAGGAGCAACTGATTAAGACTCTGATTCAGATTCTTTTTGAACAAACAAATGCTGGCCCTGATACAAGAGAGTCACCTTCATTCTCCTCTTATTATATTGTGTAGGGAAACTGAAAATTAACATTGAGTACAAGTTGTGATTGATTCAAATGCCAATGTCTTGGCCAAGGAGAGGTGGGAGGGTTCAGAGATGTTTTAAGGCATGGGCAAATTGGACAATGGCCCAGTGCTGCCACCTTCCACGGGGCTCCCTGTGGAAAGTGAATGTTCGCTTAATCTGTAAAGTATGATTCAATATTGTTAGGCAAAGTAGGGCTGAATGAGCAATAAATTGGCAATACATTTTTTACTTTTTCCAAACAGGGGTCCAAGAATATTTCTTGCCCAGGGATCCCATAATCTTTAAACTGACAAAGGGAGGGTTGCCTACAAAGCAAGTAAACCATTGTCATATTGTAGTGAACCAGGTGGTATAGGATGGAGTCAGGAGGAGGAAAATTATACTGGCTGAAATCCAGATTCAGCCAGAATAATTTCCTGTAACAGATGACCCGCAACCCTTGGAAAAACTGATGCAAGACTTTACTAATCTTAATTCTCCAATTATCATTAGTGGTGACTTTAACGTGGAGTTAAATTAATTAAACAGTTTTTCGAATTCCTCAAAAGGTCCAACATTTCTTGATAGGGGGCCATTACGAAAGGAACATAGAGTCTAATTTTAGCTTAATTGATGTTTAGAAAGTGGTACAAAGCTATCTTCGTAAAAATATTTCATTAAAAAGTATAAGAGTATGGAACTGGACCTCAATAATGATTTGAACATCAATATTTAATAACCCTGATATTTTACCAGCTATATCAGCTCCAATGGCTCTAGTTGAGCTAGCGGTTAGAGACTACACTTCTCATCAGGAAAACACAAATTAGCAGAAGTAAACAGAATAAAATATTGGAAGCATAAAGAAATGAGTTCTAGATCAAAGATAAGGCAAAAGGAGAATTTATCACACAATAGTCAAATTGTAGTGCAGAGAAAAATGCATGAATTGCCATGAAGCCACAATTACAGAAATAAAGATAAATTGAAACCTAATAATCCTTAGTCAGGGAGAACCTAAGTAAAAATTCTAAGTGTCAATCTCATAAAGAGTACTGACAGCAAGTTTAAGAGCAAAGGAGGAGCATGCCCAGTCACCTGTGAGGAAAATAGCAAAAGAATCTCACGAAAAACAAACACCCAATGGTTTTAAACACAAGTCACAAAAGCTATTAATGGATTCTTCAAATTCAGAATGGCATGATCATGGATGGGGTCGCATTGGCAAATCAGAAACAACAATGTATTTTTCTAAATCTTTAGCTTGAACCCATTTCTTAAGGTAGGAGAAATCTTCCACTTCAACTGCACTCAGGAAATGTACGATACAAACGAAACATTTTTTCAACAATAGCTCATAGCATTAGCATGCCTACACTAACACGTACTTGAAAATGATACTTTGAACACACGATGTAAGCTTAATTCTTCCTAACATTGCTGTATATTACTAATATATTTACGTCATTCACTCGATGCTCTAAGGAAACAAAGGGAGAAATGGCTTTGCAGCGGGACAGTGATAGGAAGGGGAGATGAGCAGGAGCAAATTGCATAGAACACTACAAACTGCATCCATTTTAAAAATATTGATGCATAACCTGAAAATGTGGCATAACTATTCATAGCATTATTTTAAACTTCTAATTGACATAGGAAACTCTTTCCAAGTGCAACATCATTAGTTATTCGGTTACGACCCCATGTATCATTAAAAACACTCATTAACAGAAATAGTTTTCGCATGATCTTTGCACATTTTGCATATTTCAAAAATGCTAGAACAATAACCAGGCTTGTTTAGAGTTTTTGTATTGATTTCGACACCTTAACTTGGGTGGACTGAGATATTTTAACAGCAGTTCCTTTCTGATCAGTCCCCCATTTATGTGGTCTGTAAATTTATGCAAAAGTCACCCCAAACACCTGGTCAACATACATGTTGGAGAGTGGACATGTCAATTCAAATGAACCCAGTCTAATTCAAATCTATCAACAAGGGAATCAGAGAATTAATCTATGATAATGAAGGGTCTGCTTAAATGGGATGCATTTAAGGTCAATTTGAGAGGCCTACTGATTTCACTATCAGTGTCTAAATGCATTAAATGCATGAAAGAGTAAATAAAATACAGTGTGACCAATACCAGTTGGGCACAGCCTCAATCAGAATTAACTAGTGAGTCCTCATGACCAACGTCTTTCTCAGATGATGAAAAGCAGTAAGGTAAGTTAGTACCAATAGGGAGATAATCAACAAGCAGACATTTTTGAAAAAGTATTTGAAATACATTATAAGATAGGTAAAATGCTATCAGATTAAATTGTGGAAAACACAAAATAGAAATTAGAAAAATGTAGCTATGTTTGTATTGAATCTAGTGTAGTAATGAAGACATCACAGGATATTAGAGGAAACGTCTTAAAGTTTTATTGTATGCTGTGTGAGGAAGAGCTTCAACCTCAAGCAGAAGTAGTAATGCAATTTCCCAACAAAATTAAACTGGACAAGGTTATGTAAAAGTATTATTCTTTCTTACTACTAAAATGACAAAACAGTTGTTTGGTATTCTGTTAGTTCTCCTACTGTATGTTTAAACCCAGGAGAAGACAGCCCTTCCAGTGAAATGTATAAATTATTCATGGTTCAATCAGACATTAAGCTGACTAATGTAAATATTATGAAAAATGCTAGAGAAGAAGTAACATAACGTGCATTTGTAAAGCGCAAGTTCACCCAAGGGTATCTTGGTGCTGAATAACAGATGTTTATTGTTACTCAACTCAATGGTAATCATTTATTTTGACCTCAGAAGGATGAAAGGCTGAGTCGACCCACCAGGATTTTTACCTCAGATTTCAAACCATGCAAACGCTTCATCAAGGATATGGTGAATTCTTGATGAAACTACACTTGACAAACAACATAGCATGACATCCTCTCCCCCAAACCCAAAAGTACCTAGCACTACCATCAGAACATAGCCTGGGAAGGATGGAATGGGCCACAGAATTGTAGGAATTGATAAGATATTGGATTTCAGTAGGTAATTAACTCCACAGCAGGAATATGGGATTTCTTTAAAAATATGTACAGCTCAGAGGTTATTGGCTTGACTCAAAGAGGACAGTCCGCAAGTACAACAGCCTTCAGAGTTTAATATAGAAAGCCACCCCATATGGGACACATATCTCTTATCTCTCTAAAAATATTATCCATGGCTAAAACCATACATTAGAAAACTGAGATGTTTGGCGTAGGATTTGGGTTTACGGCTGTTGGATTCTGAATGGAAAAGAGTGAATGTGGAAATTCACATTTTGCTATTAAATGCCAATATATGAAAAGTACAATACTAATCAGGTTATAGATTATAATATACTCCAGCAAGATTAAATAAATTCTCAGCAAGATATTGCAGTGAATTCACAAGGTGTCATGCAGTGGAGGAGAGCTGGCAACACAGGGTAAGGCTCCATCCCATATTAGAGGACTTCTGGTCGGGGATTTTCCTCAAGTTGAGGGTGGTTACTAATTTCAAGATATCACCTAAACCCATCTGAATGTTGCTAAATTGCTGCTCCAATATGACCTCTGGTTCCTGCAGGTGGTGGGGTTGACATGGTTATCTCAGCAATTAACTATTCTCTTTGTTCATAAAAGACACCAGCCCCGGAGATTCTCTTAAACTTTGGAACATCATCATATTCTGGATTATTATCAGTCTGGCTTTCATTTCAGACAATGGAGAGAGTTTGTGTTAATGGTATTTTTTTTTACAAGGGATGAGAATGGCCAAGCGGGGCTCTTTTTGGTTTCTCTCCATGCTTCTTATTATAACATCCACCATTTCATCTTCCAGAGTAACCTGTATTATATTTTCTCCTTGCCTCCTTTCATCCTGCCAGTGATGTCTGTAGCATGTTCAGTTCCACAGAGGTCTTCATAATCTCCAATTATCTTAAAACATTTTATGCAGCCCCTTGCTAAACAAGCGTGTGTCTCTGATCTAAGGTACTGGCCCATGTTAGCATCACTCAACCTATGCTGAGATTCATCAGTAATACTTCCTACTCGACCAGCCATATGCCTGTCTTGTTAATTTCCTCAGATTGGATTGGCACATGAGAGAGGTGCTAAGGAGTCGAAATATGTAATGAATGATGATTCTTTGTATTTGACTGATGTGTTGTGGCCAGAACATCTAGGTGAATAGCCAGTTTCCATTCCGAAGGTCAACAGCCTGGGATTTATATCTGAAAGGAGACTGTTAGTGGAAGCGCAGATTCAAAACATCTAGGTTTCCTCTTTTTTAGAGAACCAACTCCTAAAGAAAGATCTGCTTTTTAATAAACCCAAAATGTATGCTATCAGAAATGTTGCTGTGCTTATATTGTGCCTAATCTATGTCAGTGACCTGTATCTTACCCTCCCTGTGGCTGCAATCGGCCTCAGTGGATACAAAATATGGCCACTTATCCAACCTGCAACATATGAAAATGCAATCATTTCACTCTCATACCAAGTTATCTCTGTTGGCTCACTGTTGGCTCAATACTAAGCCAAAATTCAATTTAAAGCCCTCTGTTATGCACAGAGCCTGCTGTAGGATGCAGCATTCATTTATGTCTAATCTCTTAGTGCCCGTTACCCTGAACCAATGTGATGGAAGAACTTTTTGCTTTGTGGGGATTTGCCTTACTGATAAACTCTGTTAATTTCAGAAAGTGCTGAAAGTGCATGTGCATTGTTAGGTTTTTCATTTCTGTGTTTACTTTAATGCTGGGAAATGCCCTTTTTTATTGTTTCTTGACATTTCAGTGCCATGATCCCTGTGGTTGGCAGTGTGCAATATAAACAGATAAAAAGCAAATAAATGAATAAACGTGTTTGTAAAAGAAATCAGTGTCTGCAGGTCGGCCAAGAGAGACGGGATCCTCCGGTTGTTCCAGCTACTTTGGCATAAGTAGCTGAGACAAGCGGAGGATCCCGCCTCCCTTGGGTGACCTCCGGACACTGATTTCTTGACACCTACACAGCAGCCTCCGGCACCGGACGTCCTCCTCCTTACGCCGGTTTTCAATTACCATCGCCCACTTGGTTCCTACATGCCTACTCAATAGCCTTCATTACCGGACGTCCTCCCTTGACGCTGGTTCCGAACCCCCGGTGCCTTCTTAACCTTTTTCCTTCGCTTCTCTGCTGGGCGCTCAAAAATTCCTTGTTGAAATTGCCAACACTAACTGTACAGCCCCCACCATTTCGTTCGTAGGCCCCGCCTTAGCAGTTGTACTCACCTATCCTTGCACACATATTCCAGGGTGCTACTAGTGATCACTCCACAGCAGTCTCCACCACTACGCAGCACTTTAATTATCTGTAACACGGTCCTGAAGACTACCTGAACTAACTACAGGTCGAAACGCCATTGACCGCCCAGCACAACTCTTTGGCGCAACCTCTGTGGTTCAGCAAATTACCTATTGCCTATAAACTCTTGTAAATAAATTTGAACCATTAGAGAAGCAGAAGGTCTTTCTATATAATGTTATTTATGTTTCCTATGCACCTTTTTGCGCTGTCTCACTTGTCACCTGCACCACTCAACTTGCTTTTTCGTGAGCACCCATGTGCGCAAGTACATACTGGTTACATGTACATCTATTGTTATATTGTGCCGTCATTGCATTTGTTCACCTTATTATAGCCTTATAGCCCGCTGCCGAGGGCTATACCAGTTGTTAAAGGCCCTCATCCCGAGTTATAGGCCTGAGCCGCAGGCGAGGGCCTATAACGAGGGAGAGGGCCTTTAACAACTGGTATAGCCTGAGGCAGAAGGGCTATAAGGCTATTAGAACATTCCACCCACTAAGGGTAGAATATTCTAAATTAAAAATGGAGAAACAAAAAGACAAACATTGGAATGTTGGAGTGCTGGGCTTATACCAGCCATTATAAGCCCAGAGCTACTCCATTGTCTTCAATGGAGCTCCCAACATTCCAATGTTCTAAATCAAATATAGACTGCTCTGTGAATTTGTTGCAATAACTGTTATTGCCTCCCTGTGTCCTCCTTCTGGCAACTATTGTGCATGCTTTCTGAATTTGTCTTTTATCATTACTTGTTGAGACGTTGTCATTTGGTATACACACTAATTACCCAGGTCTCAACTGGGTCTACGGTTATCTCCTGTGGTTTGTTTAAATTAAATAAATCCTTCATAAGACAATATTCAGGTCAAAACCATTAAGGTTTCTACAGGATCATTACAAAAAGAAAACAAAATGGTAATAATGTCAGTCATAAATTAGCATTTATAATAAGTCAAAACAATAAAAATGCAAGAGAATCAACATAAGGTATACCTCCAAAGTAAGCAAGCAACCAAAACCAAAGTAAATTTCAGCAAAATGACTGACATAGGGTCTGCCTGCTTGGAATGCGAGAAAAGCACGAAGTATAAATACAATGACAGACTAGCTCAGAGTCTGCACAGTTAGTGGGGAAAAACAAGTCTGGCACAACTCCAAAAAACAAGGTGTTTTATTGCGTTTTAGGAAGAAAAGCCACACAGATGACATGGTGTGAAATGACATAATAGGGCTGGATTAACAAAGATACAGTGAATTAACCAATGTTCAAATGCACAAATAAGTTACATCTAGAAAACATCTACTTAGCAGCATATTAATATGGTTTGGTTGCATAGGAAATAAAGGAAATGCCAGTGTGTTTATGTAACTTTAAAAACAATAACACGTTCAGAGCATGAATGGCTCTCTCATTCATGCCTAGGCAAAGGGCTTTAAATATTGCAAAAACAGGAACATCTTGGACATGGCTCCCTCAAGACAAGGCACATTAATGCAACTGTATTTTATCAACAAACTGACAGCATACCATGAGAGACACATGCAGGTGGAAAGGCTTGTTCATATAAAATAAAAGTGCACATTTTTTTCTGCATAGATCAATGGATGTCAATGAAAGCTGTTTATGGCCTAGCCATGCCCACTTAGGCACATCTAAACACAGCATGCATGTTCAATTATTAGAAATGCTTCTACACCACTAACACTGAGTGCTACATATGTGCAAAATACATCCTATTCCAACTGAATCTAGACTATGATTTAGAGAAATTGTCCACTTGTTATCCAAGATTCAGCAATAGATACAGAAAAACAGTCAATCCTTCAAGTATTAGAAAACAGAAATTTGACTCTTGGTCATTGTCAATTTGGCTACACCTTGGTGACATAGGCTGAGGTTCTGGACGCTCCCCCACTTCTTATTGCAAAAAGGTGTTTTTTTACAATGGCCTCTTTATATTCACCAAATAAATGCAAATGGTGCAAAGCAGCATTAGAAAGTGAAGCTGATAAAAGGAGTTCTACCACTTCTCTAGCTTTTTAGGAAATTTGTCGTGTTATATCATACCAATACTACTTCAACACCCTCTAATGTGGACTCACTAAACTTCCACAGGTGCAGAAACATATGTCCTGTCTCCTGTTCTATTTGAAATTCTATGACCGCAGCACACAATCATTGTAGTCCCAGCAGTGGTTGCAAGTAATAGAACATACTTCAAAACTCTCCGTCTTTGTATGGCTGTTCAGCAGTTTAAGTTAATACATTGTTAGTCACTTATCTTTCAACCAGAAGACTAAGGTCTGCCAACTGAGATCAGTTAGTCATACAGCCAACATGGTACAAGAATTTCATTGGAAAATCTCTCAATGTACGGATTTCTGCATTGTGGAACAATTTACCATTGCTGCTCAGCCTCATATGATTTTCTGAAATCCGCATTGTCCCTAGGAATCCATCTTAGATCTTAATTCACCTTAAGACTTTGAACATTGACCACCCAATCTTTCATGCTACTTTACTATCAGATACCTGGGACTCACTATCAACTGCCAGTCTGTTGCAGGACTTTTCTGATTACTCTTCAAGGTTTTGACACAGTTTACTCAGCACACATGGAAAAGGATGATTGAATGGCCCTCTGCATACAAAGATTGGGCTGGTTAAATGGCCTCTTCACCTTCAGGAATGTTAACCAATCCCCCTCTGTATACATTAGTATTCTAAAGCTCTTTTAACTCACTGGTAGGTGGTAGACTGTGATTTACCCCCCCCCCCAATAAATAAATAAATAAACAAGGAGTTTTAGTAATAAAATATCTTTTTATTTATTTATTTATTTAGAGACTTTTATATAGCACTGGCAAGACCCGAGGGTATCAGAGTGCTTTACAACATTTACACAGCCCATAATATCAGACAGCAGTAAGTAAAGGTAAATAACAGAGTCGAGTGCTACAACTGGATTGGTCATGAGAGAAACACAACAATCTATATCTATATCTTGAGCATGGTGGAGGTTGTTAAAAAACGCTATGATTTACTGTCCAGAGGGTTAAGGTGGTGATTGAGGAGGAGATCCTTTAGTTGTCTCTTAAAGATCATGAAGGATGGGTTGGTCCTGAGATCTACTGATAGGGAGTTCCAGATTTTGTGGGCATTGCCTGAGAAGGAGCGAGACAGGGCTTTTTGCTTATGTTTCTGTGGGGGTATGAGAAGTAGGGTGTTGGTGCTTCTCCGGTATCTTGACTGGCCTGCCTTGGTGAGTTTGGCCACTACGTTTGCCGGTTTACCAGGGTGAGACAAGCAGTTTTGAAGTGACAGTGAGCTTTGTTTGGGAGCCACTTTATATCTTTCAGGGAGGGGGAGATCTTATCCTGTCTTTTGGATCCAGTGGCCATCCTTGCTGCTGCATTTAGAGTGGTTCTCAGGGGGGCTAAGTGGGACTTTGCTGTGCCTGTGAGGGTAGTGTTCCCATAGTCTAGCATGGACAGAACCAGGGCTTGTGCTGCATTTTTGAGGCCATTCGGAGGGAGGAAAGGCTTGATTTTATTAAGGAGTTTTAGGTTGTAGAAGGCACTCCTCTCTGTATTCTTTATATGTGATCTCATGTTCAGGCTTGGGTCCAGTGTGATCCCCAGTGATTTGGTAGAACCAACCATGGATAGGTTGCCGTTGAGAGGGTTGTTAAGCTTTAGTCACTCTTAGACCTGTGGGGACTGCCCGTTGTTGGAGAGGAGAAGAATTTCCATATTTTCTTGGTTGAGTTTCAAGTGCTTCTGTGATAGCCAGTTTTGGATTTTTGTTAGTGTATCATTCAGTCGGCGTATGTCCTCTAGAGAGGATATTTCCAGGTAAAGCTGGATGTCGTCTACATAGAGGTGGAAGGGGATGTTTGCTTCTGTGATTATGGTAGTGAGGGGCTCCATGTAGATAGTGAAGAGTGTAGGTGAGAGATCTGAACCCTGGGGAACACCACCTCTGGTTATAGCAGAGGTATCTAAAGTTGCATTGTTTATTTTTATTTGTTGAGAGCGGTTGTGAAGAAATGATGTAAACCATTTCCAAACCAGGCCGCCCCCCAGTAAAGTGCATATCAACATAGTGTTTAAACTTATTTCATTAAAATCTTATTACAATTTGACCATGATAAAAACACATGGTGTAAAATGATTAAACACAAGAGCTGCAGACGCAATCCTGCATATTTGATTATAAATGCAAACATCAATAAAAAGACAATCTGAGCTGCTCCTAACATACCAGAGTGCAAGTGATTTTTAACTTATGAAGGCCTCATGGGTGCAACCTAGTGTGTGACTCAAAATTTGTGATTTCAGAGTGGTAGTTAATAAGACTTATTGCCAACAGAGTTTCAAGTTAGAACCTTATAGTGCAATCCAAAAAGATGTAAACTACAAACATGCATGTGAAACAAACATGGCTAGCCACTGTTTCTATAGCCTCATTTAAATAACAGATTTTTACTAAAACAATAAAAAGAGGCTGCAATTCTCACAATTCTAGTTTAACTGCTACTAGTTTTTCAAATTTAGTTTAATTGCCTTGAGACAAGCAATTACAGCTTGCCTTCATGTACGTATACCACGTTAGTTGAAATGAGTTCTTAGTAATCTCCTTCTTATAAACAGCAGACCATGGCACAGGCAAGCTAAGTGGATGATGCCCTCCTACCCGGTCTTACACAATCTGCATTGAACGTTGTTGATGGTCCTATGCCACGGCACTGTGTGGATAAGACCAGGGAGGGAACCAAAGTGGTGTCTGATAAAAAGCTCTTTTAACTGCAATGGCCACCTGTCTTCTAGGTAGGGCTGAGGTTTAAGGAATTTGATTTTCCTAGGATCATCCATGCATGGGATCTAGCTGAAAGGGCCTCTTTATCTTTTAGCATATATGTTTTTTCAGGACGGGGTTAACCACTTTTTTAAATGTTAAGGAATAGATAATGTATTTTTAAAAAAAAGAAATGAAGTACGGGATAGGCAATATAGTTCACTGGCTGGTGACTATTTTTGCTGAATAGAGGGCTCTATGAAATGTATCCTTGCTAACCAGGTGTAAAATGGTTGTGCTCCTATGAAATTGGCATATATCTGATTGCCATACTCAACTTACCTAAAAGTCCCTAGTATATGGTAGCAAGGTGCACCCAGGACCTGTCAGTTAAATGTCGCAAGTGGGCTGCAGCACTTAGTGTGCCATTTATTACAGTGATAATGTAAGCATGGATGCAGGCCTGCCACCAGTAGACTGGCTGTGCAGGTTTTAACTGCAAATTTGTAACCACTTTAGACACGCCTAAACCTTCCGTATAAATATTTATAAATCACCTCTAAGTAGACCTAAATGCCCATAAGGCAAGGTGCATGGTATTTAAAGGTAGGACATGTAAATGTTTAATGTTAAACATGTCCTTGCAGTGAAAATGCCCTAAAAAGCTATTTTCATTGTAGCTGAGTTGGCTGTTCCATAGGAAAGCACTGGGATGCAATAATAATTAATAATACTGTATCTCTGGAATGGGTCAAACTAGCAAAACAAGTAAACATCTATTTTTAATAGTTATTAAAAATCAAAATTCAATGGTGAAGTTGGATTTATTTTAAATATTACAGAAAGAAAGTGTTTAGAAAGTTACCTTTGCCCTACCTAAAATCCCTGGAATCTAAATCTGCATTTGTTGTGCTCCCACTTCAACCAGCCAGTAATTAGCATTTCAATATGAATGAATGTGGTGTGAACTTGTTCCCGGGACAGGGACACATGTCTTTGGGTATGGTGTGGTGAGGCATTGTTGTGCTCTTGATGGGATGGCCTGGTGGTTGGGTTCAAGTACTTGAATAACTTCAAAGAGGTCTACCCTGTCACAATCAGATGTACCCTTCACCTAGAGCTGCACACTTCTTTCACTCCCCTAGCCAAACCTCCCTCCATCACAATGGGCCTCTTGTTGACAGCTAAGTGTCAGATCCTGCAAGAATGTCAAGACCTGCTTGACAGGTTTGCTTAGATTTTTCACATAACACTTGGGCACACTTCAAAGAGGCCTACCTTTATCTGTAGTTGACACTCGGGACTGCACCATTCTTTTGCCCCCTGCCAATTAGGCCACAATCACAGTGGGCCTCTTCTTGACATTACAGTATCACAGCCTATTTGCAGGTCTTCTGGGTTTAAATGTAACATTTGGGGCACACTTCAAAGGATTGAAACAGAATATCAAACTATTTGTGTGTATCCACTGCTTGGTTGCTGAAAGCTCTGCTTTGATCTATCACACTTCTTTCTCTGAGTATGTTGGAGACATAGGGACTGTCTAAAACAGGATTTTAATGTTAGATGTGAGAGGAGACTAGGAATACCATAGTACTATCCCCACAAACCCCCAATCCTCATAGCCCAAGTTTAGTGTAACCAAAGACTTTGCCATCTTGCAAATTCACAAACTAGACAGGGTTAGCACCTGGAACCTTTCTCCAATTGTTTAGGGCATACACAGGGGTCATTTGCACCCACTATCTCATACCAGGCATAAATGTGGCATCTCCAGGCACCCACGACAGAACACTCATGGGCCTGATGAAGATCAAAAGAGAACTAAACCTTCAGTCTGCAACATAAAAGCTCTGGAGTACTGGACCTTCTCTCTCTTTCTCACTCTCATACCCAAGACAAATAACTAGAATACCAAGAGTCATAAGGCTGACCCCCCGGCCCCCGAACACCCTTCGCCACCACCATCACCGACTTCATCGCACCCCACGCCATCGCCTCAGCAAACTACATACTCATTGGAGACCTGAATTTCCATCTCGACAACCCCAGCGACCCCAACTCCACTATCCTTCGTGACAACCTCGCCAGCATCGGACTTAAACAACTCGTCAACACACCGACCCACAGAGCAGGACAGACCCTCAACCCCATCTTCGCGGCAGGAAACAGCGTCCAATTAAGCCACACAATGCAGCCGCCATGGACCGACCACCACTGCGTACACTTCGCCATCAACAAACCCAAGGCACCCAAACCAGCCCCTCGCCCACCTCGAAGGAACTGGAGCAAGGTTACCGATGAGCAACTTAACTCCACCCTCACCCGAGACAACCACACCTGGGCACCCGACGCAAATGACGCAAACAACGCAGCCAGAGAACTCCACACCTGGATCTTCAACTGCACAGACGAGCTCGCCCCGCAACGCAACCCTGACAGACAACGCCCCAGGAAAGCCGCCTGGTTCACCACTGCTCTCCAAGAAGCCAGATGCACCTGCAGATGCCTGGAGAAGAACTGGAGAAACACCAAGACAACCAAAAACCACACCACCTAGAAGGACACCTTGACGGATTACCATAACCAGATCAGAGCAACCAAGAGGAACTTCATCCACAACAAAATCCTGGCCAACTCCACCAACTCCAAGGAACTTTTCAGTGTCATTAGGAATTCACCAACCCACGCAGCGAAGCCACAGACATCACACCATCCCAAGACCTCTGCGACAAGCTTGGAACCTATTTTCACCTCAAGATCAAAAACCTCTATGACAACTTCATCGACCATCTACCAGGTGCCACAGATGGCCCCCCGCCCCCCAGAAACACCAGCCAGCCCGCCATCTCCAACTGGACACCGATCACGGCCGAAGACACTGCCTCAACCATGAAAAGCATCCACTCGGGGCCCCCAAAGACCCCTGCCCCCCTCACATCTACCACAGAGCTGCGGCCGCCATTGCACCCGAACTACAACGCACCATCAACTCCACCTTCAAAACAGGCACCTTCCCAGACAACTGGTAGCGCGCAGAAGTCAGACCCCTGCTCAAGAAGCCCACAGCTGACCCCACCGACCTCAAGAACTATCGGCCCATCTCGCTCCTCCCCTTTGCAGCCAAAGTTGCAGAGAAAACAGTCAACAGGAAACTGACATGATTCATTGAAGAGAACGCCATCCTCGACCTGTCCCAATCTGGATTCCGAAGCAACCACAGCACAGAGACTGCCCTACTCGCCGCCAGAGACGACATCCGCACCCTCCTGGACCAAGGCCACTCTGCAGCCCTCATCCTACTCGACCTATCAGCGGCCTTTGACACCATCTCCCACCGCACACTAGTCGCCAGACTACATGACGCAGGCCCTGGAATGGATCCGATCATTCCTCACCGGAAGAAGCCAAAGGATCAGACTCCCACCCTTCCTCTCCGAACCCACGAAAATCACCTGCGGAGTCCCACAGGGTTCATCACTGAGCCCCACCCTCTTCAACATCTACATGGCCCCCCTCACAGCCATCGTCCGACAACACGGCCTCAACATCATATCCTACGCCGACGACACCCAGCTCATCCTCTCCCTCACCAAAGACCCCACCACTGCCAAACTCAACTTCCAGAAAGGAATGCAAGATGTCACAGTCTGTATGACCAACAGCTGCCTGAAGCTCAATGCCGAGAAGACAGAAGTCCTCGTCCTTGGTACCACCCCTTCTGCGTGGGACAGCACCTGGTGGCCGACCACCCTTGGAAGCCCACCTACCCCCTCAGACCACGCCAAGAACCTCGGCATCGTACTCGACTCATCACTCACCATGAACCGACAGGTCAACGCCGTCACCTCCAGCTGCTTCAACACCCTCCGCATCCTCCACAAGACCTTCAAGTGGATCCCCCCTGAGTCAAGGAAGACAGTCACCCACGCACTCATCACCAGCAGACTGTACTATGGAAACACACTCTACGCCGGCATCAACAAGTCCCTACTCCGCAAACTCCAAACAATACAGAACACCGCCGCCAGACTCGTCCTCGGGATCCACTGACACGAACACATCAGCCAACACCTATGAAGTCTCCACTGGCTCCCCGTGGAGAAAAGAGTCACTTTCAAATTCCTCACTCACACCTACAAGTGCCTACACAACAACGGACTCAAATACCTCAACGACAGAATCAACTTCCACGTACCCAAAAGAAACCTCTGATCTTCCAACCTCGCACTGGCCGAAACCCCGCGAATCCACAGAGCCAGAGCAGGTGGAAGATCCTTCTCTCACATTGCAGCCAAGACCTGGAACAAGCTACCGGCAGACATCAGACGCGCCCCCTCCCTGAACACCTTCAGGAAGACCCTCAAGACCTGGCTCTGCGGCTATACAGATCTGCGGACCCCCCCCCTCAGCGCCTTGAGACCCTCACGGATGAGTAGCGCGCTTACAATTCCCTTATTGATTGATTGACCTACTCTTAAAGCTACAGGGACAGAACAAGCTATAAGTAGCCTTTTCCTACAATTGCCCAGCAGACCAGTGGCAACTAGACCTGGAAAGCACCCTCCTGTTGGCCTCTGCCTGCTACCTTGTCGGTCTCAAAGTGCCTAACCTGAGTTCCTTGAGGGATTTGGAATTTTACTCCTGTGGTGGAATGGGTATTAAAAGACTAAAATCAGAAGGTAAGATTTTTGACCAGGACAAACCTGCTTAGTGTAGGTTCTGTTGTCCCGTCACCATTAACTGTAATTGATACATTGTGTTTCTTAACTCTATCACTACCATTAATTTTAAATGTGAAAAACATTATTTGTCCGGTACTCATTAGATTATTGCCAGTTTGATTTCATTTTGTTTATTAAATGTTACTTTATTTTTCTAAGTTATTTTCAGATTTGATTGTTCTGCTTTTCAACTCTAGTACTCTTTTGGTACTGTATATATACTTTACACATTGCCCCTGTGCCAGAACCACTTTCAGAGGGCCATGGGGCATGTAGAGGCTACTGGCCCCAACTGTGAGGGTTGAGGCAGTTTTCTCCTAAATTGCTGGGCCCTGGACTAGCATAGCTTCTGAGCAACAGGGCAAAGTACCTGTTTTCCACTTGACTCTCAGTGGTTGACGTGGTTAAGCAGTCCAAGATGCACTCGGGGGGCGAGGGAGGAGGTGTGGATACAGTTTAAAGAGCACAGTCTCTCAACTCAAAATGCATGCAGCAACAGTAAATGAATGGACAGACAAATACTCACTTTTTTAAAAAAGAGAAGTATTTTATTCCTACCGCTACCCACACAAAGCAAAAATATGCCATTTACAAACAATAACACAATTTCCCTAGAGGTCGGAGCTCCAGTGTTTCAATGGTAATTCCCTGTCCCACTCCCTCCTCGCGTTGAAGATAGTGGGGTTTTCCCATTCACTGTTGGCAACATCCTGGTAATGCCTACAATAAAACATAAAGGAGGGCCCCTGAATATACATTAGGGGAGCGGAACAGGGATAACAATCTAGTGAACAAACAGCACCCGCCTACCCCAAAGATCTAAGATGCTCATAAGTCAACATAAAAAAATACAGTTACTTGCTTGCCAACATTAAATGTAATACCCAATGTTTCTCAAAATAATATATTTATTAATACATTTCATATTCTCATTCCATATATACCTTGTTAGACCTGGCACCATTGGCTTGGGTCTCCCTTCCATTTTTTTGCTGTTGCCTCTTATGTTTTTGCTGGTTTTAGATGCTTTTGGGCACTGTGCCACTGCTGTTCAGTGCCACAGTGCAAGTGCTCCCTATGGTAAAGTGATGTATGGATTAGTGACTCAATGATTGGCTTGTTTGGTTTACTTGTCAGACCCTAGTACAGTGCACTGCGTGTGCCCAGGGCTTGTAAATCAAATACTGCTGGTGGGCTTGCAGCACTGGTTGTGCCACCCACCGGAGCAGCTTGTAAAGTGTGTCTCAGGTCTGCCATTGCAGAGCCTGTGTGCAGTCTGGTACTGCCATGTTGACTGGGCAAGTGCACCCACTTGCCAGTCCCTGAACCTTCCCTTTTATACATATTAGTCACCCCTAAGGTAGGCCCAAGGGCAGGGTGCATTGTAGGTAAAAGGTAGGACATGCCCTGATGTGTGTGGCATGTCCTAATAGTGAATTACAGCCATTTTCGTTTTTCACTATTGCAAGGCTAACTGTTCCCCATGGGCCAGAATGGGCAGTTTGATTATAACATCTTATAATCCTAACTGACTCAGGGAACTAGGTAGAAATTCGAGTTTAGTATGCCTGAACTCAGAATGATAAAATACATCTTTAAGTGAAGTTGGTTTTAACATTCTGTGTTTGAAAATACCACTTTTAGAAAGTAGGTATTTTCTTGCCTAACTATCCAAGCCTGCCTCTGCTAGGTTGTGTATTCCTTGTCTGGAGTTTGAGTGACAGGGGCTGGGGGCTTCCAGGAGACAGGGTGAGTCAGCACAGGGCTGAATAGAGAGATCTGCATGCAGATGGGAGGGTGGAGTTGCACCTGGGACCTGATTAGGGCTGTGCCTTCCCTCCAAAATGCTGGCTCCACCTCCTGTGGTGTGTCTGATGTCCCTGCCCTGCACTGTGAAAGGAAAGAAGGAGTCTTGTCAACAAAGTGCTCCAGGACTGACCAGAACTGGTTTGGACTAGGCAAAGGCCTCTCTGCCTTCAGAGAACAAAGAGAAACTGTGTATAAAAAGGGGGACCCAGACCCCAGAACTTTAGATCACATCTGGGAATCAAGACGAACCTTTGCTGAGGAGAAGAACCAGGAAGCTGAAGGAGGAGACTACCCCTGTGCTGTGTGTTTGGGGGTTGGCCTGCAGTGGTTGATTCATTGCCAAAGAAAGGAGAAAAGGACTGAGTGTGCTTTCTATCAACTTGAGGAAGAATCTCCAAGGGCTTGAACTAGAGCTTGCCTCCTGCCTGAAGTCTCAGGGATACAAGACTTCACCAACCAGCTCCCCCCTGAATTCCCTTGCTGGGAATTGAAGTGCCTGCTGTTGTGCTGGGCCTTCTGAGAGACTGCGTGTCGCTGGGAGCTGGAAGCGCGACGGAACGACGAGAAGCGTGTCGCCGCCGCAGCAGCTGTCGTCGCATCGCCGAAGAAGTGAGCCACCGCTGCCGCTGTCATCATCACATTGCCGAAGCGCAGCGCATCACCGTAGAAGCGGGACGCCGCCACAGAGGTCGCCGTCGCATCCCCGGAGAAGCGTGTCGCAGGGCCTGTCGCGGCTCCAAAAATCATTGAGTCGCCGCACGGCCGTCGGGCGTGCACGCATCACATCAACGTTGTCGCATCGCAACCAAGACGCCATTTTGTCGCATCGCACCGGAGAAGAGTATCGCATCGAGGTGCCATCTTGTCGCATCGCACCGGAGAGCAGTAAGACGCATCACCTCCCCACACAGTAAGGAAGCGAGCATCAACTCCCCTGCGCAGCATTAAGGAACCGACGCATCCACTCCCCTGAGTGTAAGGAACCGATGCATCACCTTCCCTGCAACCCTTTTGTTTTCTTTGCGTTACGCATTCAAGGTACATTGAGAGTAAAGTGTTGCATTTACAACTTGAGAGAACTGAACTATTTTATAACCTTTTAAAGTCTATTTTTGAGTACAGTATTGTGGATTTTTGTCATTTGGTCTTGTGCTAAGTCTATATAAAAATACTTATTTTTATAATACAACCTGTGTGGTGTCCATCTGTAGTGTTGTCACTGTATTACTGTATGTATTCACAAATGCTTTGCACACTGCCTCTGAGATAAGCCTGCCTGCTTGTGCCAAGCTACCAAGGGGGTGAGCAGGGGTTATTTTAGGAGTGTACCCCCTTACCCTGACTAGACGCAAGGGTCCCTATTTGGTCAAAGGTACCTACCTCTGCCAACTAGAGGCCCCCAAATCTAACATTGGTGGTCAGTGGTGAGGATTTGGACTTACATTTGTGATTCATATACAGTGATTGGTGTACACTACTAGTGAGTGCAGACCATAACGCAACCACATACTTTTTGAGAATTTTTCCTTGGAACTTCTTTTCTATTTTTGATTCTTGAGAAGTGCCAGTCTTTTTGCCACAATGAGAAAGTCAGCATCCATAGTATCTGTAGACATCATATTGGAAGAAGAGAGAATTGATACTTACACTGTGCCTTATCTCAAAGCTTTGTGCAAGAAATTTAAAATCTCTGTGAAAGGCCTCACCAGGAAAGAGGAATACCAGAAGGCGCTGAGGGCCTGGGTAGAATCTAGGAATGGCAGTGAGCATCCTGAGGAGCCAGTAGTGGAGGCAGAGGATTTAAATGAGCAACTTGAGGGGCCAGTGGGCCCAACCGGAGGGAAAGCACCTTAAGGGGCGGGCAGCAGTGTTTCTTCCAAGGGATTGTCCCCAGGAGAGCTGGAGGACAGAGCAAAGGAAAGGAAGCATAAGATGGAGCTAGCTAGGCTCAAAATGAATGGTCAGAAAGACATAGAGAGCAAGAAAATAGAGCTTGGGATGGAATTAGAGATGAAGAAGTTAGCCTTAGAGGAAAAGAGAATGCATTTTGAGCATGAGCGAGGACTGAGGGAATTGGAACTCAAGGCCAAAAGTTTAGAGGTTCCTCCCTCTGGTGGCAGCACACCGCCAGTGCATGCAGAAGCAAGAGCCTACATTCCCAAAGATGTAGTTAAAGATTTCCACAAGAATGAGGATATTGGTCAATGGTTTAGGGCTTATGAAGCTGCAATGTTGGTCCACCGGGTCCCTGAGAAGGATTGGGGAGCGGGGTTGTGGGGCCGCTTTGTTAGTGATGGGAGGGACACCTTGTTGGATTTACCTACAGAGGAGCAGATGTCCTATACCCACATGAAGGGAGCCCTAATGTCCAGATTTGGTTTGACCCCAGAGCTAAACAGACAAAGGTTTAGAAATTACAGAAAACTGGAGTCTACCACTTGGGTGGAATATGTGTCTTTCTTTTGCAGAGCATTGGATGGTTGGGTGAAGGGTAGCAAAGTGGATAATTTTGAGGCGCTCTATGATTTGTTTGCATGGGAGCACTTGTCAAATAACTGTTTTCCAGAGCTACGCCAGCATCTTATTGATAGTAAGCTGACTAACCCTAGGAAGCTTGCTGATGAGGTGGACCGCTGGGTGAGCACCCGGGTCCAGAAGGGTCATGTGGGAGACTTCGCCAACGGTGGGCAGGGTCCCCAGCAGAAGAGTGGGGGGGACAAGGGTAAACAGAGGGAGTTCCAGAAAGGGCCCCAAAGTAATCCCCAAGGGAACCAAGGGAAAGGTCCCCAGCCTCCCCCGGAGAAAAAGGCAGTGGCCCGACAGATAAGCCTGTTTACAAGGGGCCCAAGACCTGTTTTAAGCATGGTCTAGTAGGCCACTGTTCTTATGATGCTAGATGTCCCTTGTATGGGAAGACAGCACCCACTGGTGCACCACCCCGGCAGTTGGCTAGTGTAGCCCTGGGGGAGGAGATGGGTGCCCAGGGTGGGTGGGGTCCCACAGAGATGTCCCTTGTCTCTTGAGGAGACTGTGAGGTGGTCCCCAGGACCCAGCTGCCTGATAACACTAAAAAGTACAGGCAGTGGGTGACCATCAATGGCCAGAGGGTGGAAGCTCTTAGAGACACCGGAGCCAGTGTGACAGCTGTCAGTTGTCGGCTGGTGTCTGAAGAGCAGGTAGTCCCCAATGCATTTTACCCAGTTGTTGCCGCTGACAACACAGAAAGCCACTGCAAGGTGGCACAGGTTCCCTTTGAGTGGGGGGGTCTCAGGGACTCTTCAAGTAGCTATGAGGCCAGCCATGCCTGTTGATTGTCTGTTAGGTAACGATTTGGAGAGCTCCCCTTGGGCTAAGGTGGAGCGAAGAGCTCATTTAGAGATGTTGGGTTTGCCTGAGTGGGCCTGCGTGACCACTCGGTCTATGGCAGCCAGTAAGGGTGTTCAAGAGGACCTGGAGCCTGAGAAAATGGCCCAGGTGCCTGCCTTAAAGAGAAGAGGTAGGGGCACGGGAAACCGGCCCCTGAGATTCCCACGGCCCAGGAGGAGGCAGACCCTGAGGGGATGCCCTGGAGCCTACCGGGGAAGAGATTGCTGAACTGGGAGACCTGCCTGAGCTGACCCATTGGCAGCAGGAAGGAGGTCCCTCCAGGGAAGAGTTATGTGAGGAGCAGAACAAGTGCCCTTCTCTTGTGGGTTTGCGGCAGCAGGCTGCAAACCAGGCAGCAGGTGATCAGTCTGGATCACATTGGATCTACTGGGAGAATGGTCTCCTGTATAGTGAGCCTAAGGTTGCTGAGCCTGGGTCAGCCCGTGTGCTGGTGGTACCCCAGCGCTTCAGAGCCTTCCTACTGGGGCTGGCTCATGATGTGCCTTTTAGCAGGACATTTGGGGCAGGACAAGACCTTTGAAAGGCTTGTCACCCACTTTTATTGGCCCCAAATGCGCAAGAGTTCAGACACTCATTGCAGGACCTGTCAGACTTGCCAGGCAAGTGGAAAGAGTGGGAGGAAGCACAAGGCTCCTCTCCAGCCGTTCCCTGTGGTCAGCACCCCCTTTGAAAGGGTGGGCATTGACATTATGGGGTCTCTGGATCCCAAGACAGCCATGGGCAACAGGTTCATCCTGGTCTTGGTGGACCATGAAGACAAAAGAGGTACGGTGTTCCTGGGTGGCAAGTTGGCCACCTGGTTAGTAGTGGTGGGGAGGTGGGGAATACCTCCTTTCGGAACTAGGACACTCACACACCCAGCAAGCTAGGTGTCATGCTTCATCATATGGGTCTGCTCCTCGTCGAGCCGGCGCTGCAATGCTCGATGGGCACCCATAAAGGGGCTCTTTATCGGAGATCTTTTGTTCCTTGCCGTATAGGTGCCGTGGGTGTGAGGGGCCTGGTAAGATGTAGATGTGGTGTGTGGGTTAAAACAGGTAAGGGAATCCTCTATAATTATTTTTATTCTGGAGAGGTCACAACCTGAATAAAAAGTAAAAAGAAGAAGGAGGGCGACTATTTTGTTTTAATCTGACAAAAATTACGCTCTACCCCTTAGCGGTCAACATGTTTCTCGCCTATAAAATGTCTCTAATAGATCAGTTGGCGATTCCTCAGGACCTAGTGACTAAATGAAAACTATCTACAGTGTGTGGTGTGGTTCTACATACCACTTCTTCTCTCGGTAGGACGTTGCCCCGGAGAAAAGCAGCCAACCTCTTAAGGATTCAAGTGCTGCTTCATCAGACCACAGCGGAGTATATGGACACTCAACGTAGTGTCGCTGCTCCCGCTCAGAGCAGTCCGGCTCACCTACCCGCTCTGCTGCATCAGGAAAGCCATCCCTCTCAGGACAGTGACGGCCCCCGTGGTGGGACGTGCACTGATGTGGATTTTCTCCCACGTGGGGTTTCCCAGAGAGGTGGTGTCAGACCGAGGTACCAACTTCATTTCCAAGTATATGAAGTCCCTGTGGCAGGAGTGTGGTGTAACATACAAGTTCACTATCCTTACCACCCCAAGGTAATGGGCTGGTTGAGAGATTCAACCGGACCCTCAAAGGCATGATTATGGGTCTTGAGGAACTCATGAGGCATAAGTGGGACGTCCTCTTACCATGCCTTCTCTTTGCATACCGTGAGGTGCCACAGAAGTCCCTAGGGTTCAGCCCCTGTGAACTTCTCTATGGTCACCCAGTGAGAGGACCTTTGAGTTTGGTCAAGGAAGGCTGGGAGCAATCTCCCAGGAAACCTCCCCAGGATGTATATAGCTACATGCTGGCCTTCAGGAACCAAACTAGGTGATTCAGAAAACTCACTGAGGCGAATCTGGAAGCCAGCCAGGAGGAGATGAAGCGGTGGTACGACCAGAATGCCACTCTGGTTGAGCTTCAGCCTGGTCAGAAAGTGTGGGTCATGGCCCCAGTGGAGCCCTGTGCACTCCAGGAAAAGTGGACCGGACCATTTGAGGTGGTGGAGCGCAAGAGTCCGGTTACCTACTTGGTGGACTTGCGGTCTCCCAGGAACCCCTTACGGGTCCTGCATGTCAACCGCCTGAAGCCCCACTTAGAGAGGTCCGAAGTGGGCATGCTCCTAGCAACAGATGCTGAAATGGAGGAGGAGACTGAGCCTCTTCATGACCTCCTGTCTGCAACAGAGCAAGATGGGTCAGTGGATGGAGTAAACCTCTCTTCCACCCTGACTCCTGAACAGCAGAATGACTGTCACCAGTTGCTGGGACAGTTTTCTGACCTGGTCTCCCTGATTCCCAGTGTCACTGAGTGGTGCGTCCATGATGTAGACACTGGGGACAGTCCTCCTGTCAAGCACAAAACTTACAGGGTGACTGACAGGGTGAGAGCTTGCATCAAGGAGGAGGTCTCCAAGATGCTTGCGTTGGGGGTGATTGAGTCCTCTAGCAGTCCTTGGGCCAGCCCCGTGGTCTTGGTCCCAAAGGCTGCCGCACCAGGTGTCACACCAGAGCTGAGGTTCTGTGTGGACTACCAAGGGCTCAATTCAGTCACCAGGACTGACGCGCACCCCATCCCCAGAGCTGATGAGCTCATTGATCGGTTAGGGGCTGCCTGGTACCTCAGCACGTTTGACTTAACGTCTGGGTACTGGCAGATCGCCTTGACTGATGGGGCAAGAGAGAGGACAGCATTCTCCACACCAGATGGGCACTACCAATTCTGTGTTATGCCCTTTGGGATGAAGAATGCCCCTGCCACCTTTCAGAGGTTGGTCAACCAGGTGTTGGCTGGACTGGAAGAGTTCAGTGCCGCCTACCTGGATGACATTGCAGTGTTCAGCGCCAGTTGGGAAGAACATCTGCGCCACCTCTGGGAAGTGTTGATGGCGCTGCGGAGAGTAGGCCTCACGATCAAGGCGAGTAAGTGCCAGATCAGGCAGGGTTCCGTGGTGTACTTGGGACACCAGGTTGGGAGCGGCCAGGTGGCACCCCTACAGCCCAAGATTGAGACCATCCTGACTTGGGAACCCACCAATACCCAGACAGAGGTGAGAGCCTTTTTAGGACTCACTGGGTATTACAGGAGGTTTGTCAAGGGGTATGGCAGCATTGTTGCACCCTTGACAGAGCTGACTTCCAGGAAGCAGCCCAAGAGAGTGATTTGGACTGACACCTGTCAGAGAGCTTTTGATGCCCTGAAGACTGCCATGTGCACGGCGCCCGTGCTCCTGGCACCCAACTTCTCAAAAGAGTTTATTGTGCAAACAGACGCTTCAGAGCATGGTGTGGGGGCTGTTCTATCACAGATTAATGAGGAGGGCCTAGACCAACCTGTAGCCTTCATCAGTAGGAGGTTACTTCCACGGGAACAGAGGTGGAGTGCAATTGAGCGTGAGGCATTTGCTGTGGTCTGGGCACTGAAGAAGTTGAGACCATACTTGTTTGGGACTCACTTCCGGGTTCAGACAGACCACAGACAGACCCCTCAGATGGTTGATGCAGATGAGGGGTGAGAATCCAAAGCTGTTGAGGTGGTCCATATCCCTACAGGGGATGGACTTTACGGTGGAACACCGCCCTGGTACAGAACACGCCAATGCTGATGGTCTGTCCAGATTTTTCCACCTTAGTGATGAGAACTCCCAGGAGATAGGGTAGTTCTCCCCACATTTCAGCTGGAGGGGACACGTGTTAGACCTGGCACTATTGGCGTGGGTCTCCCTTCCATTTTTTTGCTGTTGCCTCTTATGTTTTTGCTGGTTTTAGATGTTTTTGGGCACTGTGCCACTGCTGTTCAGTGCCACAGTGCAAGTGCTCCCTATGGTAAAGTGATGTATGGATTAGTGACTCCATGATTGGCTTGTTTGGTTTACTTGTCAGACCCTAGTACAGTGCACTGCGTGTGCCCAGGGCTTGTAAATCAAATACTGCTGGTGGGCTTGCAGCACTGGTTGTGCCACCCACCGGAGCAGCTTGTAAAGTGTGTCTCAGGTCTGCCATTGCAGAGCCTGTGTGCAGTCTGGTACTGCCATGTTGACTGGGCAAGTGCACCCACTTGCCAGTCCCTGAACCTTCCCTTTTATACATATTAGTCACCCCTAAGGTAGGCCCAAGGGCAGGGTGCATTGTAGGAAAAAGGTAGGACATGCCCTGATGTGTGTGGCCTGTCCTAATAGTGAATTACAGCCATTTTCGTTTTCACTATTGCAAGGCTACCTGTTCCCCATAGGCCAGAATGGGCAGTTTGATTATAACATCTTATAATCCTAACTGACTCAGGGAACTAGGTAGAAATTCGAGTTTAGTATGCCTGAACTCAGAATGATAAAATACGTCTTTTAGTGAAGTTGGTTTTAACATTCTGTGTTTGAAAATACCACTTTTAGAAAGTAGGTATTTTCTTGCCTAACTATCTAAGCCTGCCTCTGCTAGGTTGTGTATTCCTTGTCTGGAGTTTGAGTGACAGGGGCTGGGGGCTTCCAGGAGACAGGGTGAGTCAGCACAGGGCTGAATAGAGAGATCTGTATGCAGATTGGAGGGAGGAGTTGCACCTGGGACCTGAAAAGGGCTGTGCCTTCCCTCCACAATGCTGGCCCCACCTCCTGTGGTGTGTCTGATGTCCCTGCCCTGCACTGTGAAAGGAAAGAAGGAGTCTTGTCAACAAAGTGCTCCAGGATTGACCAGAACTGGTTTGGACTAGGCAAAGGCCTCTCTGCCTTCAGAGGACAAAGAGAAACTGTGTATAAAAAGGGGGACCCAGACCCCAGAACTTTAGATCACTTCTGGGAATCAAGACAAACCTTTGCTGAGGAGAAGAACCAGGAAGCTGAAGGAGGAGACTACCCCTGTGCTGTGTGTTTGGGGGTTGGCCTGCAGTGGCAGGTTGCTTCATTGCCAAAGAAAGGAGAAAAGGACTGAGTGTGCTTTCTATCAACTTGAGAAAGAATCTCCAAGGGCTTGAACTAGAGCTTGCCTCCTGCCTGAAGTCTCAGGGAATCAAGAGTTCACCAACCAGCTCCCCCCTGAATTCCCTTGCTGGGAATTGAAGTGCCTGCTGTTGTGCTGGGCCTTCTGAAAGACTGCGTGTCGCTGGGAGCTGGAAGCGCGAGGCAACGACGAGAAGCGTGTCGCCGCCGCAGCAGCTGTCGTCGCATCGCTGAAGAAGCGAGCCGCCGCTGCCATCATCACATCACCGAAGCGCGGCGCATCACCGGAGAAGCAGGACGCCGCCACAGAGGTCGCTGTCGCATCCCCGGAGAAGTACGTCGCAGGGCCTGTCGCGGCTCCAAAGATCATCGAGTCGCCGCACGGCCGTCGGGCATGCACGCATCACATCAACGTTGTCGCATCGCAACCAAGACGCCATTTTGTTGCATCGCACCGGAGAAGAGTATTGCATCGAGGTGCCATCTTGTCGCATCGCACCGGAGAGCAGTAAGGAACCGACGCATCACCTCCCCACACAGTAAGGAAGCGAGCATCAACTCCCCTGCGCAGCAGTAAGGAACCGACGCATCCACTCCCCTGAGTGTAAGGAACCGACGCATCACCTTCCCTGCGACCCTTTTGTTTTCTTTGCATTACGCATTCAAGGTACATTGAGAGTAAAGTGTCACATTTACAACTTGAGAGAACTGAACTATTTTATAACCTTTTTTGTCATTTGGTCTTGTGTTAAGTCTATATAAAAATACTTATTTTTATAATACAACCTGTGTGGTGTCCATCTGTAGTGTTGTCACTGTATTACTGTATGTATTCACAAATGCTTTACACACTGCCTCTGAGATAAGCCTGCCTGCTCGTGCCAAGCTACCAAGGGGGTGAGCAGGGGTTATTTTAGGAGTGTACCCCCTTACCCTGACTAGACACAAGGGTCCCTATTTGGTCAAAGGTACCTACCTCTGCCAACTAGAGACCCCCAAATCTAACATACCTCAATATACAGATACATTTTATTTCAATTCACATAGATAGAACATATTAAAAAACACATATAGGTGGACCCATGCCCTCTCCTAACAGTCATACATCTCCTACTTAAAAAAGGTTCCATCATACTCCCACATTCATACATTCACTTATACAATAATAAAAACCTGATAATTCAAAAGCACTTATCCCCAGTGTCTCCTAAACCTCAAGGTTTTATTACGTGACATGAAATACAATTTTTCATAATTTACTTAAATTACAATCTTTGTTTAGCAAGATATTAGCACATAAATATGTATATCTTGGATAAATAAACACTAAAGAACATTTTATCAGTATCTTGTGCTATGCCAACACACGTTTCAGTGTAAAACGGCAATACCGCCATACACCTTCCTCAGGGTAAGTTCACGATGTTTGGAATGTTGGCAGAAGGGGGGGGGATACAGTAGGGTATGGGCCAACCTTGTTCTATACTTGGAGGGTAGAACTAGAGAGTATATATCAATACAGCTCTATGTCAAAATAGAACTCAGAGCACTCTCTGTATTGTACCATCCACAGGCACACATACACCCATTGTGTGCATGCATATAGCAGTTTATACTCCATGTACTGTACCACTCACATTCACTCATACATCCATCATATGCATTTAACATGCATGCACAGCACTCTTCATGTATTGTACCATTCCCAGGTACACATACACCCAGAGCATGCACTTATCCTTCACGCACTGCACAACACTACATCTTTCAGGTACTGAACCATTCTCAGGCACATGCACCACCAGCACATGCATACACTATTCATAAACTACTCAATACTGCATTATTCCTGCATGGCACTATCCCCAGGCACACATACACCCAGCTCAGATACACTATTTGTGCATTGAGGGGAACTTCTCACCAACCTGATGTAGGCCAAAGTTGAGTTACACACAGCGGCGGAACATTTAAAAAGCAAGAGAGCCTGTAGGCATAACTCCAAACACGTTATAAATGACCTGTTTTCTCCTACTGGTCACTACACGGTATGCTGCTACCACCGTGCTGATGCTGATTAACTCCTGTTAAAGGTAGTAACCTTCTACCACTATGAGGGTAGCACTTTTGGTACCTCTACTGATCAACAAGACCACAATCCGTAAGCTTAAGTCATGGCACACATGCATGATCCGTGCTTGCCTATGACAGCAAAAATCACGATTAGGGATCCAGACCATCAGTACAGTTAATCACTCAGGGCAGGGATGCACGTCCATTACCATGAAGAGGACTTTTCTGTCCCAACACTCTTATATAGCCATTTTACTGAAATCAATTGCTTTGCACTAATGAAAACACAGTCTCTGGCGAACTTAGGCCTCAGACTCCATCCTGTTTGTGACGTTTCAATATGAATAGACTCGTATTCTCATGTCTCGCTAGAAAAAATATTGAATGGGTTCCCCAGGCAAGGACAGTGATCCTCACAAGCTGTTCTGAATAAGAATCTATTCATTCAAGTTTAAATTGGGCTGCCCCAGGGAACATTGCATACATATGTAATCATTTGTGTTCCATGTAAGGGCTGTGAGAACCTGTTTGTTGTAGAATTATGAGAGTTTTGTCGAATGTATTTAGTTGCACATTTTTTCTTTGTTTGAATTTAATTAGTTTAGGCTATAAGAACCATGTATGCCTGTAGTAAATCCATGAAATAAATTGTTCCGAATCCTATAAAAGAGTGTGTTTTCATGATGCATCAGTAGACCCTTCCCGCTTACTTCATCCTGGATTGCTATCCCACTTTCCATACTTAGCATTCTAATGATTCAAACTTTGCATAGTTCTCTATTGACTTTGTACTTTAACTGAGCTTTTGACTCTGATTTGACTGATTGGCTTTGACTACATGAGATCGATTGCTGCATGACTAAAATTCTAAAAATAAAACTTTTAGGGTTTAGATTTCCCTATCTGTCATCGTAGGACCAATTGGGCTCTAAGTATCTCTCATTTGATTTGTCATTAATAATGCTATAATTGAGACAGGTCCATGGCAGAACACCAAAACACGTATCCTATTTACACCACTCCTGATAGATTACTTTAATGGTTCACCATGACAGCGCTTGTGATTATTACTTGAGGTGGATACTTACCCCCTAGTTAATAACCCAATTTCTTACATGTGAAAGACAAACTGGAATAATGAAGATTATCATTAAGTAATTTAAGCAGTTGGGGTTTTACTTAAGGGTGGGCGGAATTTGCGTAGTCGCGTTATGCAAATCTCCGCAAACTTGCTAAAAAATTCTGCGAGCACGCGGAAATTCCGAGAAATCGCGGAATTGCTGGTCCCGTCCGTTCGAGATGTGTTTTTGCGTGCTCGCGGGGAAATATATTGCTAACTTGCCCATGCGGTCGCTAACGGGCGCGGCCATCTTGTTTTCACTTGTCCCGCCCGCTCGCGATGGTATTTCCTGTTCCGGGTCGCGTATTGCATGCTCCCGCCCGCTCGCGATGCATATTTCCAGTTCCGGGTCGCGTATTGCATGCTCCCGCCCGTTCGCGATAAGGGTTTCCTGTTCGGGAACGCGCATTACGTGTTCGCGATGCTTTTTGCGTGCTCGGGGGGGAAATATTGCGCGAACTTGCCCATGCAGTCGCAATGGGCGCGGCCATCTTGTTTTTCAGTCTATTGCTATGGTTCTGGGCCTGCTTTTCAATCCTCCCTCTATCTTTTCAATCCTTTGTTTCTGTAAACTTTTTTTGGGTCTTTTTATTTATTATCTATCTCTCTATTTTCCTGATTCTATATTTTGAGTTTTTTTCTACTTTTTGTGTGTTTTTAACTACTTTTTCACACTTTTTCTATTACCTGCTTTTTCATTTCTTTTACTTACCTTTTTGTAATTCCTACCTTTTCTTTTCCGTCCCCCGCCTACCCAGAACCATGGCAAAGGGCCACAGCCACAGGGCTCGAAGTCGGAGCCAGAGCCGCGACCGCCTTCCTTGCGGAAGGCGGCGCCAAAGAGGGGTGCAGGCACGGGCCTTATTCAATGAGTCGGAGGTGGCCGCTCTTGTTTTTTTTGTTCAGCGCCACCTCCCCTTAACCCTGGCAGCAGGCGGCAGGCCTGGGTCCGGGTACGGGCTCCGGGAGCGTTGGCAGCGGTGGGGCAAGGTGCGTCGGGCAGTGTTTCGCTGCTCTGGTGTCCGGCGCACCAATAATCAGCTGACGCACCGGTGGTCTGATATTCTGGACCGGGAGCTGACCTGCTGGACCTGCTAGGAGTGGAGGTCCCGGGGCTTGGTGAGTAGCTATTTAATATTACTACTTTGTGTTCTGCTCTGTGTTATATATTGCGAATATATATTTTTTTCCGACCAGCAAGAATGCTGCTGCTTACATTGCAGGTAAATTACGTTTAAAAATCTGTGATTGTTATGACACAGGCGCTCGGCGCTACTAATCTTACTTGTTTGCAACTTTGCGCTCGCTTGGCCTGATGATTATGTAAGAGTTTACTTTAGAGAACTTAAGTGATGTAATGCTAGAGAGAGTAGTCCTTCCTTTGTCCTCCTGCCACTAAGAAGGGATAGTGGTGGATTGATAGGTTTAGTTACTTATTAGTTGGTAATTTGTAAGTGGTGTGCGTGACGCATCCTCTGTCATGTCACGTGCTGCTGAGTGCTGCTTACCCCAGTCCTTCGCAGAACCTTTTGTAGTTTGTTTTCTGAGTGTTAATAGGCTTATATCATCAGCAGCAACCAGCCAACAATTTGGTGTATGCAAAAATGTATGCATGTGTCCTCCATCTATGCATTTTTGAGGTCTAAAATAAATGGAAATGCAGACTTACTGAACAATTGGCCCGTCTGGATTGGAATAGGTGGGCTAGGTCAGGTGGTAGTTAGGCTTGCTAGACAGTCCGTGAATCTCGCAATACTACCAGTCGATCAGATAGGTCAATTTTATTGCAATTGTTGTTACCAAAAAGTTTTTGGTGCGTATTTTAAAATATTTTATTTATTTCACACCAAACTTTAATTTTTGTCTCTTTCTTTATGAAATCTTACATGATCAGCAGCACCCATGGGCAAGAAAGACGGGGTCGCAGGCGGTGGGCCACGAAGATCAACAAGATGCCTCCCAGGGACAGGACCGCTCCTCTATCGAGGGCTCTGCTGCTGGCCCCAGTAAGTCCTCCAGTGGTTAATATTATTAATTATATTTCCCAAACTTTTCCTGCACCTTATTTTTTCCAAACTATTATTTCGGTATCCTCCTAATTCAAATTTTGACAAAATCTTCTTTGCTCTATACTATCTGTTTCTAAATTCTTGTTATCCCTGCCTCTAACTGCGTCTGCTATGACTCTCTGTACTACTACTATTAGTCTGTCTGTAGCTAAAGCTTGCCCAGTTGCCCACTCTTTATTTAAAATATTTTAAATAAAACTCATATTCACCAATAGCTATAGCCATTGAGTCCAGTCCTTTGGGTTGTCCTCTTCTACTACTTCTAGTCTTCTTATTCTTGAGGCTTTTCGACAATTCCCACCAAGAAAATGCCCAACCACATTTTAGAATTTTAGATAGGATAGGACATACTACTACTGTTGTAGGGATTCTGCACATACAGAACTTTGCACAAGAAAATAGGACGTTGGTGATGGGAGGTTGGACCTTCCTCACACCTCAATCAGAAGCCACCACAATCCCCTGACCAACTAGTTATAGTGTCTCATTACTCCGAAACCCCCCAAATACCCAATGAGTAGACAACCCAGACAACATAACACTCCCAACCTCTGTCGCGGAAGCAATGCACACCCTTTTGCTCACTCTCTCGTGTAAGTCCACACCAAATACCACCGAGTCTATGTAAGTTCAAAAGGTTTATTTTTATTTCCAACTGACAAGCTCTGTACGTTGTATAATGCAGCAGCAACAGCAAAATGCATAAGATTAAAACAATAAACATTGTTACACTTAGTTAGACTTACAAGTTACTTACAACTACAAGTCCATAGAAGCCAAAAGGCGAGATCATGATAACTGAACAGTGGTGGAAGAACCACCCTCCCTTGGTAGGAATCTAGTTTATATAAAATTATAAATGGAGATGTGAGAATTCTGGGGAGCCCTCACCTTAGAAGAACCTAGTACTGGTTACATCATAAGGTCTGCAAAGCTCTGGTTCTTCGTATAAGGGAATCTTCCGTCTATAATGAGAAAAATGGTGCGCGTTAGTATAGTGCAAGCATTTCTCAGTCGTGCCAAAAGTGCAGTTTTTTATGGATAAGCAATATGGACTAACACCAGAACTCCATAACAAAGTCGGTTGTTTTTCGACCTTGTACGCAGCGCTCAGACAGTAGCAGTATGAGCTCATGTGGGCTCAAAGGCGTCTTTCACAACAAGCTGCGAGGTAACTTGCGCAAAAATAAAAGACAGAGCTAAAATGGTTGCATGGCTCGGGGTAACTTAGCAAAGACTAGAATGACCCTAGGGACCATATAACACTACCAGTGTCTACTCTACTACCTGATTTATACTAGTGATGTATGTTGTATATGTATTATGTATGTATTAACTTTTTTTCATTCTTGCTAGTCAAAAATAGGGGAGGTGTATATGGCATCTGAAAAATGTGTAATGTTTTTCTAGGCGTACTACCGACCACCAGTACCGGGGCCAGCGGCGAAGGTGACGCGGCCGCTGAGGGTGCAGGCGATGCGGCAGTTGGAGGAGCTGCAGGGGGTGAGCCAGCAGCAGTGGCGGGCGGTGGTAAGTTATATTTCTAATCCTTACTTATTGACATTACACTCGTTGCAAGGGTGTAATGTATACTGTACTGTTGAGACTTAAGTAAGAAGTTGTTGTGAACGGTTGAAGAAGACACCCTTTACTTAGCATTAGCAATAGCATTAGCGACGGGAGTGTACTGAGAGTAACCAATGGCCTCTTCTATCGGACTTCAACTCAGCTGTGAAATTTTTATGGAGAAGACAAAGTCTGATCAGATGACCTTGATGGATGGGTTGAACGAAAAGGGAAAGAAGGGTGGAAGGAGGAAGGACGGGCGAGATTTTATATTTATGACTGGCAGAGAAGGATACGTGGGATGCATGCATAGGTGTGTGATATGAATCAGATGCATGGGTGGTGGAATGCCTGAAACTCCCACAAATGTTCGAGGCCGAGGTAGTGGGAGGATAGATACATACCACAAATGTTACGTACTGTGCTTGCTAGTGCTACTGTGCCACTATGTGTAGAATGAATTTGTCTGACTGCTTTGCTAAGAGTATATTTTACAATAGTCTTGTTTTTCTTCTTGATATAGCGACTCCTTCCAAAGGTAAAGTCGACAGGAAGGAGTTGGCAGCCAAGGCCCGGCGCCGGAAGCTGGAGGCCATACAGGCCGAATACCAGCGGCTGGTTCTTCTAGAGGAGGAGGAGGAGGAGGAGGCGGCAGCAGCTGCAGCCTCCTCCAATGCCCCGGGCCCCAGACACCCCCTACAGTGTTACGGGCGCCACTGCCTGTCAGCCGCCCGCCGCCACACAGCAAGAAGCACTGCTGCCCCCCCGTGGATGCAACTGCCGCGCGCTGAAGCACCGCGTGGCCCGCCTAGAGGAGCGCATCCGTGTCCTGGAGAGGCGAGCCCGCTGAGACCCCGTTTATTTATTGCCCCTTTTTATAGCTTCTTTTGGTGGGTGGGAATCGGGCGTTGGGTTTTGGACTTTTGGACATTTGTTGGACTTTTTCGTTCCGGGACATGAACATTGGTTGGGGTTAGGGAGAGGGGTGGGTCAGGTGTTGTGGGATTTTTTTACATAGTTTATTTTTGTTAGGGTATTAAATTACATATTTAGACTTTATATACGATGTGGTTAATGTTTTGTGGGTGGGGTTACTGTTTTACGTCACACGGTTTCCTTACTGGTGCAGTGCCACAGCCAGTGTTTGATTTAAATAATTGGCTGAGTTACTAAGACACAAACAGACAGATGCTGTACCCCTCACTGAGGGACTTGTCCTACTAGTACTGTCAGTCTCTCCTCCTAATCTATGCATTCTGCAACTGGACTCAAAGGGGTGTGTGAAATAGAATTAATGAAAAAAATTCTGTTATTAATTATGCCTCCCCAAACTTCTTCTCTTACCTGTGCTTGATGTTTAACTTGGGCACGGCGATGGCTGCATGGTGATGATGGTTTTCTTTCCCAACATGCCATGGTTGTGGTGGTAGTAGTAGTAGACCCTGGCAGTTTCACTTGCAAATAAAAGAAAATGAGACAGTCAGTCGCCTGAGAGAGACTGTGGGAGGAGTAGTAGAACGAAGTACAGTACGGAACTTACTGCCAAACAATAATATGCCAAAATACAAGGAAACATAATGGTTGCGGGGATAGCCTAGTACCTAGAGTTACAAACTCTAGCTGTGTTGAGTCACTTGACTAGGCCTACAGTACACCGTGACTCGACACAAGCGTAACCGTTAGTGCTGTTTCGGAGGATGACAACAAATCCAATCTATGCCGGCAATTAATGTTGATGGATTAGGTTCCTTTGGTAAAAAAAAAATCGCAAATATACTGCTCATAGGAGGGTGGGCAAGCAGAAGAAGATCCGCGCCCTGCCTTGAAAATGCATTTTTGTTGCTTTAGCCACATCCGCCCCAGCAAGCGTGTGATAAATTATTGGTGTACATTTAATTTAGTCACACCTCAATAAGTCACACAGCCCGGGGAAGAGGGTTAGGGTTTGATGAATGGTTGGGAAGGGGGTTTTGGGAAAGGTTTGACAAAGAAAAACAGTACGCATGGACAACAACAAAACACAATCTTGGCAGACAACCATATCCATAAATCAGTTAAGGGAGAAAAAGGAAATGCATGCATGATGATGATAACTTGATGGTTAATGATAGTACTTACTAACTACTACTACTAGACAATTAGACAGTACAGGGCAGCAGTATATTATGCATTTTGCCTTGCCTGTCTGCCCTCAGAGAGACCCGAATTACATTCAGTTTCTGTTCTGTTGTACCGGCCCGGGCTTAAAGATAGCAAAGAAAAGCCAAAAATTGCTGGAGGGATGAATTGAATTATAAGCAGAGAGCAAACATAACAACAACAACACACAGTAGTAATGATTGAAGACAAAAAATGAATCAAATTTAAAAGATGATGAAAGTTGATACTGTTACTGTATGTTATCCTGGTCAAAATGTGGAGTTGCATCTCGGCATTCGTCTTGGTCCTCCCTTCCATGGACGCTCCGGCCATCAATCTTGGGTGACGCCACTTCCTGCCTGGCAGATGTAGATTCATTGGTAAGGTAAGTGATAGTTGTTTTTCCCAGTGTAGCACAGGGTAAGGGCCGGCCTGTAATTGCAGATGGGAAAACAAAAGGGATATTGAAAAATCAAGTAGAAAATAAATGCCTAAATTACCGTGGAGTGCAACAAGAACACTTTCAGAGGCGGCATGGATTTGGATACATCATGTCTACTCTAGTCTGTTTCCAGCATTAACCTCCAACAACAACAGGACAGAGCAGGCCCACGGCACCCGTGACACATCCTCCATTTAGCGTACATTTTTTGACAGAGGCAGACAAAGCAGATATACAGCAACATAGCATTTTACAAATTAAGTGACTAAATCAATGCCCCGCTGTCAGTCATACCACCACACTCGACTCCACCACTACACAGACATGTAGGTCTGCAGTGGTTGTTGTTGACTTGGTTACCTTTTAATGCACTCATGAAAAGCACTGAGTTATTCCATCAATCATCTCTGATCGTACTGAGTGACTGCGAAGAGATAATGTCACTGTGGTCATCATCATGGTGTGTTGTCCAACTCAGTGTGCAGTAGTGTACCGATTGAGTCCCCTTTCCATATTCAAAATGCAATGGATCGGCCTGCAGTAGAAGTAGAAAATTGTTATTGAAAAACAAGAATGGAAACAAACATTGCATTGAGTTACTTTTAGTGTGTAGATTAGATAATAGTACACAATGAATTACCTTCATGCACTACAAACAACAACAACACAAATCACTCAGTCAGCGTCCAATGCATGTCATCATTCATTACCTGTTCCTTCTCATCTCCAGTTAATGGGCAGTCTGTATCGGCTCGGAAAGGAGGATAGCTATAGTAGTCATCATTATGTTCCACTTCTTTTGGAGAGACTCAACGAGGCAAGATTTTAGTTTTTCGTCGATTATTCTACATCCAATTATCATCTGGCTTGAGGGCAATAGATTTAGGTCGATTCAGGAGGAGCAGGACTCGGAGGAGTGGACTGAAATGCAGAGAGCTGAAACTCATATAAGGCAGTAAAATACGAAGACGGTGGTGATGGATTTGTTGTGATTTGAAGTTTCCAAACAGAAAGACAGACACACAAATAGAAGTAAATAAGGGAGAACCACAGTAAGAAGTGGAAGCCTAGTTGTCAGGGAAGTATAGCTCGTCCTCAAACTCTGGAGGTTCAACCAGAAGTAGGTAATCAGCATCCAACACGCTACTTCCGTCACCTGAGCCGCTGTCCTCATCTTCCTGCGTTGATTCATGTATTGTGTAATTCGGTGGTATAAATTGCTGATTCATTTTGATCATGGTTAACCTCTCAACGTTTTTGGGTGAGAGACTGGTCCTTTTCACTGTTACAATGGAACCAGCAGCACTGAAAACACGTTCAGAAGAGACACTTGCGACAGGGCAAGCCAGATAGTTTATCGCCAGCCTGCTGAGCACTGGCCATTGGCCCCTTTTGCCATACCAATACCGCAATGGGTTTTGATCAATGTAGACCTCTGTTGGATCATCCAGGTAGGCCTGGACCATTCGGTCAATGTTCAGGGGTGCTAAACTTAGTGCGGCCTCTTTTGTCTTTGCATCAGCACTGGACCTAGCAAGTCCTTGCTGTAAATACCAATTCTGTGCCGTTTGTACTGGGGCTGATGATCCGGTTATTGCTGTTGTCGATAGTGTTGGTGACAGCTGTGAACCAAATGCACTGCCCACAGGCTCTGAAGTTGAACTGGACGCCGGATGCTCTGCTGCAGTACTTGACGTGGGTTTGAGGCCGTTAATTACCAGCCGTTCATTTTCCAATGTACTGGCTGCCTCAGCTATCCAAGTTTTGTACCGGGCAACATCCACTTCTGAAAAAGGGAGTAATGTCTTACTGTGCAGTGCCGATTTGTACCGTGGATCCAGAATTGTGGCACAAATGTAATGTTGTTGTGACAGAATCTTATTTTGCACCCTTGCACTTTCACTTAAGCGACATGATAAGCTCTCCACCAACTCATATGCTTCTTTTTTTCCCTCCACACCTTTGTACGCTTCACACACCCCCTTCAGCTGTTGCTCTGGCATGTGCAACAATGGGATAGCTTGGCCCATAGTACAGTCCTCCTTGCTGACTTCACGTGTGAAGACCTCGAAAGGAAGAAGCATCTCTGTAAGAGATTTAACTAGGCACCATTGGTCCATCTGAAGGGTCATGCCTTTCACAGTAGCATCCGCCCTTCGCATGACATATTCATTGATTGGTCTGTACTGCTCAAACAGACGGTCAAGCATGTAATACGTTGAGTTCCAACGTGTTGCCACCTCCTGGATGAGTGCTTTGACTGTCATTCTATAGTCACGTTGAATGATCCTCAGCTGCTTCCGGGCTTTAAAAGAATGGCTGAAATGCATGCATATTCTGCGGCAGGTGGTCAGTAAGTTGCTGACTATGGGTTCTTTTTTCAGAAAGTCTTGAACTATAATGTTAATGCAGTGCGCCAAACACGGGACTCTGAAATACTCACCAATCGTCATGGCCTTAAGTATATTACTGCCAATATCCGTGGCAACAAAACCAATGTGAAGCCCTCTGGGGCGCAGCCATTCAAAGACCTTTCTGTTAAACTCTTCCAAAATGTTTTCAGCAGTATGAGATTTCTTCATGGCGAACATGGCTACAGTTGCATGTTTCCGATAAGCATTAAAAATTGCAGCTGTGTCAACAGCACCTACTTCAGATAGCTTGTCTCTAACCCCCACAAAAGAGACCCAGTGTGCAGTGATGCACATGTAATCAGTGACTTGGCAACTGGTCCACACGTCTGTTGTCAGGTGGATTTTGTGAACAGCACTCTGCTGCAAAGCTTGTCCAACCAATTCCAGCACATCGTGATGTAGTGCTGGGACAGCAACTCGGGCGAAATAGGACCGGCTGGGAACCTTCCATTTAGGGCAGATGGCTGACACAAATTCAAGGAAACCCACCCCTTCCACAAATGAAAAAGGGAGAAGGTCCAGCGCTAACATTTTAGCCAGCTTCGCATTGTACAACCGTGCCGTTGGGTGGTTGCGTTGGTACTGCCCCTCCGACCTAAGCATGCTGTCAATGGTAGGCTGGAATATTTTCCTTTGTGGTGCACCTTTCTTCTTGAACCCAGCTAGGCTCAACGACGCTGCACTTTTGCTCATTGCAGTGCCCGGTTGCCTTTGTGTCTCATGTTGACTCTTACTACGGTGCCACTCAGATGTTGCTGAGGATGTGGGCGTTACCAGTACACTGCTGGGGGTAGGGCTAGAAATGTCTCCCTCTTGTTGACCTTCCACCGCGATCATATCTTCCCCTACTTCTTCATCCCCAACAACAGCAATGGCTCCAGTTTTCCTTTTTTCTAAGTGAAGTAGGTGAGCCTCCCACTTGATAGTGTGGTGTTTTTTGAGATGACTTGTTTGTCCTCCCGTACCATAGTTTGTACCAAGCTTACCCCTCCTAACAGCCTGCCGACAAATTGAGCATATAGCAATGTTCTCCTCCTTACTGCTAACCGAAAAGAAGTCCCAAACTGGGGAGGAGAACTTGCTGGCGCTGCTGGAGGTGCCACTTACAATACCAGATGAAATGGAGGGTGTGCATGGAATTTGACTCTGTGCACTTACATTACCACCACCTACTGAGGTGGTGGTTGAGCTGGATGTCGGTCCCTGCCGGGCCTTTGCAAAGGCAAATATGGAAGCTGGAGGTCGCGTTGGCGTTACCTGTGTTGGTGGTATCCGTGCTACATCCCTCGCAGCGATTTGGGATAGTCTAATAATGTTGGTCTCCATCTCCGCAGGCCCAGGAGTGATGTTCGAGATGACTGGCTCTTCATCATCATCACCCCCCTCGTCTACATCTACCTCCATAACTGTAAGGCTTTCTGGAACCTTCCTTTTCACTAGCCTTGTCTTGTGGCGTGCATCACTCTCAGGCTGAGCTGGTGGCTTCCAAGTGGCATCTAGATCATCAGAAGCGGGGCTTGAAGAAGAAGTTGATGGACTAACCCTCCTTTTCCTTGCTGGGGGTATGGAAGACAATGGATCTTCTGGAACAGTGGCTTGCTCCTCTTCGTCTGCAGAAAGCTCGATTTCCTGAACTGCCCCTACTTCAGGTGGAACAACTACTATTGTGGGCTGTGGTTCCGGCTGTGGTTCTGGCTGCGGCTGTGGTTGCGGCTGTGGTTCCGGCTGTGGTTGCGGTTCCGGCTGCGGCTCTGGCTGCGGCTGGGGTTGCAGCTGGGGTTGCGGCTGGGGTTGTGGCTGGGGTTGCGGCTGGGGTTGCCCACTTATCTGCTGAGTTTCCGCCTGCGAGTGCATGGATTGGGTACTACTTTGCGATAATGACATTTCAACATCACTGGTCGTTAGTAGACTGGCTACCTCTGCCACAGTCATGGGCTTGGGCCTAGGTTGCTGGGGTGGGCCCACTGATGCAGAGGTGCTGCTCCCAGCTTGGTCCCCGCTGGACACCGCTGCTGCAGGCGTAAGTTTTTTTTAACCAAAAAACACATCGGCCGGCACACCAGTCTTGACAAGTGCCACTTCCTTCTTCTGTCCCTTCTTCTCACTGGCAACTTTCTTGGTACTGGAGGATCTGGTACCTTTCTTTGGGGCCATCTTCTTCAGATGTCAGCAGGACGCAGGTGCACAAGTTGCAGAGATGTCTGTGGTCACACGTGGACGTGACGCGCAGCAGGACTTCTGCCTGGCAGTACAACGGGTGATGATGACACCTCCTCCTCTGTCTTTTTGTGCACCAAAAAGCAAAGAAGCCAGGAGAAGAACATCATTGAAATGTTGCATTTGTTGTTGTGGTTCAATTACTAGCAGTACAAACAAACAAATAAAAGATATAAATTAGTGTAGCCATTTGTGAGACTGTCAACAAGGGCTTTCATGGTATACTGTGTACACTGTCAGGAAGGATAGGAAAGAAGAGGAACAACAACCAAAATACAAATGTAATAGAAGTGGACCCTGTTTGGCATTAAATTATTTGCTCAGTCATCACATCATTCAGGGAGCTGCAGCTGGCAAAGGGGATGGATGCAAGCAGTAAGCCAAAAGGAAAACCATGCAGGCCTAAATGGCAAAAGCAGCACACTTAGTTAACTCCCACCAGAAATGGCCACCAGCCACATGGACACTCACAAATCACAAGCAACAAGCATGAGGCCTGGAAAACAATGTACTGAAAACAGGCCTACGATAGCCAGGCAAAGGCTGCATGGTAAACCACACTGCTTTGCCTGTAATGCAATAAAATGCAAAAACGAAAATACACAGGGCTAAACAAGGCCTGCAACACACCACACACAACTAAGGCATGTATTTAACACACCCCAAAAAACTGAAATACACCCAAAAATCCACATTTTGCAATTCAATCCAATGCCATCCATGTGCCCTAAATGATGTTTAAATTCAACAGAACACACAGAAACAGTTGTTTCATGCACCCCTGACTACCTCTGGGCCCACTGGATGAAAGGCCTGTTGGCAGACTAGGCTACAAGCTTGCAGGCCTATGGATAAAAGCACACTACCGGCCTTCAAAATGGCCGCCAGCCTCATGGCCAGGCCCACAACAACAAGAAACTGAAGACAGACAATGCAGGCCTATGGGAAAAAGCACACTGCCTGGCTTCAAAATGGCCACCAGCCTCATGGCCAGGCCCACAACAACAAGAAACTGAAGACAGACAATGCAGGCCTATGGCAAAAAGCACACTGCCTGGCTTCAAAATGGCCACCAGCCTCATGGCCAGGCCCACAACAACAAGAAACTGAAGACAGACAATGCAGGCCTATGGCAAAAAGCACACTGCCTGGCTTCAAAATGGCCGCCAGCCTCATGGCCAGGCCCACAACAACAAGAAACTGAAGACAGACAATGCAGGCCTATGGCAAAAAGCACACTGCCTGGCTTCAAAATGGCCGCCAGCCTCATGGCCAGGCCCACAACAACAAGAAACTGAAGACAGACAATGCAGGCCTATGGCAAAAAGCACACTGCCTGGCTTCAAAATGGCCGCCAGCCTCATGGCCAGGCCCACAACAACAAGAAACTAAAGACAGACAATGCAGGCCTATGGCAAAAAGCACACTGCCTGGCTTCAAAATGGCCGCCAGCCTCATGGCCAGGCCCACAACAACAAGAAACTAAAGACAGACTATGCAGGCCTATGGCAAAAAGCACACTGCCTGGCTTCAAAATGGCCACCAGCCTCATGGCCAGGCCCACAACAATAAGAAACTAAAGACAGACAATGCAGGCCTATGGCAAAAAGCACACTGCCTGGCTTCAAAATGGCCGCCAGCCTCATGGCCAGGCCCACAACAACAAGAAACTGAAGACAGACAATGCAGGCCTATGGCAAAAAGCACACTGCCTGGCTTCAAAATGGCCGCCAGCCTCATGGCCAGGCCCACAACAACAAGAAACTGAAGACAGACAATGCAGGCCTATGGCAAAAGCACACTGCCTGGCTTCAAAATGGCCGCCAGCCTCATGGCCAGGCCCACAACAACAAGAAACTGAAGACAGACAATGCAGGCCCATGGCAAAAAGCACACTACCTGGCTTCAAAATGGCCGCCAGCCTCATGGCCAGGCCCACAACAAGAAGCCTAGGCCACAAAGGGAAACACATGCAGGCCTTAGTATATGGCTAAAGCAGCACACTTGTAACTCCCACCAGAAATGGCTACCAGCCACATGGACACTCACAAATCACAAGCAACAAGCAGGAGGCCTGGAAAACAATGTACTGAAAACAGGCCTATAATAGCCAGGCAAACGCTGCATGGTAAACCACCCTGCTTTTGCTTTGCCTGTAATGCAATAAAATGCAAAAACAAAAATACACAGGGCTAAACAAGGCCTGCAGCACACCACACACAACTAAGGCATGTATTTAACACACAGCCCAAAAAACTGAAATACACCCCAAAAAAACACATTTTCCAATTCAATCCAATGCCATCCATGCCCCCTAAATGATGTTTGAAATTAATAAATACATCACACAGCAATCCATGACCCATGACTAGCTCTGGACCTACTGGCTACCCACAACGATTTATTTTTCAAAATGATGAAAAGTACCAAAAATGAAGTTGCAGCAACTGCAATGCCCCAATCAAACAACACCAACTTACTTGTAAAATCTCAAATCCCAAAATCCTCAAATCCAATGATAATGATGCAGCAGACACAAAGAGTGATCCTTCCAGCTCAAATCCAAGTGAAAAATGAACAGGAGATGGACAAAGCACTGGGAGGAGCCTGCTGGACAGGAACAGGAAGTAGGAGACTCTGTGGCACTTCCTCCCTCTCCCCCCCAAAAATTTGACCAACAAGGACAGCCAAATATCAATCTGAGGTTTTTTTTTTCAGCCAAATCATCAATTTATAGAAGATTTGATGCTGCTTGCGATGTTATTGTTCTCCAGATTGAAAATTTTGCGTGTTCGGGATTGCGAGCTGTACAAAAATATTGGCGGATGTCCGATGGCGCGCCCGAATGACGTGTTCGCGGTCGCAATCTCTCTCGCGGTGCACGATGGCGCGGCGAATGACGTGTTCGTGATCGCACACTCTCGCGTTGTCCGATGGCGCGGCGAATGACGTGTTCGCGATCACAAACTCTCGCGGGATAACGCGGCCGGCTACCAAAATCTCGTGGCGCACGCGAACGGATAGGAAAACCGGTCGGCGAACGCAGGAATCCCGGTAAGTCGCTATCGCGCGCGCTAGAACGCATTTTTAAAGCGCGACAAGAAAATAATTCCGCTACGCCGCGGATCGCGGAATTGTTGGCAATTCCGCGTTCTCCGCGGAACGCGAAATTGCCTAAATTCCGCAAATTCCGCGAGCGGAGCGGAATTGGATGCCCAGGGTTAGTTTTACTGCACCTGGGATGATTCCTAAAACGTAAAATACACATTCCGTGGTAATAACGACAGTGTTCGCGTTTGTAATTATGAGCACTACAGTTTAGCATTCGAAATTTAGGGGCATATTATCAACGGCCAGCGATAATTATCGCTGGCCATGCGTAGCGATAATTTTGTTATCGCAGGCTATCGCTGGAATTTATCGCCCTGGTAGCGCGTTATTAACAACGCGTTTCTCCAGGGCGATAAAAATTCCAGAGATAGCGAGAGTTATCGCCGTTTTGCAAGGAACATCGCTGGTTTTCCAGGGATGTTCCCTGCAAACGGCGATAACTTGCTAATACGACCCACAGGGTCGTATCAGCATAATCCACCCCAATGTTAGGGATAGGTAAGTCTGCATTTTAGCAGACGTTAGTTTTGGATAAAACAGCGGTTTTCTCCAAAAACTAATGTGTGCTAAAATGCTGGGGCAACTCTTGTAAATATCGCGATGTGAACATCAGCGATATGTGCAAAGTAGTCCATCCGAGGTACGCCCACTTTGCATCTCATTAGAGATGCAAAGGGAGCGTTGGGAAAAAGGGTGCTAACATGCGATTATGCATGTTAGTACCCTCTTGTAAATAGGGCGATAGTTTTATCTCCGCTTTTTTGGCTTTTTAAGCCAAAAAAGCGGAGATAAAGCCCTTGTTTTAACAATGCGGCGATAAAAAAGTATCGCCGCTTTTGCGGCCGTTTTCGGCCGAAAAGCGGCGATATTTATATCGCCTTATCAGCAAAGACAAGCTATCGCGTGTTTCGCTGATTTTGCTCCCGTTTCCAGCACGCCTACCTTCGCATCGCTAATGAGATGCAAAGTAGGCGTGTCTGTGGAAACAACATGGGTAAATATCGCGAAGGCAGCTTCGCGATATTTACAATGCGGGGAAGCGATTATTTTAATCGCGTTAAGTATGCCTTAACGCAGGAATTTAACGTCTGCTAAATTCCTGACTAAGGCATTCTTAACATGGGAGGTGGATTCATGTGATACGACCACAGGGTTGTATCATCAAGTATATCGTCGTTTTACATGGAACATCGCTGGAAAACCAGCGATGTTCCATGGAAAAGGGCGCTATCGCTGGAATATACATCGCCATGGCGCTAAGCGTTGTTAATACAACGCTAGCCTGGCGAAATATTCCAGCGATAGAAAAAAATGCGGTATACAAGGTCAGCGATAATTATCGCTGCCTGTTGCAAATATGCCCCTAAGTAATTTATTGGAGAATAATATCTTCAGGTGGTGAAATCATGCCAGGAACCAGTACTGCTACTATAAGTACTGCAGCAGGTGCAGTAACTCTGGAGTCCCTGGTATGTAAATTCCCCATGAGCCTCAATTCTGACTCTGCTTTACAGAAAAACCAAGTGTAAAACGTAATTTCCCTTCTTTGCATTAGGACCAATGGCACTCTTGCTAAACCACATACATTTTAACTTAAAGTCACTGTGAGGTTTTGTGCCATTTTATGAAGTATTCTTTCCAGTATTAAACCCATTGCTATGGATGTCTTTTGTCTCTTTTGTTTTCTTTAGACAAATCATATAAGCCACAGTACATTAATCTATTACTGATATTTATTTTATAAATATCCATTTTTTGAGCGTTAAAAATTTATGAAGAATCAATTTAAACAGTTAGCCGTTTTTGGCAATCCTGCTTTTGTAATGTTCCTTTACTTTACTACTTAGCTATTGTCGACATTAAACATACATTATGTCTTTCATTTACTAAATTAATTTAAACAAAATAGCAAAAATATCTTGTCAGCATACCTAGAAATGCCCAAACAAGCAACGTTTTCAAATTGTGGACAAGTCAGATTTTGAAATAGCTTACCATCACATTGTCTCTTGATAGTTCATCTTTTTTAATGGCGGAATGAAAAATATAAGCAACCCTTGCATGACATTTTTATTACCAACTTAATAGCTGAAAAACATCACATATATTCTTTACTGCATCCTTGTAGTTATGTAAATAAGATTGCCCCGAGAAGCTGTCTTGAGTCAAAACAATATTTTCTCATCCTGAAGCTTTGGGTGCCTATAAGAAAAGTTCCCTTGGGATGATAGAGTTTACATTGACTTTGAAAATCGTGCAAATTATCAACTTTGCAATGATCAGTCAGAAAAATAATTGTGTGACTGTCCGTGCAAAATTGTACTGGCACCAGTACAGAATATGTATTCTGGAAAATGTAAAGCAAAATTGGTCAGGCATTAATGCAGTTTTGTGAATTATGTTTTTTGATCAACCTCAAGAAATGCCAAAAACCGTAATTATGATCTGAATGCCTTGGTTAAAATATTTTGTAGCTAACATACTAAGAAGAGCCCTAACTCAGACAAAAACCCTGTGTTCACCCTGTAGTGTCTTGGGTTCTAGGCCCACATGCCGGGTAAGTGACTACACGGACACATAAATTATGGTACTGGAACTGGCCCAGGGGCTCGGGTGTTCCAGCCCTGGGCCCCGTCCCCCGGCCTACTGCCCTGCCAAAGGCCTGGGACGGGGTTCCATCGTGCCCGGGGAGCCTCCCCTTCCTCGGCTGGGTTCAGGGGCTCCCTGCGGCCCCAGGGAGGGTGGCCTCCCCACCCCGGGCTCCGTCCTCAGTCCCGCCGCGTGGCAGGGTGCCTGGGATGGTGTCCGGCGGGCCTGAGGAGGCTTCCCCTGCGCCTCCGGCCTGGGAGCCCCGGCTGGGTCCAGGGGCCTGCCGGGCCCCAAGGCGGGTGCTCCGGCCCTGGGCCCCGTCCCCCAGCCTGCCGCTCTGCCAAAGGCCTGGGACGTGGTTCCGTTGTGCCTGGGGAGCCTCCCCTTGCTTGGCTGGGTTCAGGAGCTCCGGTCAGGGCCCCTGAGGGCCCCGGGGAGGGTGGCTTCCCCACCCCGGGCTCCGTCCTCGGTCCTGCCACGTGGCAGCATGCCCGGGATGTGGTCCGGCGGGCCCGGGGAGGCTTCTCCTGCGCCTCTGGGCCTGGGAGCCCCGGCTGGGTCCAGGGGCCCCGCCAGGCCCCAGGTCGGGTGCTCCGGCCCTGGGCCCTGTCCCCCAGCCTGCCGCACTGCCAAAGGCCCAGGGCGGGGCTCCGTTGTGCTCGGGGAGCCTCCCCTTGCTTGGCTGGGTTCAGGAGCTCCGGCCGGGGCTCCTGAGGGCCCCGGGGAGGGCGACCTCCCCACCCCGGGCTCCGTCCTCGGTCCTGCCGCGTGGCTGGGTGCCCGGGACGGGGTCCGGAGGGCCCGGGGAGATGTCCCCTGCGCCTCTGGGCCTGGGAGCCCCTGCTGGGTCCAGGGGCCCCGTCGGGCCCCGGATCGGGTGCTCCGGCCCTGGGACCCGTCCCCCGGCCTGCTGTTCCACCAAGGGCCCAGGACAGGGGTCCGTCGGTCCTGTGCAGGTCTCCCCTGCTTGTCAAGGTGTCCGCGGGCCCCGGGTCCGAGGGCCCGTCGGGTCCCCCTCGCAGCCTCCATGGCTGAGGCCCAGCTGTGGCCCTGGGCCTCCGGTCCCCCATGCCCCGGCGTCCGCTCACTCTTTCGTTGGGGCACAGAGCGACCAGATGGCTTCCCTTTCGTGCCTTTCCCCTCGGCCATCTGGTCGCACCTATCCCCTCGGCCATCTGGTCGCACGCAATGCTTTCCTATAGGGTGACCAGATGGCCGGGCTTCCAGGAAATCCCGATGAGGGCTCATTTGCTTCCTTGATCCCAGCGAGGTCTCCAGGAGGTCGGGTACTTTTGCACCTTGGGTCCCCTCTCTCACCTCGTGTGCACGGATTAAAGAAAGGGGGGTAATTTTCCTCCGGATTACTAGAGAGAGGGTCAATCAGACCTCCGTGAGGTCCGGCGATTCTGAAACAGGGGAAGGCAGCACCCAGGCCCGCCCGCCGGGGCCCCAGTGGCCCGGGTACGCACCTGCCTCTCAGCCCCTTCCTGATGGTCCTTTTTCTCCGAGTTCGCTCAGTCAGACCTCCGTGAGGTCCGGCGATGCTGAGACAGGGGAAGGCAGCACCCGGGCCCGCCCGCCGGGGCCCCCAGGGGCCCGGGTACGCATCTGCCTCTCAGCCCCTTACCGATGGTCCTTTTTCTTCAAGTTTGCTCAGTCAGACCTCCGTGAGGTCCGGCGATGCTGAGACAGGGGAAGGCAGCACCCGGGCCCGCCCGCCGGGGCCCCCAGGGGCCCGGGTACGGACCTGCCTCTCAGCCCCTTACCAATGGTCCTTTTTCTCCAAGTTTGCTCAGTCAGACCTCCGTGAGGTCCGGCGATGCTGAGACGGGGGAAGGCAGCACCCAGGCCCGCCCGCCGGGGCCCCCAGGGGCCCGGGTACGCACCTGCCTCTCAGCCCCTTCCCGATGGTCCTTTTTCTCTGAGTTTGCTCAGTCAGACCTCCGTGAGGTCCGGCGATGCTGAGATGGGGGAAGGCAGCAC